>JAPVLO010000983.1:0-349747 GCA_027257055.1 Cephalopachus bancanus | reverse complement strand
GATAGTAATATTGCAGCGTCAAGTAAATCTTGTTTTTTATATTTACAGTACAGATTTTTCTATGTGACACATTTGTGGTCCTGAATGACAAAAGCCTCTTTTCTGTACTTCCCTCAACACTGTATCCATGGTGTGTGCACGTTGAACATGCAGAGCAGGTATATAAATAGCCCTGATTTTGCTAACAAAGCTAGTCAGCATACCAGCTTCATTTTATGCAGTCTCTTTCAATGCATACCAAGGTCTTTGCAGACTCAAGGACAAAGGTGCTAAGACTTGAGAATTGTAAATGACTCCAGAAAAAAATTAGTGAGAAGTAGGTATACAAGACAACAACTTCAATACCAGAAATTGAAGGGAAGGTATCCTCCACAGTATAAGAAAAGCTACATAAAGCAAAAGAACTCCATGAGATAAACTCTAAACATCTAGAGTGAAAGGAATACAATAGTGGTAAGGCCATTGAAGTCATAAGCTGGAGACTTAACTTTAAAACATAAAAAGACATCTTTTGTCCTACAAATAGCTATCATTACAGACAAATCTTGCAATACCAAAATATTAGGTCCTATTGCTATTTAATCGATCTTACCACTTTGGATTATAGGAGTTTTTTCAGTTTCAGGTCAAATACTGCTTGCAACCTTACCTGCAAGCGTAAAACAAGGCAGACTCACAACATCCACTTAAAAAGGTGAAAACAGATGCAAATCACTCAGAGTTCCAGAAACTCAAATTAAAACATAAACAGCCCTAAGGTACCTAGAAAATAATGGAAAGCCTTTATGACTTTAAGTGAAATGGTAGCAAAGAAGGTTCCTATTTCAGTGAGCGGGCTTGCTGTTAGATCCAGGAGGAAAGGACAGTTGTTATCACTTGCAAGGGCACCTACTGTATGCAAAGGTACAGAGCTCAGCAACCCTAGGACTGAAATTGTTATTCACATTCAAAACGTATCGTTTTCCAACATTCCATAATGTCTCACTCTTTCTATTAATTTCTCTGTCAATCCCCACTCTGAACTACTTTCTTCTTTCAGAATGAAGAAATTACCACAACTTTCTTTGAACAGTCAGTGATTTGGGTTCCAGCTGAAAAGCCTATTGAAAATCGAGACTTTCTTAAAAATTCCAAAATTCTGGAGATTTGTGATAATGTCACCATGTATTGGATTAATCCCACTCTAATAGCAGGTATGACATCCTCATCTTTCTCTTTCCAAAGAGAGTAACAGGTTAATGTTCCCAGCATTCAGAGACTACATTTCTAGGAAAACAAATGATTGGCTTATATCTTCCTGGATGAGACTGTATATGCTGACTGCCAGTGTGAAGGGAATTTTTCACAGCCAAGTTATAAATCAGATAAATTAATGCTGACAGGCTTTTAAATATCTCAGCAAACGTAACATCACCCTAATGTGACTAGTTATAGCAAAAGGCTAATCTGTCCTTCTTTGCACATTTACATTCATTTTAGTCAGGGTCATTGCTCAAACCACTGTGGGTCCAAACCCAAGAATAGAGGACAGAAGAGCAAAAACAATGCTCTGTTGTCAAGAAGGATTCTCTATGTGAAATGGTGGCATTCTCCCCAGAATATAGGACAATAAGTGTAATACAAATATCTTTGTGGCTGTTTTAGAAATAGCTATAAAAGTAATTGAGAGCTAGCGGTCCAGAGTGGAAGAATCCAGCCCTCAACTTTCAGTCAGCTCATAAAGAAGGTAAAGGCTCCTAGTCTTCTTATTCTGTCTAGCTAACATGAAATTTGACCTCCGTCATTCTGGACAGCATAGATTACTATACTACTCAAGAGAGGCTGTTTCTACCAATACGAGCATCTGTTGGTACTCTTTGGAAATTTAAGAAAAGGTGACTAAATACAATGTGGTATCCTGGACTGGATGCTGGAACAGAAAAAGAAAAAGTCTGCAGTTTAGTTAATGTTAACTCCTTAGTTTTGATCATTGTACCATTGTTATCTAAGATAACATCAGGGTGAAAACAGAGTGAAGAATATGTGGGAACTCTGTACTATTTTTGAAACTCTTCCATAAATCTAAGATTGTATCTAAATAGAAGGTTTAAAAACAATTTAAGACAAGAAACAGAAGGGAAATGGGAGAAGGACAGAGGACGTTGAATCAAATCAGGCAATCAAAAAATATTTATTGAGCACCTACCATGGGTAAAATTATTGTGGGAGACACAGAAGTTCCTTTTCCTCATTTTTTTCACTTAGTATATTAATAAGGCAAAGCAGTAAATGTTTGATGACAAACAAGCAAAGAAGAGGTCTGTATGCATGGGATGGTCAGGTGTATTTTGGAAAAGACTTTAAAGTATCAGCTGAAGGAGCTTGCAAAAGTGGTCCACGCCTGCCGAAATGATGCCGATCAGAAGATGGAATGAAAATCTCTATCCCCAACTATTATTTCCCCAAGCACTTCTTTCAGAAACATTTGCAAAACAGTCGCATCACAACCTTGTATTTATTATCTTAGTTTCCGAGTTACAAGACTTTGAGGAGGACGGTGAAGACCTTCACTTTCCTACCAACGAAAAAAAAGGAATTGAACAAAATGAGCAGTGGGTGGTCCCCCAAGTGAAGGTGGAGAAGACCCGTCATGCCAGACAAGCAAGTGAGGAAGATCTGCCAATAAATGACTACGTGAGTTATGTTCATGTTAACTCTTGATAGAAGAGAAACAAAACTTGCTATCCCTCAGATCACAGTCATTGGAAGGAGAATGATCTTGGTTTTAACAAAAAAAATGTTTAAGAAACTTGGAAGCTCCAGGAGGCTCATTCAAAACCAATCTTGATCTTTACTGATGTATCACCATGATTAGGCTAAGGAGCTTAATTTCTTACCAGGCCCCAACTAATAGAGTCTTATAGTCCTCCCCTGCTTGATGAGACCTCTTCCTAGTGCACTTTCCCTCCCAACACTGGCTTCTTCTTCTTTCAGACTGAAAATGGAATAGAATTTGACCCTATGCTGGATGAGAGAGGTTATTGTTGTATTTACTGCCGTCGAGGCAACCGCTACTGCCGCCGCGTCTGTGAACCTTTACTAGGTTACTACCCATATCCATATTGCTACCAAGGAGGACGGGTTATCTGTCGCGTCATCATGCCTTGCAACTGGTGGGTGGCCCGCATGCTGGGAAGGGTCTAATAGGAAGTTTGAGTTCAAATGCTTAAACTTCTGGCAGCCACCATATAATAAATGCATGCTATCCAATGAATTTCTGCCTATGAGGCATTTGGCTCCAGAATTACTTGTAGGTAATTCCTCTCTTCATGTTCTAATAAACGTCTACATCATCTCCAATGGCCTGATTGCTGCTGAGCACACTGGGTAAGTGTTTGCTGTGAATATTTCCAGAAACTGAAACCAAGCAAACCCCTCTAACATGGATAATGACAGTGAAATTTGCACTTCATTGGACTTGGAATAAGAAAGGGTAAAGCATATGATTCTCAAATACCATGTTTTTTACTCTCTTATATTGAGAAAGTGGCAATGAAAGACTGGTGATAAAATGGCACCATAACTGATGCATAGAAACATATTCTTTTGTGCATAACCCCAGTGTTTAATTACCTGAAAGACAATTGTAGACTTGCCTAAGTATCTATTAAGCCACTGGACAGGCAGTGAGTCACAGCAGGCCAACACTAAAATATTTCTAATGAGCAAACTCAGCAAAGGAGAAAGCTAACCTAGCAAAAAGGTCCCAGGCTCTCCTTATATAAGCAGGAAATCAACTTTGGACAAATTCAACATTCCGTAACCTTCACATCTGACTTCTTTTTAGATCAGTGTCTGGTTACATAACTTTCCAAGGCAATTGTCTAAAAAACAAGGACCCATAAATATCATTTACAAAAGCAGGCATCATAGGAAGTTACTGAGGTGAAGAATCAAATGGAATTTTTCTCTTCTAAATCACAGGAAACTAGCAGTAAGTCACTTTATTAAAGGAAGGGTAGGGCCTACTGCCCAATCATCCCCTTGCTTGGGAAAGAGAAAAGGGGAAAGGAAAATAAGTGATTAGAGGGCAATATTAATCTTGATGTCCCACTCAGTTCCAGTTTCAAAATTCATGCTTTACCTATCTGTCACCCCTTCTAGTTTCATTTAAAGGTAGCATCCTTCATTGCTCAATTTCAAAGTTACTGTATCATGAAAATATCTGTCTGGAACTTTCTATCAGCAAAATATTTTCAAATAAAATCTTCGCTAAGATACCTGAAAGCCAGGAGTCATTTTCTCTCATTTAATAGCTGAGGGAACACATGGTACTGGCTTTGCCCAAGTCTGAGTTAAGATTAACCAGTCATTGAGTGATCATTAGCATACATGCCATACTTGGATTGCAAATTTTCACAGAATAATAGCACAATAAAATTTATTTAACAATGCACATCACTAAAAATATTTTCTTTTTTTGATGATTTAGAAGACACCTGGTAGTCTCAAAGTACTTTGATTATCATAACAAGCATTAGTTTATAGTTGAAATAGAAAAAAATGTAAAAGATATGAGATTAGTCTGAAGCTGTGTGAATTTCATGATGTTCTTTATCACTGTTTAAAATAAATTATTCGTTTTAACATTGCTTTTATAGATAAGCCAATAATTTTAAATTCCTGAGACACTCAAATTTATGCAGTCTATAGTATACTATATATACCCTGCTCTGTGAGATATATAAATCAAGTAGAAAGTATGCTCCCTGTCTCCAAAGAAGATAAAACATCCAAAATACATAAACCCAAACATAGGAACTTATACACAGCTAACTACAGTTGTATATGCTATGTATATGTACACACACACACACATACACACACACACACACACACACACACACACACACACACTAAGAGGTATAGGTGATTCCATAAAACATTTTAGGGCTCGGAGATCCTACTCACATTCTTTTAATTCAGGAAGCATTTCTTGCTGAAATGAGATACTCAACCTCCAAATAATTTCACAGGGAGAAAATATGCTCCCCTTAATGAGGCAGACTATGAGTTCAAAAGAAAATACAAGAGCATGCTTAAAGAAGCATTCAAATCTTCATGTGCTTAGGGGGAAAAATATCATAGCAAAAAAAAAAAAACAACAACAACAACCTAAACACATTCAACTGTCACTTCAATTTAAATCCAGACCAGATTGGAAAAGGAGAAAGTATATCTATCTTCTGTCATGGACTTTTGCTCCTCATTTGAGTCCTGTATAGAGACTGCTTCCTAGACTTCACTCGCATCCATCCTACTGAAGCTGTCTCTCTTCCTTCTTTCATCCTTCCCTCCATCCTACTGAAGCTGTCTCTCTTCCTTCTATCCCCCTGCCCTAAACCTAGCCTGGCCAACACAAGGAGCAACACCAAAGTAACTCTGACCTCCCAAGACAGAGACCTCATAGTAAGTTTAATGTATCCTTGTCCTCCAGTTCAATCTCTTGACAAATACTCCCAGCTTTCTCTCCTAAACATTGTCTCAATTATGCTTATAGTCCAGGCCATAGGTTATTTCCTCTCTGCTAAATTTCCCAGGTTGTAGACTGAAACTAACATAAATCCTTTCACATAAAGTTGGTTTTTCACTCATAGACTTTATTAATGTCTTTTCCTTTTCTGAGAGTCTATAATAGCTACTTACTACATTAAAGATCAGGCCTGACTCACATTCACAACGTCCTGACCCAAACCACCCTAAATTACCACCTCAGATCCCTTTTCTCCTGCTACTGTCTTATCTACCCCTCTGCTTTTCTTAGGCACCTTAGCTTCACGTTCTATTTATCCAGTCATCCCATTTCCTTTACAGAGCTGTCTCTCACTGATGTAAAGAAATATTTAAGGCCCCATTTTCCTGTTACCTAAACATGAAATCTAAATCCTCTCTACTTCATGCTAAGCCTGTATAAGTTAATATAGTCTTCCCTTGGTATCCATGGACAATTGGTTCCAGGGATCCCACAGATATCAAAATTCTCAAGTCCCTGATATGATATGGCACAGTATTTACATATAATCTATGCACATTCTCCCTTTTGCTTTGTCATCTCTAGATTACTTATAATGCCTAACACAACATAAATGCTGTGTAGTTGTTACATTGTATTTTTTATTGTTTTTTGTTATTTTATTGACTTTTTCCCAATATTCTTGATGTGCAAATGCGTGACCCATGGATACAAAGGACTGACTATATACAGCTCTATGCACATACCCTTTACATAGGAGCTTAATGTGCAAGTTCTAAAAGAAGAAGGCCCATGCCCTCCCCCATTTGCTCTGTCTAGAACCTAGTACAGTATCTAAAGCATATAGGTGGCCTTTAAATTGTCTTTTTGGTTGACAGCAATGAGAAATAAGAAGGAGAAGAAAGTATAAGGAAAAGAAGATGTTGTAAAAGACCACAGTTACAAATTCTTCAGAATATTATTACAAAAAGTTGGCCTTCAGTTCTGTTCAAATTTGGGATGAAAGTTCTCATCTAACCTAATTACTTTTTTGCATTTTGCATTTTTGACACAGTCAGTTTCTAAAAGTGTGAGGAATTCCTCTAATCCCAGAATGATCAAAAGCATCGATGATTGCCCACGGCTCAATGATCTATTTCATTATACCAAATGCAGGCTTTTTGCGTTTTCATCTCAATTTTCAATGATTCTATATATAAAAAAGAAAAAAGTGAAAAAGCACATCTGCCATGAAATCACAAAAAATGTCATATGGTTTTTCAGATTCTTTGGGGATCTAAATTCCAATAAAGAAAAGTCAGGTGAGACGAAGTCATCCATTGCCCCCACTCAGCATAAGGACACTGTGCATTAGTGTGCTCAGCGCCTTCCTGCACACCTAAAATTGCTCCTTGGCAGAACTAAGGGCAAGGGAAAGCTATTTTGAGTCTTTATATATAAGGATCACTGTCTGGCTGAGTCCAAAACTGTCACTTTGGCTCCTAAAGTCTAACGCTGAAAGCTCACTGAGATAAATATGGACCTTCTCATTCAGGCTTTCAGGAAATGCGTGGATCTATTTTATTTATACCCTTAAAAATGATTTCATTTTGGCGTTCTTTTTTTTTGGAGAAGTTTAATTTTGGGGCTTAATTTTGCTGACAGCATGCTGTTCCTTAACAAGAAGAAAAGTGGTTCCATATTAAAAACCAGGTATGAATGCACACACAAAAAATTATCCCTGACATTCCAATGTTCTGCTCCTAAGTCTCCTCTGGTAACTTTGATCAATTTGCATGAAAGCTACTTAACCAATGAGTGTACTGATAATTTATTTAGATCAGTATTCAATTCTGGCATTTGTAACCCAACAAGTGAATAGTCACTTGTCTACTTGCTACTTTGAAATTTGTGTTCCATTGTCTATCTTCTCTTCCATTCTCTTAACTCAGGCCTATTGTCTTTACTAAAAGGGATCAGAATGAAAGAGGAAGATTGAACCAAAGAAAATAGACAAAGCGACAACAAATTTCTTAAGCCAAACAAACAATAACAAAAAAATCCCAGCGGCTCCATAGTGCTAAGATGATCTCTGTCTGACAGTGATATTAATAAATTATTTATATTTATCTCTCCCTGCTGATGCTATCATTTGCCATCCTGAATTTTCCATTATTTCTACTGGTCTTACTTACAGAGATATTGGCTACTGAAACACAATTCAGGATCATATTCATATCACTCATCAGTGAGTGAGTCAAGAGCAAGACACCTGCCAAGGGCAAGAGATTTAGGGTGCAGACCTTAGTCATGGTTGAGTTACTGAAGTCGAAGGTGAAAAAGCAGCTATGTGACTATCTGAAAATAAAGCACAAGAATTTGAGCTTGCTTATTTTGCAAAGAAACCCATGTGGCATGTCGACTCACAAATTCACTGTGTCCACTGAAATCTGTTCTAAGGGGCGGGGGTTGCCTCTTACACAACAATGTTGTTCTAGCCATGTGTAACTGGTGAACCACTGTGTTGTAAATCCCCTATGTTCCCAGCAATAGCTTTTGATATTTTCGTTACCCTAAATCATATCATGCTAGAATCAGAATGGTTTGTGGTTGACCTTTTACATTTCCTGTTCCTCCAAATTACTTCTCTCTTTGAGAGTTTTTTCTTACCAGGGCATGTCAATCTAGGGTAACTGTTATACAATCAACAAAATATGAAGAAACCAGTGCTCTGCTAGACACTGTGGTATGGAAGATAGAAAATAGGTAATCTTTTTGTAGTCCAGTTGTTTACAAAATGTTTTGCATGATAACATCTATGCCCTCAAACAATTAAGAAAGTTTGAGACAGAATTTTTTTCAGAAGGATTCAGGAGAGCAAGAATTGTTCATAAGCTCTCAAGAGACTGACAACATCTCTCTTTCAAAAGTCAACAGAGATGGTTTCCTCAGAAACAGCCTACCAATTATGCTCAGAGATCTGCATATCCCTGATTTCCCAAAGATATTTCTCTTCCTGTTAGGATCAAGTTCAGTTGTTTATAAAAGAAGATCCCAAAATGATGTAACTTAAACAAGGTAGATCATGCACTAACCTTATCCACATGCCTGTTTCTGTTCTACCATCCTCCGTATATGGCTTTCATTCTCAAGGTCACCTCACAACGAAGAATAAATCTAGTTCTGGCCATCATGTCCATATTCCAGATTGGCACCAGAAAGGAGCGGGATAGGACAAAAAGACATCTCCTACCTTCTAGAAAGACTCCTGCTTCCATGTCATAAGCCTGAACTTATTCACAGAGCCAGACATAGCTTCAAAGGAGACGTAATGGTCTTTGTTCTGGGTGCATTATCACCTCAAATGAAATCAAGATTCTGTCACTGAGGAATAAGGCAAGAAGACATGCTGGAGGAGGTAATTGGCAACATCTAGTAACTTATCATAGGATCTAAAATGCCTACTATTGAAAAGTCATCACTTTTATATTAAGTTGATATATCTCAAAATCTCTGTTAAATGCAAGTATATCACTTGGAAAGTAGTAAAACATTAACAAATTAAGAATAATTCTCATATGACCACAAACCAGTCTAGATGAACTTTTTCTCTGAAGAATGAGATCATAAGTAAACAGAGCAACCCTAACCCAACTGAAAAATAAATAAAGTATATATTAAGGAAAATAATCTAGAGGACTGTGTAAAGTCAAGGCATTACAGGTTAAGAGGCTGAGGGTAGGAAGAGAGACAAACCCAAATTTTCTTACTTCACAATTATACTGCAGAACCGCCCCAACACATCTGGGTTGATACAATGGTATGAAATTGCTAGTCTGTAGATTATACCCAAAGATGGTATATTACAAAGCAAACAACTCCATTTACTAGTTTTTGCAAGATTTTATTTGCTTTTCATTTTTACCAGCACAGGAGGAAAAGTGGAACTAGGAGATTAGAACTATTTGGCAAAAGGAAAAAAAAACCTTTCAAATAACTGTATCTCTTGCTCTTGAGTCAAAATAGAGCACCATTTTTAAGAAAAGTATGAGGATGGATTTTTTTTCAAAAATCCTCACAAACTTTTGAGTAAGACCTTTATAAATGAATATTATTCATCAAAGAGGTTTTGTTTTGACAGACTTAAATTGACTAGAGAAAGTTCATGTTCTACATTATGGGGAATCAAAATGTGTCTAGCAGAGCAGAGTAAATTTCACGACACATCATACACAGAGCAGATGTAAGAATCTAAGGCCAGAAAAAACAAGTTCTCTTTTACTGCCACCCAGGGAAATTTTCCTTTTCTTTCAAGTAGCCAATAATCCACATTTATTTTTCTACATCTTCATTTTCTTCACCATCACTGAATCCAATCAGTCATCATAATGAATATAGCTTTGGAGTTATAAAAGGTTGTAACCAACTTATAGGCTAATCCCAAGAGCATAAGCCTTTATATTTAGAGAAACTATGATGACTATTTAGGCCACCAGAGAAAAAATGAAGAAAAAAATTTCACAGTCTTCAGGCCAACGAATACAAACTGATTCCCTACAGCACATTCATTGTAGGCACTGAATTAATATTAACCAACATTCTCCAGTGTTTTGACCTAGTATTACATTAGGGCATCTTAAGAATGAAGCCTACTTCAAGTAATGAGAGATTGCTTCACAGTAATTCTCTTTGCCTTGATATTCAGTCAAGTTTTTGATTCTAAAATTTTTTTCCCAGCGTCTACATTTTATTAATGAACTAATCTTTCTCTTTAAGTTTATGAAAAGCTGTACAGAAAACACTGAGAAAGGTTTTCATTTGAGGGTATTACTAGCATGGTTTCAGATATTTGACTTTAAGGAGTTGCAGAAAGGGAGAGAAAGCTGATCCATGTTTTAGCTTTTCTCCAGAGTTTCCAAACCATTGTCATTCCAGTTTCATTTTAGATGATAATTAAGCAGTCTGCTGGAGCTGAAAAAAAACTGCAGAAAATTGAAATTTATGTTTCATCAGGCATGCAAGTATTCCCCTCCAGGTGTCTAATTCTACATGCCAAAGCATGTTGATTTCAAAATAGAGTAATTCAAAATCTCACAATTTTTCTTACACATTTCTCTATATTTCACACCCTATTTCAAAGTGCTCAATTGGAGCACCGGTTGCTCTTGAAAGAAGGGCTCTATTATTTTATTTCATGAAGTGGCATGTCTAGGAGACCATATTTTTTAGATATAAAAGTTTTAGATCATGCTATGTCATCTTTGAAAAATGAGTAATCCCACTAGAGGGTTACATTTCTACCCCATACAGAACTAGTCCTTGTCTCTAATTATCCAGCCAGAAGGAGAAGAATTCCATATTAAAAGAGAAATAAAGACCATCTCAAACTTCTTTGTTATACAAAGCTTAAGATCAATAGACTGATTGTGCTCCCTACTGGTATAATCAAGTGCTACAGGAGCATCATCAAAAATTTACTTGACAAAAGTTCTGCAGACCTAAAAATTAAAAACATGTTTACTGTGCCCAGAAATAGGATACCTTGCCACTTGAGTTCAATTACGAGACAAGATTGTTTATCAGCCTGAGAACAGAAGCAAGTGTATTCATTGTAGCTCCAAGATAAAGTTGAATATAGATATATGTACTAGTACCATTTGACACCATTGTCAGTGTTATTACCTGCTTACTATGTTCTTGCCAAATATATCTAAATATACCCTGATCCAGTGGTTCTCAAACTTTAGTCTGCACTTCTGGGTTGTCAGTTAAAAATGTACAGTCTTACATCTGAGATCAAGAAATTCTGATTCTGCAGCATGGTGATGAAGCTCTGGAATTTGCATTTTATCAATTCTTTTCTCCCCTAGTGATTCTTTTGGATGCAAATAGCCCAAGGAATACATTCTGAATAACATTGATATGTAAACCAAATAAAATTCTAAGCCCCCCAACTGACTGAGTGGTACCTTCTCTGAGCCAAGGGAAACCTGAAAAACTAAATTCCAAACTATGATGGGAAAGGAGGTTGGATATACCTCATTATACTCCTTCCTTTTTTTAGTTTAAATATTAAAATAGAGATCATAAGACTGATGAAACAGACTCTGTGGAAATAAGATGCTAAATTTTAGCCTGACTCTGGTATAGCATAACAGGACAGATAGCAGGTCCTAAAGGAAATAAAAATATTTTACTCCAAAATATATTTATTTGACATATTCTGAAAGAGCCCTGGAAAAACCATCTTTTGTGGGGAAATATTTGCATCTGTAGAGAATCTCCATTAACATAGTCAAATATTTCCCCTTCTAGGCCTTCCTGAATCCAGAAGGGATTAACTGAGAGTCTGATACTTTTAAAGTCTGAATAAGAGAAACATTTGCTGTTTATTTTCTCTAAGGGCTGCCACCTATAATAAGGATTCATCTACATAATAAGAACCCTGGTCTCTACAACCTCCTTAACTCAGACATTCTTTTCCACTGATTTCAGGTTTTTATACAAAAGCTTAACTCCCTCTACCAATTGTCAACTAAAGCATCCATCCTTAAAGCCCACCTATGACTTATAAGTCTCTCCCACCCTGCTTCATGATGTCCCACCTTTCTGGCCAAACCAAAGTACACCACACATATGTTGATTTATGTCCTTGCCTATAAACATCTGTCTTCCTAAAATGTATAAAACCAAGCTAAAACCTAACCATCTTGGGTATATGTTCTCAGGACCTCTTGAGACTGTACCTCAGGCCATGGTCACTTATATTTGGCTTAGAATAAACCTTTTTAACTATTTTACAGAGTGTGTCTTTTCATCAACAGATATGTTTTACAAAACACAGAATAATTACTGACTAGTATATCAGCAATACTATTATCAGAACTATGATCTCTATGGTGGGGTTGGAGGAAAACCTCTGATTTCCTTGCTCTTGTGCATGTCAACTTTCTGCTTCCACCTGTCTTGCTGTCTCCTATTCAATGCTTGAGCAAAGAAAAGCATTTTGATTAATAATAATAATAGCTAACAGTTATTGAGTGCTTACTATTTTCTTGTATTAACTAATTTAATCCTTATAATAATCCTATGGAAGAGGTGGAACTCTCATTATTCCTATTTTACAAATGAAGAGACTGAGATATTACCCAAGATTACACACTCTGTTAAGTGACTGTAGGGGCCAAGGCCTGTGGCCCCCTAAAGTTTTGCTCAAAAATAAACTTGCAAAAGACAGATTAATAAGAGAAAAAACATACAAATATACTTAATGTGTATACATGGCAGTCTTCAGAAGGAAGACCCAATCCTCATTTAAGTGCAGAAGTTTATATACCACCTTGAGGTTACAGAAAGAGTATGGGATCATATAATGGCCAAAAACAGGTTATGGTGGTAAATCAGAGTATGGTGACAAGATAGGTTTTTAGAGGGAGAGAAGAGGAGGCTTTGGCAAGGAAAGATGGTCTTGTTATGTAGATGAAACTTCACAGGTAGCAGACTTCAGATAGAATACATGGCAAATGTTTCTTTTCAGACTTTTAAGGGTGTCAGTCTCTCAGTTAATCTTTCTTAGATCCAGAAATGGAAAAGCCTGGCTAAATTAATGCAGATTCTCTACAGATATATAGAAGCAAGTCTTCCCCCACAGAGTCCCACAGGGCCACTTCAAAGTATGTCAAAGAAATATATTTTTAAGTAAAATATTTCAATTTCCTTCATGGTAGAGCCAGGATATGAAGGCAGGCAGTCTGGCTCCAGAGTCCACATGCTTAACCACTCTGTGAAACTTCTTGTTTACATTTCAAAGGGAAAATACAAGTTTTCTTTTCTTTGTGATTATATTTTTACTTCATTCACTCATGTACAAAATTATTGTGAGGAGAATAAAAGTTTTGAAAGCACAATCTTTTATCAGTGCCTTACTTCATCAAGTTCATTTTCCCCTGAATAGTGTGTAGTATCTACTACAATGCTTCTATAATGATGTCTGGATTCCCTGCTAATTTATTGCCTCATTTAAGAGATGTGGAAACTGAGACATGAAGTGACTTTTCCAAGGTCATCAAAGAGTTGACGGCAGCAGTAAAGGAGCCCAGGGAATTTCACCCTAAAATATGTCACCTGGTATGTCAATTATTTTAAATTAAAGGTCCCTTGAATGTCAGTAGATGCTGGAAGAGGCTTTACTCTGATGCTCTTTTATCTACCTTAAGACTGGACCTGCCAAAGAAAGCACAGTTGTCTTCCATTTCCTCCCTAAAATGTTGTTATCTATCCCAGAAAAGAAGACTGAGGAATGTAACCACACCTGGACAGACTTTTTCACAAAATAATGTCTGCCTCTCAGGATCATTCAAATTTCAAAGACAATCATTTACAAGTTAATTTCTATCTCATGGGTCCATTTATTCTCCCTAGTAATTACTTACTACCCCTCAGAAGAATTGCCTACATTCCCCATCTCCCCTTCTCCTATGGAGAAGGGTATAAAATATGGACCTCATTGGGCTATTGATTAATCACACCTCTTATTTCTCTACCCCCTTGTGCATGTTAAATAAATTTTATATGCCGTTTTCTTTCATTGATCTGTGTCTTATCAGTTTTTTGTTTTTTGTTTTTAACCCTTCAGAGGGCAAAAGGGAAGCTTTTCTTCTCCAACCCTGCAGCAGCATAGTAAGACCTCTGTTCATTCACCATTTTGCATTCCCCCAAAAACCTGCAAGATCTCCATTTAATTCCTTTACATATTGAATTGATTTGAGTAGAATAATAGCCATAGCCTAGGAATAGCCGTGTATGGAGAATGCAAAAGAACAAGCTGTATATTAAGCAAACTTGGCATGGCTTTTGGAAACCATGCTAGTGCTCAAAAGACAACAAAAACAATTGAAGACAGTCTAGACAAGAGAGGTGTTCTCTTTACAGTTGTCATAATAAATCTGTCTCTGAACTTTACCTAGCATTTAGGTATATCAGGTCTTCAAGTGTATACCTGTAATTTCTTCCCTCTCTTTTTTCTAACCTCATGTTAAACATCACTTATTTTCTTCTCTATACCTCCCTCACAAAATACTTTTAAAGCAGAATGAACACAATAGTATTCTTATCTTGCCCTCTAAAAATAATTTATGAGCCCAAAGCATGTGAAATTCTTTATAGTTGCAACTCTGAAAGAAAAAGTTCACCAGTAGCTAGCTAAAATATTTGTGAGCAGCCATAAGTTCCAGTCAGTATTTATCAGAGCCCCAGAGCAGCTTACAAGAGGAGGAGACATTAACCATGCTGAGTCATCATGCCAAATTTCAAAGTGTAGAATTCTATTTTCCCAATAATCACCAAGAGTCCTGATAGTGTGAAGTAACCCAAATCCGTGAAACAATGTCAACTGCAGGGATTGATTGATGGCTTTATCTCCAGATTGATTTTTATAAACCATTGGAAAAACCATGTTGGCAATAGGGCATATTCTGTGATGTTTCCCATATATAAAACTTTTTTTCCTGCTTCTCTGGCTATAGTAAAGCCTCGATCCAAAGGAGCTTTCAAACTATGTGTGAAGTGAACAGATAGCCTTATACTGAGGTAAATAAGTGAGTTAATGGAATGAGGCACTATTTTCTGAACTAATAAATTAACAAAAATTAAACTAAAAGACTCAGTATTAGAAAATATATGTAAATAAAAGCAAAAAGGTCACTTTCATATAATAGTAGAAATGCAATTACTTCAGCTACCTTGAGTGTAATTTGACAATATCAATCAAAATTGAAATTGCACATACATTCAATTGGGAATTTAACCTAAATATATATACTTTCAGTATATTTTTAAAATAATTTAAAATGGTATTCATTGCATTGATTGCGATAGAAAAAACCTGGAAAAAACCTAAATAGTTCAGTTATAGAGCATGGATACATAAATTATGATGCATTCCTACTCTGGAACACTACAGAAGCTCTGCTTTACCTGATATAAAAAAATATTTAAGAATCAATGCCAAATAGGGAAAAAAAGCAAGTTAAGGAACAGCTTGTATAATAAAATAATAGCTACCCATGTGGGGCTTCTGGAATGGGCAGGCTGAGGATCTTTGTAAATCTACTACTCCATAAAAGAAATGAAAATTCTGGCAAAATTATAAAAATCAACTTTTTCAGAAATCCGGAACTTAACCAAAGTCCTAAAGCAATCCGAGAAGCATTTATTCAAGAAAAGCCACTGATTCTCTGTAAGAAAACTTTATGACATTTTAACTTGGCCTCCTCCCATGTCCCTCTTCCCAGTCCACAGTCACCTTGAATACCAGCCAACTCACAACCACAGTAGCTATTTAAAACACACACATGCACACACACACGAACACACGCACACATGCACACACACAGCAGCCCTACAGCCACTATATGAAGCATACTTAGTTTGAAGTTCCTTAAAAAGTTTTGGCTCAGAGCATTTTCACTATTTTTTGTTTGTTTTTTCATTTTTCAAAAATTTCAATATGTTAGGTTGTTGTCAGCTGTGGTGGTCCTATACTGAGTACCTGCACTGGCTCACAGTTTCCTGAGTGGCCAGAGTGGATGGAAAGTGGTGTTAACTGGGTTTAGGACCAGACCTTCCCCAAAGATGAAGCATTATAGACTATGTGGTGGGCTGTGCTGTTAACCTCTGACTGGAAGGTGGTGCTTATGGAAGAAAGTCAACTGCAATGTAGGGTTTCTGCTGGGCAAGTGTTGCTCTAAGAAGGTGTCCAGCCAGCCTAGGTCAAGGGCAGGGCTCTGGGGATTTCCCAAGCTCTCTGTCTGTTTTGAGCCTTGAAGGAGAGTGCAGGGTAAAGGACCTGAAGCACTCTGCAAGTGTACACTCTTGGCCACCACAGTGGGGATTGAGAGGGAGTCCCAGTCCAGTGGAGCAATACTATTGTGCACCACAGGCTCAGAAGAGTTTTCACAGGGAGTGAGAGGTTGCTATGGCAACAAATCCCAACTGACACCCACCTTGGCTTCAGTAATCTGTGATCTGAATGTCAGAGTGCAGCCAGCTTTAGGGCCTCAGGTGTTCTTGGGCAACCCACCCAGACAGGAACTTTCTGCAACTATGGAGTTTGCCCTTGGGGCCATCCCCTCCCAGACTAGCTGTTAAAGTAGCTGCCCCACTCACAAAAGTTATGTTCAAACAAGAACCACATGATTATATCATTTGATGCAGAAAAAGCTTTTGATAAACTCCAGCATTCCATCTTGATAAAAACCTCAAACACCTAGGTATAGAAGGAACATAGCTCAAAATACCAAGTGCTATCTATGATAAACCCACAACTAACATAATGCTAAATGGACAGAAACTGGAAACATTTCCCCTAAAAACTGGAATAAGACAAGTCTACCCACTTTCACCCCTCTTATTCAACATTGTATTGGAATTCCTAGCTTGGGCAATTAGACAAGAGAAGAAAATCAGGGGTATCCAAATAGGAAAAGAGGAAGTCAAGTTATCCCTCTTTGCTGAGGATATGATCCTATACCTCGAAAATCCAAGAGAATCTTTCAAAAACCTGCTTGCACTGATAAAGGACTTTGACAAAGTCTCAGGGTACAAAATAAATCTGCAAAAGACAGTTGCATTCCTATACACCAATAACAAGCAGGCAGAGACCCAAATTGGAGAAGCAAAATCCTATTCAAAATGGCCACCAAAAAATGAAATACCTCAGCATCTTCCTAACCAGAAAAGTGAAAGACCTTTACAATGAGAACTACAAAAACACTGCTCAAAGAAATCCAAAAGGACACAAACAAATGGAAAAATATTCCATGCACATGGATAGGAAGAATCAACATTGTTAAGATGTCCATCCTACCAAAGGCAATCTACAGATTCAGCACAATACCCATTAAATTACCAACATCAGTCTTCTCAGACCTGGAAATGATAATACAGAAATTCATTGACCACGAAAAGCCAAAACAATCCTTAGCAAAAGAAACAAAGCAGGAAGGTAAAACACTTCCAGACTTCAAACTTTACCTATAAGGCTACAGTAATCAAAACAGTCTGTTATTGGTACAAGAACAGGCATATAGACCAAGGGAACAGGATAGAGATTCCAGAAGCAAAGTCTCAATTTTTCAACCAACTCACCTCTGACAAAGCCTCCAACAAAAACCACTGGGGAGAGGAGAACCTATTCAATAAATGGTGCTGGGAAAACTGGTTCATCACATGCAGAAGATTGAAATAGGACCCCTACCTATCACCATACACAAAAATTAACTCTAAATGGATCAAATACCTAAACGTAAAACCTCAAACTATAAGAATACTGGAAAACGCAGGAGACACCCTTGTGGAAATTGGAATTGGCAACCAATTCCTGATCAGAACCCTTAGTGCCCATACCATAAGAAATAAGATAGATGAGCAGGATCTCATCAAACTGATGAGCTTCTGCAAAGCAAAAGAAACCATCAAGAGAGCAGGGAGATAGCCCACAGAATGGGAAAAAATAGTTGCCAACTGCATATCTGACAAAGGTCTAACATCTAGGATCTACAAGGAACTCAGACATGCTGAAATGAAGAAAAAACAAACAGCCCCATTAAAAAGTGGGCAAAAGACATGAATAGACACTTCTCAAAAGAAGATATACAGGCAGCCAACAGACACATGAAAAAGTGCTCAGCCTCACTCATCATCAGAGAAATGCAAATCAAAATCACATTAAGATACCACCTAATCCCTGTAAGAATGGCCATCTTTAATAAAACAAACAACAACAGATGCTGGTGAGGATGTGGAGAAAAAGGAACGCTTCTACACTGCTGGTGGGAATGCAAACTAGTGCAACCTCTTTGGAAGACAGTGTGGTGATTTCCAAAAGAACTAGAAATTGACCTTCCATATGACCCAGCAATTCCCCTATTGGGAATTTACCCGGATGAACTCAAGTCATTCTACAAAAAAGGATGCCTGCACACGTATGTTTGTTGCAGCTTTATTCACAATAACAAAAACATGGACCCAACCATGCTGCCCATCAAAGCTGGACTGGATAAAAAGTATTGGTACATATACACAATGGCATATTATGCAGCCATAAATAAGGGCAAACATATGGACTTCGCAGCAACTTGGGTGGATTTAGTGTCGATCATACTCAATGATCTATCACAGAAACTCATAAGCGAACAACTGAACAATTATAAGAAAGGGATTGGCAGTAGTGGGAAATCGCCAGGGGAGGTGGGGTGGTATTGGCCGTTGAGGGAAACTGCTAGGGGAAGGAGGGGCACACCTTATCAGCAAGGTTACCTGCATAATCAACGTTTGTAAACCTAACCCTGAATTGTACCCCGCATCTTAAAAAAAAAAAAAGTTGTGTTCCTGGGAAATGGCGGCTGTGCTGCTGAAAGCTTTTTTCTTGCACCACTCCACCGCAGAGCACGGCTGTGAGTTAGCCAGTTTCCCATGAGAGACTGGAGTCCCATAAGGCTCTGTGGGCCCTGCAAGTTCACTGTAGGAGCACAGAACTCCTAAATTCTCCTCACTCACTTTTCCCACTCTGGTGGACTATGTTAGTACAGATGAGAGTCTGACCAGTTCCAGCCCAGGTTGATAAATTATTTTCTTCTTCTCTGCTCTCAGTGGTTTTTAGCACTCCTTTGGAGAGTTGTGGGGAGTGGTGCTGGTCCTGTTCCTCTCTGGGTGCTGAAGAAATTCTCTCTTTCTTGCTTCACTCTGTAGGAGAAATTCACTCTAGCTCCCTCATGTTGGCCATCTTAATCCTTTCTCTGTTGTCACTATTTGACTTGTCTCATAGCTCTCTGGGAATGCCTTATTTATAGAGTGTTTTCATTATTTGACCTAACTCAGAGCCTACTCCATGAGAAAAGCCCTATCTGTAGTGCATTTATCAAAAACAATCAGCTGTAACCGTTTGCCTGAGGTGACTATGCCAGTTTGGGCAAGCCAGAGTCTGTGAAAAAAATTTAAAATAAAGATCAAGAAAATGAGACGTTCATAATGGGCTTTTAAAAGTTCTGATATATTCCTAGGGATCTAGAATTCTGTATGCATGTGCAAGGCTGTATACATGCCCAGTAAAGACCTGAGAAAGCACTAATCTATCATATCTGACTAAATCTAAATCTCTGTGCAAGCCAGAGTACAGACTAAGCCAGAATTGTAAACTGCCTGCCTGAGTGCTGAAGATGTACCCCAAACCCTCAAAGCCCCCTCATTCACCTCTTGCAAAGGATAAAAAAAGTTTGATTCAAGACATTTAAGGAAATATCTGACAAATCATTAGCTAATCACTAAACTAACTGAGCAGAGACTTATATCACCTCACACTACTGCCAATATAAATTTTATAGAGAAAAGATTTTTAGTTGTCAAAAATCACTTTAAAAAGGACAGCAAAAGTGAACAAATAAAATAGAAAACCATGAGGAGAGGGAGGATATGATCCTGAGTTGCCAAAGTATAATATCTAACATGTCCAGCTTTCAACAAAAAATTATGAAGACACATAAAGAAAAGTGTGGTGCATGCACAAAGAGAAAAAATAGTCAATAGAATCTGTTCCTAAGGAAGCTCAGACATTGGACTTAGCAGACAATAACTTCGAAACAACTTTATAAATGTCAAGAAACTAAAGAAAATAATACCTAAATAGTTTTTTTAGGTATGGCAATGATACCTTACCAAATATAGCATTTAAGTAAAAAGATAGATGTTTTTAAAAGAGCCAAATAGAAATTCTAGAGTTGAAACATACAGTAATTAAAATGAAAACTTCACTAGAATTGTTCAATAGCAGATTTGAGCTGGCAAAAAAAAAATCAGAGAACCCAAAGATAGGTCAATTGAGATCATTCAATCTGAGTAACAGAAAGTAAAAAGAATGAAGAAGAAAAAACAGTCTCCGAGACATATAGTATACTATCAAGCATGCCAACATGCATATAATGGGAGTCCCAAAAGGAGAAGAATGAGAGATAAAGGAGCAGAAAGAATATTTGAAGTAATAATGGACAAAAAAAAAAACAAAATTTTATGAAAAGGTTTGATCTACATAGCCAAGAAGCTTAACAAACCTCAAGTAGGATAAACCCAAGGATACCCTCACTCAGACACATCATAGTCAAACTGTTGGGGAAAAAAATAGAAAAACTCTTTAAAGCAGCAAGAGAAAAGCAGCTGATCATATACAAGGGACTTCTGATGAACTTCTCATCAGAAATCATGGAAGCCAGAATGCATTGTGATGACATACTCAAAATGCTGAAAGGCAAAAATTGTCAACCAAGAATTCTATATTTGACAAACTCGCCTTCAAAACTGAAGAATAAATTAACACATTTCTAGATAAGCAAGAAGTGAAAGAATTTTTCAATAACAGATCTGACATACAAAATACTAAAAGTCCTTCAGTATGAAATAAAAGAACTAGACAGTAACTCAAATTCACATAAAGAAATAAAGAGCACCAGTAAAGGTAATATAAACATAAAATACAGTATAAATGTATTTTTTTGTAACTTTTGTCTTCTCCTACCTTATTCAAAATACAATCACATAAAGAAATAATTATATAATTGTTTTAGACTAATAATACATAAATATAAATTTTATGACCATAATAGCACAAATAAATGAGAAGAAATACAGCTATGTTGGAGCAGCGATTCTGTATACTATTGAAATTAAGTTAGCATTAATCTCAACTAGTTGTTATAAGATAATAATTAAAATGCCCAGGGCAACCACAAATAAGACAACTTGAAAGATCTATTGTAAGAGAAACAACAAATTAAGCAAAATAACATGCTAGAAAATAACTATTTATCACAAAATATGGTAGTAATGGCAGAACAGAAGTACAAAAACGATATGACACACAGAAAACAAATATAAATAGGAAGGTGGCAGAAGCCAGTCCTTTTTTATTACACTACATTAAATTACATTAAATGCAATAGAGCAAACTTTCCAGATAAAAGACAGAGGCTGACAGAATGAATTTTTTAAAAACCATGATCCAACTATATACTGTCTACAAGAAATACACATTATATCCAAAGACCCAAACAGGATTTTTCTTTGAAAGGAAAAAGCTGGAAAGAGTTATACAAACAAGATGTGCAAAAGGATATGCAAACAGCAACCATAAGAAGAGTGCAATAGCTATATTTATAGCAGAAAAAATGGATTTTAAAACAAAAAATTACTTAAGTCAAAGAGAAACTTTTTTTTATTAATCAATATTTTATGTTGGTATTGTGGGGCACAGTTAAGGGTTAGGTATACATATTAAATATGTTTCGTTCAGGCACCCTTGTTGATAAGGGGTGTCTCCCCGTCCCCAGACAGATATTTATACCGTTAATCCCATCTTCCTTCCCCCCCATAGTTTCCCACCACTGTCAATCCTGTTTTTTTTTTTTTTTTTTGAATTGGAGTCTCACTCTGTCACCCAGACTGGAGTGCAGTGGTCGCTCCTGGTCACCGCAGCCTCGACCTGCTGGGCTTCGGCTATCCTTCCGCCTCAGCCTTACAAGTAGCTGGAACTACAGGCGAGTACTACCACGCCGGCTCATTTTTTTATTTATTGTAGAGATGAGGTCTCGCCAAGTTGCCCAGGTGGGTCTCGAACCCACGGGCTCAGGCAATCCACTCACCTCAGCCTCCCAAAGCGCAGGACTACAGGTTGAGCCACTGAGCCCGGCTAATCCTTTTCTTATAGTATTACGATAGATGTTCAAGGTCCACTATATGAGTGAGAACATGTGATACTCAGATCTTTGTTTCTGTGAGAGGTCACTGAGTATTATAGGCTCTAGTTCCATACAGGTTGCTGCAAAATTCATGATTTTGTTCTTTTTTATGGCTGTGTAGTATTCCATCGTGTATATGTACATTTTTTTAATCCAGTCCTCTTTTAATGGACAGCATGGTTGATTCCAGGTTCTTGCTATTGTGAACAATGCTGTGATAAATATACATGTGCAGGTATCATTTTCATAGAGTGATTTGAGTTCTTCAGGGTATATTCCCAGTAGAGGGATTGTGGGGTCATATGGGAGGTCGATATTTAGAGCTTTTAGGAATCGCCACACTGTTTTCCACAGAGGTTGCACTAGTTTGCACTCCCACCGACAGTGTAGAAGTGTTCCGTTTTCACCACACCCTCTCCAGCAACTGTTATTTTTTGAGTTATTGATAATGGCCATTCTGACTTGAGTTAGGTGGTATCTCAGTGCGGTTTTGATTTGCATCTCCTTGATGATTAGTGAGGTCAAACATTTCTTCATGTGTCTGTTGGCTGCTCGGATGTCTTCCTTTGAGAAGTGTCTATTCATATCTTTTGCCCACTTTGTAATGGGGTTGTTTGTCTTTTTCTTTTCAGCTTGTTTGAGTTCTTTGTAGATCCTAGATGTTAGGCCTTTGTCAGACATAGAGTTACAAAAAGGTACCTGCACACATATGTTTATTGCAGCATTGTTCACAATAACAAGAACATGGAACCAACCATGCTGCCCATCAAAAGATGACTGGATTTTTAAAATGTGGTACGTATACACAATGGAATATTACACAGCCATAAAGAAGAACAAACTCATGAGCTTTGCAGCAACCTGGATGGACTTAGAGTCTATAATACTGAGTGATCTTTCATAGAAACAAAGAACTGAGTATCACATGTTCTCTCTCATAAGTGAACCTTGAACAACTATCATAATACTATAAGAAAAGGATTGGCAATAGCGGGAAATTACATGGGGGTGGGGGGCAGGGAAGTGGGATTGGCAGTAGTGGGAATCTGCCTGGGGAAGGGGGCCACACCTCATCAACAACGGTACCTGCACAATGAATATTTGTGTACCTAAGCCTGAATTGTACCCCACAATTTTAAAATAAAATTTTTTTAAAAAAAGAAAAATACAGACTAATATCTCTCATGAATAGAAGTACAAAAACTCAACAAAATACCAGCAAACTATATCCAATCATGTGAAGAAACATGTATACAGCTTGATCATTTGGTGTTTATCTCAGAAATGCAAGGTTGGTTTGATCAAAGAAATATACCTAAAATGATCAAGTAAGATATTTTTTTAAAATACAAAAACCACATCATCATTTAAATATACAGATAAAAAGTTTTTGATAAAGTACAACACATTTTCAAAATAAAAAATATTCAACTAGGAATAAAAAGGAACTTCTTCAACTTGATAAAAGACATTTATGAAAAACTCATAACTAGTATCACAGTTAATTGTAAAAGACTGAAAGCTTTCCCCGTAAAATTAGGAACAAGATAAGAATATCTGCTCTTAGCACTTTTATTCAACATTGTACTGGAGGCTCTATCCAGGGCAATTAGGCAAGAAAAAAATATATAATCATTCAGACTGAAAAGGTAGAAGTACAACAACTCCATTTGCATATGATATAATCATTTATATAAAATTCTAATGAATTCACAAAACAAAAGCTATTAGAAATACACCAAGGTCACAGGATACATGATCAATGCATGAAAAATACGATCTTAGACCCTCATATCACACTATACACAAAAATTTATTCTAAACTTTTCATAGACAAATGTAAGAGCTAAAAACAATAAGAAAACATAGGAAGAAATCTGTAAGACTTAAGGTTAAGTAAAGATTTCTTAGATATGACACCAAAGGGGCAGTACATTAAAAAAACTGATAAATTTAAATTCATTAAAATTCTAAATTTTTTTACTTCAAAAAGAGACTGTTCAGAGAACAAAAATCCAAGCAACAGACTGGCAGAAAATATTTGAAAAACCCATATGTGATAAAGAGCTTGTATTCAGAATACACAAAGAACTCTTCTAAATTAATAAGAAGACAAGCCAATTTAAAAACTGACTAAACCCATGAGTAGACTTTTCCTTTAAAGAAATATGCAAGTGGCTAATAAGCACATGAAAATTAATATCAAAGTTCAATATCAGTCATTGGGGAAAAGTTAATTGAAACCACAATGGGACATCATTTTGTGTCCAGTAGAATGAGCATGAAAAGGAAGACAAATAGTTACAAATGTTGCTGAGAATGCTTAGGGACAGAAATCCATATTAAATGTTGATAGGAATGTAAAATGGTACACTTTAAAAACAGTTTGGCAGTTCCTCAAAATGTTAAACAAAATTATCATGCAGCCCAACAATTTCACCCCAGGTATCTACCCAAGAGAAATGAAAACATACTTCACTACACCAAGATTTTCATGGAAATGTTTGCAGTTATATAAAAACCAAAAAATTGGAAACCATCTAAATGTCTATAAACTGTCAAATGAATAGACAAAATGTGGTATATGCATACAAAGGAATACTACTCAGTAGTAAGAAAGGAAGAGACACATACAGCATCATGGATGAAACTCAAAAACATTTTGTAAGTGAAAGAAGACAACATATTGTATAATTCCATTTATATGAAATGTCTAGAAAAGACAAATATTTGGAGATGGAAAGTAGATTAACTGTTGCCTAGAGTTGAGGGTAGGAACAGGGATTAACTGTAAATGAGCATGAGAGAGTTCATTAGGAGGGTGAAGATGTTCTAAAACTGATTTTCAGTGATGGATGTACCACTCAGTAATGCTACTGAAAATCATTGAGTTGTATTTTTTTAAATGGGTGAATTTTATAATATGTAAAATTCTCAATAAAGTCCCTTTTAAATTAAATTGGATGCATATATAACACTTAGTATGTACTCTTTTATGTGCTTGGCATATAAGCAACTCATTTAATCCTCATGACAGCCCTATAAAGTAGGTAATATTGTTTTGTCCTCCTTTCATGAGGAAACAAAGGTGCAGATCGATTAGGTAACTTGCCAGAGAGCACACAGCCAGTAATTGGTAAGAGTTGAAATCCAAATTCAGCCAGTTTGGCTCTACAGTCTGTGATCTTAACCACAGCTTCCATTTGTGGGAGGGGAAAAAAAAGACTGTACAGATAAACTTGCATATGGCAATGTGTGGAAAGAATTACAAGGACCTTTATTCAGTGATCCCCTCTGGGGAATGGGAATGAAGGTGAGCAGGACAGGGAAACGTTCACTTACTACTTTATACATCTTTGAATACTAAATTATTGTATATATTTTATAGTTCATGTATTCATTTTGTAGATAAGAAACATATTTTTAAATCAAAACATTAGTTATCTTTGATTTGTTAGATTATACATTTTTAATTTTCTCTGAATTTTTTTATTTTCCAAATTCTTTGGGTATGTCTTCAAGCCAAGTACTTAGACTTGACTTGTTTTCTTCTGCATTTTATCCTGCCAGTGTCAGAGCACCAAGATGAGGCTGAGGCCAAGAAGGGTCGAGTAGGGCACTAAGGAATATTTCATGAAAGAAGGACCTATGTTGCCTGCTCTGCTTGGGCAGAACTGTGATTAGGCTGGATTCAAGGTTGCACTAAACTGTGGTGTGCAGCTCTGAACTCTGGATACCCTGGAGCCACACCAGGAGGCTAGCTGCCTCGGAATTTGCTGCTGTCCTGTAGGGGGTAGACTATCTGCATGCATGTGCACATATGCAAAAACTCATTTAATGAAAACATGAGCTTGGATTTGTGCCTACCGACTGAGAGTGATTCTGTCTCCAGCATCTGTGTAGCATAGGGTTTTTGTTGTTTTGTTTTGTTTTCCACTTACTATGTAAAGATACAAGAAAATATGTTATGAAAGCCGCTAAGTGTTGTGGAGTATCTTCACTTACATCGGAAATACTGTTTATAAACTTTAAAAAGCATTAGACTATGTGATAAGATGCCTAAAAGAAAGTGGGAGGGGTTAATATTTAGACCATGATTAACTCTTTGTAATAATTCCCCTGGTTCAATAATGTTATGGGGGTGAGGAGTAACAACAGAGTTTGTTTCTAATATGTACTTAGTGTATGCTAATACCCTACAAGGGTGTATTGTGAGAAAATAGGATACTCTATTATGAAAATTTTCTCATTAAAGATTTTACATTCAATAAAGACTGTATAAATGATGTTTAGAGAAGAGGAGAATCTGTTCTCTGGCTATAGGCTAGTGTCACAAAATCCTATTAGCTATAAGATGCAGTAAAATCCAATAAAAGAAGCATGGGCTTCAGAGTCAGATTTAAGTTCAAATCTCAGATCTTCCCCTTAGTAGTTGTGTGATCTTGGGAAGTTACTTAGCCAAATCCTCTGCTTTTTTGTTGTTTTTCTGGAAAATGGGGATAGCACTACCACTCCACACAGGGTAGTCAATTGAAGCGATTAGTAAATGTTTAATAAACATTAGTGTTCTTACCTCTTCTCTAGAGAAAAAGAAACTGAATAGAAAAAAAAATGTTTGTTCAAATGGTCTACCTCCTCTTATATGCCATTTGCCTGCTAAGGAAGCACATGTCCCTCATCTCTCAGAATCTCTTATGCCATACCTTAAGTATGTTGCCCTGTGTACATAACATAGCTATTCTACCTTTCTAGTGGTGATTTTGAGTAGTTGTATTCCCTACTATACACTGCATACACCCATTTATGAATAGATTGTTTATATCCAAGCAAATGCCATGTCAGCTTGATTTGCTTTGTGGGTGTTGCTTTGTGGGTGCTGTGTTTTCCCAGAAATAGTTGTTGAGAAACTTCTGTTGGAAGAAACAAAAGCCTTTCCAACTTACCACACTTCTCAAAGAAAGACATCCGAGCGACCAACAGACACATGAAGAAATGCTCAACCTCACTAATCATCAAGGAGATGCAAATCAAAACCACACTGAGATACCACCTAACTCCAGTCAGAATGGCCATTATCAATAACTCAAAAAATAATAGATGCTAGAGAGGATGTGGTGAGAAGGGAACACTTCTACACTGTTGGTAGGAGTGTAAACTAGTGCAACCTCTGTGGAAAGCAGTGTGGCAATTCCTAAAAGTTCTAAATATCGACCTCCCATATGACCCCGCAGTCTTCCTACTGGGAATATACCCTGAAGAACTCAAATCACTCTATAAAAAAATACCTGCACACATATGTTTATTGCAGCATTGTTCACAATAGCAAAGACCTGGACCCAACCATGCTGTTCATCAAAAGTGGACTGGATTTTTAAAATGTAGTACATATACACAATGGAATACTATGCAGCCATTAAAAAGAACAAAATCATGAATTTCACAGCAACCTGGATGGAACTAGAGTCTATAATACTGAGTGATCTCTCACAGAAACAAAGATCTGAGTATCACATGTTCTCACTCATAAGTGGACCTTCAGCATCTATCATAATACTATAAGAAAAGGATTGACAGTGGTGGGAAACTATGGGGGGGTAGGGAGGGGAAGGAAGGTGGGACTAATGGTAGTCAATATCTGTCTGGGGATGGGGAGACAATCCTTATCAACAAGAGTACCTAAACGATGCATATTTGTAAACCTAACCCTTAACTGTACCCCATAATTTTAAAATAAAAAATGTTTAAAATAAAGAATAGAGAGAGAAACTTCTGTTGGAAGAAACAAAAGCCTTTCCAACTTACCACTTCAATTTTTTTGATAAAATCTTTGAGGATGTGGTAATGAGAACACCACCAGATCAAATATGACAATCTTAAAGAACTCATGTTCACCTGATAGATGTATGTGGCAGAGCCAATGATAATGAACTCTTAGAACAGCTGACCTATTTTTCCCAGTTCCCATAAGCTATGTCATCCCTAGTGACAGAACCACCTCAATCAACATTGAATGAGTGCTTAATATCTAAATGATTTCCATCATATAAATGTAGCTTATGTAGAATGATATGCTTAGATTAACATCTTATTTCATACAACACATTAAAGTCATTATAATTAAACTCATTCATTTATTAATTTATTCCGTTAGTATTTACTGTGCTCTCACAAGTGCCTGACTCTACTAAGCTCCACAGGGTAAGGGTATGCAATAGAAAAACCATAATTAATCATAATGGTGTCTTCTCACAAGCAATCTGGGCAAACTTTTAAAATGATGATTTAAAAATGAAAGTGTCATTTGCCTGTAAATGTTTCAATTTATATGTTCTTTTCAGATATGTTAGCTTTTTTTTAATTTTTTTTTTTTTTTTTTTTTTTTTTGAGTTGGAGTCTCACTCTGTCGCCCAGGCTGGAGTGCAGTGGCACACTCATGGCTATTACAGCCTCAACCTGCTGGGCTCAGGTGATCCTTCTGCCTTCCAAGTAGCTGACACTACAGGCACATGCCACCATGCCTGACTAATTTTTTTTTAGTTGTAGAGACGTGGTCTCACCAAGTTGCCCAGGCTGGTCTCGGACCCCTAGACTCAGGTAATCCTGTCACCTCGGCCTCCCAAAGTGCTGGGATTACAGAATTGAGCCACCGTGCCCAGCTGGAATATGTATATATTTGTTTGCTTATTTTTTGAGTTGGAGTCTCTGTCGCCCAGGCTGGGGGGCAGTGGCATGCTCATGGCCACCACGGCCTCGACCTGCTGGACTCAGGCGATTTTTCCACCTCAGCCTTCCAAGTAGCTGGAACTATAGGCATGTGCCACCATGTCCAGCAAATTTTTCTTGATTTATTGTAGAGATGAGCTCTCGCCAAGTTGCCCAGGCTAGTCTCAAATCTGTGGGCTCAGGCAAGCCTCTCACCTCAGTCTCTCAAAATGCTGGGATTATAGGCATGAGCCACCACTCCCAGTCTTGTTTATTTTTAAATTAGAAAGTTTTGGTTTGCCACATCACAAAGTGTCAACCTAGAAAAGCAGTAAACTTAAAGACCAAATCTCAAAGTATTTTATGTATGCTATGAGGAAAAGTGGAAACTGTATTTATACCTTGGGTTTTTTTTTTTTTTTCCTACAAACACAAACAAAAGTCCACACAGAACAGTCCAAAGGAACTAAAGTTTACTCAGTTTCACAAGAAAATGCGTATATTGCTTTACATCTCATAATTTAAAAGGTTTGTTTGGCCATATCACTGGCAATCCAAGTACCAACCTGGATTCTTATAGGAGGTGAAAAACCATCTAAAAGACTTTTTTTTGAGCTGAGAAGAACCAGAAATGGCATTTGTCCTTTGTATTAGGTATTTGTTTCCACAAAAGTTTGACGCCTACCACACAAACCCAACAACCCACCAGGAATAGGCCCTGGAAAGCTACCAAGCTTTCCATACTTTCAGAAAATATACCTAGAGAGCTCTGCTTCTCAAAATGGAAGTTCAGAGCCACCTTGCAGTGAGCAATCTGGTGCCTGGAAATAAGGCAACCCAAATTTGGCACACCAAAACTGAAGAATTATTTTAAATTTAAACAGGGACGTATAGTGGAGTAAAATGCAAAATTTTCCAGATTCCTATGAAACAAAACTTCAAAGTTCAGAACTCAGGCCTGCACCACTAAGGGAATTAATGCCCTCTACCATTAGGAGTGTTGCTATGGAAAGGCATGGATCCACTGTGTTTGATGGAAACTGGATATCTCTAACTAGTGAGTCTAATTAGTAAGCTAATAAAAACACTATAAACTTTTCTTTGCACCAGTTATAATCAGATGAAACCAGGTTCCTCACTACTGTCAGAACTAAGGCTTACAATCCAGTATGCACATGCATAATTCAGTCATAAGGGGCTTATGTAAATAGACATCCAAAATAAACCAGACTTAAAAATCAACAAACTAACCCACCCAAACAGTGACGTGTGTTTTTTTCTCTTTATACTTTCCATTTGAATTTTCTATAGGTTTTTTTCAATAATGAAGAAAAAAAAATTTTTAATCTAAAGATAAACGTTCTTCAAATTCATTAAAATGGAAAATACTTATTTTGAAATTGCTGTGAGAATCCTTTATTTGCTTCTTTACCTTCACTAATAGCCAAAAATCTCATTTACTGCACTTTGAGAGTCACAACGTTTTAACTTTATCACTTTATCCATTTTTCAACTTTATTTCTTATTACTTTATCTTCTTATGCTAAAAGCTACCCCTGAAAAATGTTCTAATGAAGAATATAAATTATCTTCAATAACACCAAGCATTCTAAAGCATGTTTTATTAAGCTAGTAGTTCTTCTCCACTTTATTTATAATGTAATTAACTCCCTCTTACCATCAATCCAAGGACTGTGTGGCAATCAGAGATAGGTTCTACTGATGGATATATAAAGAAATCCAAAACCAAAGAAATAATTCCCCCAATTCAACTCAAATTTTAATAATTATTATTTTATTAATTTCCTTATTATCCTGAAGATACAGGTTATCAACTTCCTTATACAATTTTTTAATGCAAACTATGCACTCAAAAAAGTCTGATCTCTAGGTAAATGCTAGCATGTGCCATTTCATTATATAAAATGCAATCCTTTCACATGGAATCATTTTTTAAACAAGAACATTAAGTTTTTAATAAAAGTTGATACCTCAGCCTTACATTTCATATATAAAAACTGTACTCCAAGTAGAAATGTGGGCTTAGATGTCTCAGTGGAAGACAAGCATCCTAGCAGATTTTCTAAAGTTCATTTAAACACAATTTTTTAAGAGGAAAACAGTATTTATTGTGTAAAAGATTTACATTTATTAATCAAAGGCACAAACCAAAACTAAGACTGTTAAAATTGACCATAACATTGACAATTAAGTCTTATCAGTTTGATACCAGCTAAAGCTAATAAGATAAGTTCCATTAAATTCCTAAGAAAAATACAATAATTCTGACACCATTAAAGTAATAATTAGAACCTTTCAAACAACAGGGAAACTTTCAAACAATAGGGAAAATATAAACATCATGATAAATGCCTTAATTTGGAGGCAAATAAATGTAAATTATGTGCTGAAACCTGATGTATCTCAGAACATCGGTAATGCCTTTTAGTCTTGGATGCCTTAGACTGTTAAAATCATGCAGCAACTGATGATGAATGCCACCCAATGACTGACTGGAATTAAAAATTGCACAATGTGACTTTTTGCCTATAAGCAGGACAGAGAGTAATGAAACTTCTTGATGTAAATTATATAATCAAACCAGATAACCTTGACTAGGAAGGGGCCAATTCACAGAGGTCAATTTTCTGTCACATTACATCAATAGCAAATTCAGGGGGGTCAATTTTCCATCTTACAATACTACATCAAAATAGCAAATTCACAGTACCTTCTCCAAGAGCCCCATACTAAGGAAATAAAAGTCAAGAGTAACACAATTATTTAATTTACAATTTACTAACTCTTCCAGTGTTTCAGAGTAATACAGGGTTTCAATGATCTAACATGAATGGAACAGAAGGTGGACTTAGAATATATTGAACATATATCTTGATTGAATCAGCGTATTGGTGTAATTTTTTGGTCTAAGTAGTGTTGTCAGTCTTCCATCCAGGCAATCTTGTAATTCACAGGGAGGAACCTAAGTGTCCTAAAATTAAAGGACAAAGTTAACCAGTTATCCCAATCTCAACAGCTGCATTCACTTGAAAACATTGTTTTATCTGTTCTCGCTAATGAAGTGGCTCAATTAAAATGTGAAGGTGCCTAGGGATCAATTCAGTCAACAAGAATTATCACAATATATTACCATTCAAACACTGAAGCTACTGAAACACGTTTCCCTCAAATCTAGCTACTGGTTAGGCCAGATAAGTTTTATGGTTCAAACAACAGTCTACCAAAAACATCTTTTTACTAAGAAATCAATACTCTCGACAACTATTTAAGACTGTGGTAAATGAAAACTAGGTAAAGAACTATGGAAAATGCCAATATTGGACATGAGCAGAGTGTACTTGCCAGAGAATCCCAAATATAAGTCACTATTGGGATTCTTCATTTCTCCTCACTCTGAGTTGAAATATTTTAGAATGAGGACCATTATACTTCTGGCCATGCCTTGAGTATAGAGACCTAATCTGCCCACGCAAGACTTACATAGCAAAATCAAGATTTAACTCTTTGCACTTGGATGTCCCCTCTGAGGGACATTGTAAATCTAGCAAGCCACTCAGATATCCCCTCTCAAGGGGACATAAAGAGATTGCTGGTATTGTTCACAATAGCAAGAACATAGAACCAACTGTGCTGCCCATCAAAAGAGGTTTGGATTAAAAAAATGAGTATATACACAATTGAATATTATGCAGCCATAAAGAAGAACAAAATCATGAACTTCACAGCAACCTGGATGGACTTCGAGTCTATAATATTGAGTGATCTTTTACAGAAACCAAGAACTGAGTATCACATGTTCTCACTCATGAGTGGACCTTGAACAACTATCATAATACTATAAGAAAAGGATTGGCAGTAGCGGGAAACTGCATGGGGGTGGGGGGTGGGGAGGTGGGATTGGCAGTAGTAGGAATCTGCCTGGGGAGGAGGGGGCACACCTCATCAACAAGGGTACCTGCACAATGAATATTTGTATACCTAACCCTGAATTGTACCCCACATCTTTAAAATTTAAAAGTTAAAAAAAAAGAAGAGATTGCTGGTGATTATACAGGACAAATTTATGCCAGCGCAAATTTTTCAAAAATGTGCTTTCTTGAGGTTTTCCGTTCAAATTGCATGAAAAACCAAAGAGATGGAATATATACTGAGATATACATTTAAAAAAGGTATCAACTGGCATTACTTAGAAAGAGTATGTGTGAAGTGCTTTCACAGTGGTGCTGACACTTCTTAGTAACAGAATGTAGCAATAAAGAACATTTGTATAAGAAAGGCAGCTGTGGGTATACCCTTTGTATCATATGGCATAACTTGAAAAGATAGATAAGCAAGTTACTGTAGCCTTAAAAGAAAGACTTTTGAAGTTGAAGGCAGATTGTTACCACACGTTAGAAAAATATAAGATATAAAACCTTGATTTTTTGATATAAATAAGCTCCTCAATGTGCAAAATTCCATTATAAGTCAAATATTATTACAATAAAATAATTAGTTTCAGTGCTATAGTATTAATATGAAGTGATTTGTTTTTCACTATTTCATTTAAAAAGTGTGGTCAAGTTGCTGGTAGGTGATCCATGAGATGTCCCTGAGTACAATTCAATACACTACTGAACAAGACCTTCTTGGCAAACTCTGTCCATGCATCACATGCACAGGCTGGAATAAATATCAACACTAACAGAGCTGAGAACCAAAATGAACACACCTTAAAGTTGGAGAGGAGTAAGCCGGCAGATATGCTGGTTACACTATCTCATACTGGTTATTTGTTATGGCACGAGAGAGGCAGTAGGCTAGAAAGATTCCAATAAGCTGGAAATAAAACATGAACAAAAGTAAACACACACACAAAAACTTGAAGACCTCAGAATATAGATATATTCTCCTTTCACTTACAATTCACTAATAATTTCCTTCCTTAGGTTTTTCTAGACAGTTATGTTGACATTCTGCAGAATCTAGATTACAGTCAAAGAATATATAAGTCAAATTTTACTACTACTGTGACCCAGAATTTCACAACTATCACTAAAAGAAAATCAGGTGACAGTTCAGGAAACTGTCATTCAAGGAAAAGTCAGAAGTCATAAGTTTTGCAGAAACTTTTTTACTCTCAGTTACCAGAAAAAAATAAGAACATGGCTTTCAATAGATATCCTATCAAGTCAAATCTCCATTCATGAGGGCAGAGATTTTCTTGGAAAGATCTAGAGCAGTGCTTCAATAATAGAAATGTTCCATAATCCTTGTGCTGTCCAATACAGAAGACAGCAGTCATGTGGTTAGTGAGTGCTTAAAATGGAGCTCCAGCAACTGACGTTTTAATTTTATTTAATAACTAGAACCTTTCAAAGGTGGCTAGTGGCTTTTTTATTAGTGCAGACTTATATACAGCTATGCTTGCTACTTTAAAAATATATGAAAACTAGGCTTGGATTGATCTCATTTCCACAGTGTTTGTAGTATAAAGAAAGCCCCATGCCCTGAAAAAATTATTTAGAGCCACAATACAAACTTTTCATGCTACAGTGAGAAAAATAACTTGGGAAATACAATTTGACCTGTAACATAACATCTACCCAAAATAATAGGAACATAATGAATGTCGGGTTGAATGATCTAAATTTTAACAGGTTAGATCTTATATGCAACTCATCAGGCAGTTATAGCCCAGGAAAGAAAGATACTAATAATGTTTCAGAACATGACTAATAGCAGGGAAAACCAAGGTTCCCATCTATCTCATGTTTTGTTTAGTTAATGAACTATGATGTTGGAAAGTTGCCATTACTAAGAGGGCACTGACTCTTTCCACAGTTAACTGCTTTAAAAGGATATGCACTGCTAGAAGAAGTGAATTCTGAGTCTTGCTTTGGTTTTCTTTTTGTAGTTTCAAGGCATGATTGGCCATGGTAAAGAGTGTGTACAATAGGAATAAAAATTTAGAGAACTCTGTAGCTGTGAAAAAACAGTGTAGGACTGTGAAAAAACAGTGTAGGAAAATGTAAGATCCAATACCTCGAAAAACTGGAATGAAAAGAGCAAAACATAAATAAAACAAAACTAAATAAAGACTCAATCACAATCAAAATCATTACTACATATACAAAATAAATGCAATCAAAACTGCACCACAAGAAAAATATTTATATACTGTAGCCAGTAACTGAGAGTTTTGTGAAAATGTGACTTATCTAGAAATATCCTCACTAATCCAGGCCTCTGAAGCAAAAACTTTAAGCCTTAAAAGTGAAAATCTTCTAGTTTACACTTACAGGAAGGATGAAATACTTCCTAAGTAACTACAAGGGCTTACCTGGAAGCAAGCAACTCCAAAGGAAATTCCTGCAACAACTCCCATTTTTGACTCTATAATGGTCATCACCTTTATAAAACAACCCTAATAGAAGAAAAAAAAAACAGATTAAGTATAACACAAGCAATCTGTGCTTTTCTTTATGGTAAAAAATACTTTGATCATACACCTCTGCAGAAATTATTGAAATCAATTCTCTTCTATATGTTCTCAACAGAGCAAATTGTTATTCCCAACTATTTCCACATTTTGGATTAGGCATTTAAAAGTGTTACTTGCTAGAAAACAGAAAGATCACAAGTAAACAGCCTAATGACACGCCTAAAGGAGCTGGAAAGGCAAGATCATCTAAGATAAAAAATCACAAATGCAGGACATAGAAGACGAAAATATCACAGAAAAGATCAAGACAAAAAGTTCATTCTTTGAAAGTATATATAAGATTGACAGACTCCTAGTCAGATGGACTAAAAAAAGAGAGAAAGTCCAAATAAACACAATTATAAACACAAAAAGTAAACTCACAATTGACCCTAAAGAAATTCAAAAGATTATCAGAGAATATTAAGAACACCTGTAGGCAAATAAACTGGAAAACCTAAAGGAAATGGAAGACTTTCTGATATCACACAACGTCCCAAGGTTTAAACAAGAAGAAACTGAAACTCTAAACAGACTAATAACAATTCAGAAAATTGACTCAGTCATAAGAAATCTCCCCACCAAAAGAAAAGCCCCAGACTAGATGGCATTGCAGCTGATTTCTACAAGACATACAAGGAAGAACTAATACCAATGTTATTGAAAGTATTCCAGGCAGTCAAGAATGATGAAATTCTCCCCAACTCATTTTGTGAAGTTAACATCATACTGATGCCCAACCCTGGCAAAGATCCAACAAGGAAAGAGAATTACAGGCCAATCTCCTTGATGAACATAGACGCGAAAATTCTCAAGCTCTAGCAAATTGGATACAATAATATAACTCAAGGATAATCTACCATAACCAGGTGGGCTTCATTCCTGGGATGCAGGGCTGGTTCAAAATTCACAAGAACATAGGGTAATTCAGCACATTAACAGGCGTTAAACCAAGAACCACATTATATCATTAGATGCAGAGAAGGCATTTGACAAAATCTACCATCCCTTCCTGATAAAAACCTTTGAGCACATAGGCATAGAAGGAACAGTCCTCAAAACAGTAAGAGTCATCTATGATGAACCCACAGCCAACATTTTGCTGAATGGGTAGAAGCTGGAAGCATTCCCCCTAAGAATGGGAACAAGACAAGGATGCCTACTCTCACCCCTCCTGTTCAACATAGTGCTGGAAGTCCTAGCCAGAGCAATAAGGCAAGAGAAGGAAATCAGGGGTATCCAAATAGGAAAAGAGGAAGTTAAGCTATCCCTCTTTGCAGATGACATGATTCTAGACCTTGAAAACCCTAAGGAGTCTGTCAAAAGCCTCCTCACACTGATAAATGATTTTGGTAAAGTTTCAGGTTACAATCAATGAGCAAAAGACAGTTGCATTTCTATACACCAGCAACAAGCAGGTAGAGAACCAAAGAGGAAACACAATTCCATTCACAATAGCCACAAAAAATTAAATATCCTGGCATCTACCTAACCAGAGAAGTGAAAGACCTTTACAATGAGAACTACAAGCCGGGCTCGGTGGCTCAGCCTGTAATCCCGCGCCTTTGGGAGGCTGAGGTGAGTGGATTGCCTGAGCCCGTGGGTTTGAGACCCGCCTGGGCAGCGAGACCTCATCTCTACAATAAATCAAAAAATTAACTGGGCGTGGTAGCGTATGCCTGTAATTCTGGCTACTTGGAAGGCTGAGGCGGAAGGATCGCCGGAGCCCAGCAGGTCGAGGCTGCGGTGGCCGGAAGGGCCACTGCACTCCAGTCTGGGCGACCGAGTGAGACTCCAACTCAAAAAAAAAAAAAAAAACAATGAGAACTACAAAATGCTGCTCAAAAAAAAATCAAGGATGACCCAAATGGAAAAACATTACATGCTCATGGATTGGAAGAATCAATATTGTCAAGATGTCCATCCCATCCAAGGCAATCTACAGATCCAATACAATACCCATCAAATTACCAATATCTACTCAGACCTAGAAATGGCAATACAGAAATTCATATGGGAACAAAAAAGAACACAAATAGCCAAAACAATCCTCAGCAAAAGGAACAACGTGGGAAGCATCACACTTTCAAGCTTTAAACTTCATTATAAGGCTACAGTAACCAAAGCAGTCTGATATTGGTACTGGAATAAGCACACAGACCAATGGAACAGGACAGAGATTCCAGAAGCAAAAACTCAGTCTCTCAACCAACTCATCTTCGACAAAGCCACTAATAACAAGCACTGGAGAAAGGAGACTATATTTAGCAAATGGTGCTGGGAAACTTGGCTAACATAACACACAGAAGAATGAAACTAGACCCCTACCTATCACCATATACAAAAATCAGCTCAAAATGGATCAAAGAGCTAAATGTAAAAGCTCAAACTACAAGAATCCTAGAAGAAAACATAGAAAGCACCCTTATGGACGTCAGAATAGCAACGAATTATTGACCAAGTCCCCAAAAGCAAATGCCATAAAAGCTAAGACAGATAAGTGAGACCTCATCAAACTGAAAAGCGTTTGCACAGCAAAAGTAACGAAGAGAGTGAAGAGATAACACACAGAAAGAGAAAAAAATATTTTTAAATTATGCATCTGACAAGGGCCTAACATCCAGGATCTATAAGAAACTCAAACAAAGTGAAAGGAAAAAGACAACCCCATTAAAAAGTGGGCAAAGGCCGGGCTCGGTGGTTCAGCCTGTAATCCCGCGCCTTTGGGAGGCTGAGGTGAGTGAATTGCCTGAGCCTGAGGGTTCGAGACCTGCCTGGGCAGTGAGACCTCATCTCTACAATAAATCAAAAAATCAGCCGGGCATTGTAGCGCACGCCTGTAATTCCGGCTACTCCGAAGGCTGAGGCGGAAGGATCGCCGGAGCCCAGCAGGTCGAGGCTGCGGTGGCTGGGAGTGGCCACTGCACTCCAGTCTGGGTGACAGAGTGAGACTCCAACTCAAAAAAAAAAAAAAAAAAAAAGTGGGCAAAGGACATGAACAGACACTTCTCAAAAGATGATATAGAAGCAGTCAACAGACACACGAAAATCTGCTCAGCCTCACTAATCATCAGAGAAATGCAAATTAAAACTACAATGAGATGCCACCTAACTCCAGTAAGAGTAGCTATCAATAATAACTCAAAAAATAACAGATGCTGGCGTGAGTACGGAGAAAAGGGAACACTTCTACAACATTAATGGGCGTGCAAACTAGTTCAGCCTCCATGGAAAGCAGTGAAGTGATTCATAAAAGAACTAAAAATTGACCTTCCATATGATCCAGCAACCCCTCTCCTGGGAGCATACCCAGAGGAACATAAATTATTCTCCAAAAAAGACAACTGCACTTCCATGTTTACTGCCGCACTATTCACAACAGCAAAAACATGGAACCAACCCTACTGCCCATCAAAAGTAGACTGGATAAAGAAAATGTGCTACATATACATGATGGAGTATTACACAGTCATAAAGAACAAAATTATGGACTTCACAGCAAATTGGATGGAGTTGGAGACCATCACACTAAGTGATCTATCACAGAAACAAGGAACTGAATATCACATGTTCTCACTCATAAGTAGGCCCTGAACATTAGTCACATTAGCACAAGAGAAGGACCAGCAGTCGCTGGGCACTGCTAGGTGAGGGAGGGAGGGAGGGAGGAGGGTAGAGGGCACGTGACAGCACAGAGTACCTGATCCACAGCTAGGGGAGTGAGGGCCAGTTAGAAGCCCAAACTTCACCTGCATGCAACCTACTTATGTCGTTCATCCCCACTTGTACCCCACATGACTATAATAAAAAAATTTTTTAAAGTGTTACTTGCTGTTTATATGAACTCAAGTCTTAACCTGCCCTGCCTATTTTAGCTTAGGTATATTAATGTGAGTAAAAATTAAAAATTGAGCCAACTATGTTCAGTTAAGTCCTCAAACATTGTCAAAGTTTTTAAAGGCTCCTTACTTCATTGTTTACTTCATCTGCATCTCTCTGTGGAGAACAATCTTCATGTTTACAGCAACTCTTGGGAAATCCTTTTTCTGAGTAATAATTAGTATCTTTCCAATCTTTATAATCGGTGACACCACAACAATGTAACTGAAAAATTCAACAAAAGCATTTATAGTTCATATTACAACTTTGTAGCCAAACATTTAACCTAACATCATCTTCTAAGACTGCAATTTGTGCTTAAAACAACATTATACTCAATGATCTCTCCCCTGAACTGATTCAAGAGATTAGCACCAAACATGGCAGTTTGGTATTGGCCTTACTTTCCTGTTATAGTTGGTCTATAATGAAAGCAGGGAGGAAAGAGGAAGAGAACAGGTGTGCATGTGAGGGCAATAAAATGTGTCACACTTCTTTCCTGTATAAGTGAACAACATCTAGTAGCCAGGTCCTATCCTTTTCTCTGAGGTGGTAGAAACTGTGTTCCCCTCTTGAGAAGTCACCACCTATGTCCACTTACCGTACTTTGGATCCTATCTACAGCATGGCTTCTATAATCTCCCGTAGAGTTATATTGCTTCAATGCCTTCTCATAATTATTCTTAAAGCTGTTCTTAATCTACAGCAAAGAAAACACAATGCCAGTAAACAAATATTCTAAAAATTTCTTCTGATTTCTAGATCAAATAAGTTCACCTATCTGATCAATAGACTTATCTTTGACAGAAATAACATATATGGTAATTAACTTCCATAGACCAATCCTGTCCTCTAAGGGATATAGTTTAACTGAGGTGACTACTAACCAAAACATTACAATATAAGATGATAACCACTACAAGTTCAAAGTACTGTAGGAGCATGTATCTATCCAAGTGGCAGCATACACTTCCCCCCAATCTTTTTCCACTTTAAATTGAATACAGATTTGATGCCTAAGAAATTTTTAAGCTACAAAACCTTACTTTGGGAGGCTGCACTACCAGTTTGTAAAACACTCTCGCTGATGAGCCTTCACTGCTCACCGAATGATTTCCTAAGAACTCCAGGTTTAACTGATTTCTAATTCAAAATTAAACTTTTGATAATTTGTATTAAGCATATCCAATCTTTTCAAAATGCTTGGTGTAAGTGAAGAAGTTATCGATTTTGTGCTTTGAATATTTTCCTATCGGTAAAGCTATAAATTATACTATCTCTCCCTTAACAGGTTCTTATGCGCAGAAAACTGACTGGAAATAAATGTAACTATTTTTTTCTGGTTATTGTTAGCCTTTAAAATTTGCTAAATTTTCATTAATATTAAAAGTGGGCCAGAACCTTTACAAGAAAGTCATTACTGTCAGCTACAGGTTTAAATATAGAGGTCTAACTTTGCAACTTAAATTAATCAATTTTTATATCTCAGAAGATAAATTTGACATATTAAGCTTCCCCGATTCAGGCTTACCTCATGTCTGAAAACAAATCCTACAATGGCAGCGACCAGTTCGACCAAAAAAATGAGAGTCAGAAACATTGCATACTGTGGGATAAAAAAGAAAGTCTAAGTCAGCATAAACAAGATATAACACAGCTGCAAAGGAAGTCAAAGAAAAAATAATGGTCTTCTGCTCAATCAGTTCAGTACGTTTTTATTGAATAGGACAGAGAAAGTAATAACAAGATGTCTATTTTGAAAGTGGGAATTGGCAGTTGAACTGCTACTTGGTAAGTTTTCATAAGGAACCGGAAAAATTGTAAAGGGCCACGTCGAGTTACCAGAAACAAAGTCTACAATATACAGAACTTAAAAAAAAAAAACCAAAGAATCAATTCTAAAGAAAACAAGGACTCACCAGTTTTAGCATCCACGCAGAAGCTCGGCAGGTAGCAAAACAACCAAAGGTACCCAAAAGAATAATGACAGTGCCGGTGCCAATGAGCACGAAGGGGACATTGGTGGCCTTCTCATTTAAAAGGGAAAAATAATTCTCCAGGCTCACCTTGCCCCAAACGCCAACAGCAAGAAGGATAACACCAGTGATCTATGTGGAAAATCACAGAACAAAGCAGTTAAGCACTGTGTACAGCAGCATCCTCAAATCACAACGCACGAGGTATTTAAGACACAATAGAAGTGATACTGACAGACATGAGGGGAGAGTAGACTGGGGTCGGAGGCGATCCGCAAACAAGGGTAGGGTGTGGATATGGCATCTTGTCAAAATTCTTAGAATTCATTTTTTTTGTAGGTAAACACAAGCCCAGGGCATATTTTCCCAGGGACCAAAACTTCCTTGTTTTACCCCTACCTAAGGAAGAAAACCTTCTTAAGGGGAGGAAAAATGTTTCCATGAGTTCTCAAAACTTCCCCTGCCCCCACCCTCCAGATTAGGAATGAACACAGGGTACAAGGAATGATACACAAAAGCAAGTCCAAGGATAGACTGGCGGGAGTTGGGCCATACTATACTTACCTGCGAAACACTCCCCTCTTGTGAAGCAGTGAAAAGAAAGACATTATTATGCAAGTGAGCCCTCAGAGAGGCCGGGCAAACCTTGACTCTTCAAAGGTCCAGGGGCACCCTCTCTGTACTCTGAGGGTTTAACTCCCCTCCTCACCTCCTGCCTGGAACTCAAACGCTCGGCACATCTGGGTCCCAGTTCAGCCTATTGGCTGCCTTCTTTCCACACCCCGACCCTGGTGCCGGCGAGATGCCCCAGCTCCAAGCTCCTGCCGAAGTTACTTGTTGCCAGCGCCAGGGTCCCGGAGCGATGGCCGCCCAAACCCCACCCCAGCCCCGACTTGCGCTCCCTCGGCTCACGGTCACACCCCCCACCTAAGCCGGGATCCCCTGCCGTCCGCGGACGCCTCCGTCTCTCACCCAGAAGATAAAAGTGTAGATCAGTAGGACGCTCTTGAAACAAGTAATAACGGGTTTCGTTTGCAGTCTCCGAGATGGGGACGCCATGACCAGCTTGGGATCCTGCCCCGCCGAACCCGGCTATCGGAACGCAGCGAGCCAGACGCAGAATCCCCGAGTCTCCCCGGAAACTGCCGAAAACTTACGAGTGTCTACAACTGAGAAGAGCCGGAAACACTGTACAATTTTCTAGAGGGTAAAGTCCGGGAGGTTGTCCGGAAAGTAGCGACAATTTCCGAGCGCCCCCTGCCGAGGGTTACCAAAAACTATACACAAAGGTTCTAGTGTCGGAAATTTCATAGGTCTTCAAGTGGAGCTTTCTTCATCTTTTATTCTTCTCTCTCAAAGAATCTTTTCCGCCCCCTTCCCCTCCCCCGCCGTTATAACTTCATCATATTGTTTCTATCACCAGCAGAGCCAACAGCGCTCTGAAATCGGGCCTCTCCGGCCCCTGGTGCCCTAGAGGAAAAGAATGAAAAGAGATTAAAAGTGACCCGAGAAAACACATGAGAAAATACCTACAAGAACCACCTCCCAAAAAAAACCAAAGCAGATTATAAAGCAATAAATTCATTCATATGTGCTTAGACAAAAACTGAAAAGGAAAAGTGAGATTTACCTCTGATGGAATTGGGCTGATTTTGTTTCTTACTTGGGTACCTTTCAATTAGTGAACATTGTTTTATAGGGCGAGGAGGGGCATAAGAATGAATGAATCGAAGGATATAATCACTACTTGTTGAAAGAATTCCAAAGCTAGGTATTAAAGATAATGAATTTTAGGACTTTCCTAGAAGAGTTTGCAAAACTCCATTATCCCTCTTTTTTTTTAATCACCTAAGTGGTTGGGAAGAGTTGAGGAAAAAGTGTTTTAACATAATTCATAGTGAAATGTAAGTTCAACTATTAGCTAAAAAAACTTTTAAAAAGAGAGAGTGCTATGGAAAATGCCAGGTAAATGTGATATCCTCTTAAATGTTAAAACTGAAAGGCAATGACAATTTGTATACCTAACCCTGAATTGTACACCACGTCTTTAAAATAAAATTTTTTCAAAAAAAAACACTGAAAGGCATTGCATATTCCAGTCACCAAGTTGTTTCCATATTGGTCTCTATTGTTACAGCATAGAATGTGTATTAAGGTCTGATTTCTCAACTAAATTGTCAGCCCTTTGAGAGCAGAGACTGAATGTCTCCTGAGTATGTGTTATCTCTAGAAGAATGGGGTTAGAAGGCTCTATCACTTCCCAGTCCATCATCATTGCCACAAGCCTAATATCACAAGTGGCCATTTACTGTATTGCTATTGCAAAAAGTCCTGCATTTGTGAAAAAGAGGTGAGTGCTAAAATTTTTCTGCTTGAAACCTGGCTTTAAACATATACCACAGAACCAGAAAACAGGAAAGTTCCATTGACTTGGTCACACAGAGCTTCCCTGTGCTTCGAATATTGACCTAGGACCAGTTTCTATAACATCCTGCCAGACATCTGAGGTACAAGGAAGCAACTATTGGAGAATGAATTATCACACTGCTAGACTTTATGCTAACATTTTATACTAAAATTTGAAAAGCCTGACATATAAACACATGGAGAGAATGAATAAAATAAAATTTTAAAAATATATATATATATATACACATTCACACCACACACACACACACACACACACACACACACACACACACACACAACAACCACACACACACACACACACAGAGAGAGAGAGAGGTATCGGGATATGCCAGATATTCAACTTTAAAAGTACTGCATAAGCCATAGCTACAGGGGTGGAGTGGGGTAAGGGGGGCTCTAACATGTAAAACTTTCTCCCTAGGCTAAATAACCCTATCTGAGGGATTCTTGTACTAAAAACAAGTAACAAGGGAAATCTTGCTAATTCCTCATCATCTTAAATAGAAGTTTCCTTTGAAGCTTAAATTTGTATCATGTCCTGGAAAGGATTTTCACTGTGAGTCTGAAAGCAAAGAAATATTTCTATGGCTGTAGAAAAAACAGAATAGCGAAGCAAAAGCTACAACTTATTTCCAAGAATGTGTTGACTTTCCTCTGCTCTCTTCCTCTGCCACTCACAGTGCTGCTTTGTTTGCACAACTGTCAGTGCCAAATGAAACCAAAGGCTGGCATGGAAATTCATATTCCTATGGCCACAACACCTTGCACCACTGCCTCTCACCCTCTATACCCACTTCCCCCACCTTCCATGAAACCAAACACAGAAGTTCAATTTAGTTCAAACCTAGGCCTGGGTCTAGGTACAGAACAAGACCAAAGGGGCGTCTAATCCCATCTAAGGTAATTTAAGAAGTGTTTCCCTAGGCCATTAGATAAATTTATTCTTTAAAGTATTAATAATGCCTGCAATAGTCGGCAGTATGTACCAACTACTGTTGCTAAGAGCTGGGCATACATCACAAAAACCCTATAATGAAGTCAGCACGACTAGCACATTAATTTTACCAGATGAGGAAAACAGGTTGAAAGAGGCCAAGCAACCCGCCTGGGCCAACTTCTGTGTCTTTTATCAGAAATGGGGCCCACTTTGTGATGACATGTAACTGTCATCATACCAACAGCTATCTTGGCTCCAAATAACTTGAGCAAAGACTGCTATGTGCAGACATTTAGTCACAAACGAGGGCTCCTCAGAGTCCCTGAAGCAAAGAGACCTCAATGATTGCCCCAGCTCTGCCTTGCACGTGGGTTTTTTGTTTGTTTGATTGTTTTTGGTTAAGTTTGACTTTTGCTTTCACTTTAATAACCCAATCACCTATGAAGCAATCCTGTCTGTCCAAGAATGTGGCAAGGTAGAGTTTTTTGTTCTTGTTCAGACACTTAACTTTTCCCTCTTTCTGAGTACAAAAACACAATTTGAAACCAAAAATGTAGGAACATACTTTCCTTAAATATTGTTGCCACTTATTTTACATTTAACATTTAGTAGTATCCCTTCCCTATAAACTTTCTATAACATTCAAGATTAGGCTTAGCTTTTTTTATTGGCAGACATCAGACAAGGGAAATGACATAAACAAAAGTTCACTGTTCAGTCAGACCTCCCCTGCACCACCTCCAACTTCCCTCCATCCCTGCCAACCTCTTCTCCCCAGTACAATCTCAACTGGTTTCCTACTGCTCTTCCAATGTGAATTTTCTGCTCCACACCAGACCAGTATAATTATCCCCTGACTGAGCAAGTTCTGTTCCCCACTCTCTGACCACTGATCAACTTTAGTCAAAATTTCTGCCCATACTCAATGTCCAACTCAATTCCAACTCAATGAGAACTTTCCTCCTCCCCAATCCCACCTCTTTCTCTAACATCAGCACTCATAGTCTGACAACACATTCACTCACATTAACTACTCCCTGCACACTCTCCAACTTCACTCAAAATTTCTGCCCCTACTCAATGCCTAGCTCAACTCCAGCTCAATGAGAACATCCCTCCTCCCCTAATCCACTTCTTCTCTAACATCAGCACTCATAGGCAGACCACACACTCACTCACATTAACTCAGACCCTTAGTCAATTACCACAGTGTCTGCTTTGCATTTCTACTTACCTATCTTACATCCTGCCCTCTAGATGTTCAGAAACTACTGATGAGCCAGTGTGACAGGGCCCCTGCAACCCCCTTTTATACTCTCCTCTGTACCCTAGGACATAATGCTCAATTGATGAGTTCATTTGGCGCTCAGCCAATCCCTGCTCATTGAGGTCATAGCTGGTCTCTGGGGGTAACCACATGGTAGGATTACTAAAATTAAATTAAAAAACTAAATGTCTAAGCCATTCCAGTATCACACTGTCATAAAACACAAAAATTAAGTTGAGCTGCTGCATAATAATGTCTTGAGACATTCCTCCTCTCTGTCTCAGGAATCACTAAAAATACACCAACCACTTCACTCAGGTCTTACCTCTTTTTCACATAATAACCTTATCATTTTCATTTTCTAATCTCTTTTCTAGCATCCCTCCAATTACCTTTGGCTAAGTGCCTATCATGGAATTTAAATCACCTCCTACTTACTTTCTTAAAATCTCATATTTTATGTTACAGCCATCAGATAGTTCATCATTTAAACAGTTAATTCATATCTACAGTTTTAAAATTTTGTTTCCTGAATGGGATATTTTTTATGCCTGTTGTCTCTTGTGAATTCCCACTATGTTCTTTGGTTTTTTTTTTTTTTTTTTTTTTTTGAGTTGGAGTCTCACTCTGTCACCCACACTGAAGTGCAGTGGCCGCTCCCGGCCACCGCAGCCTCGACCTGCTGGGCTCTGGCGATCCTTCTGCCTCAGCCTTCCAAGTAGCTGGAACTACAGGCGCGTGCTACCACACCCAGCTAATTTTTTGATTTATTGTAGAGATGAGGTCTCACCAAGTTGCCCAGGAGGGTCTCGAACCCACGGGCTCAGGCAATCCACTCACCTCGGCCTCCCAAAGTACTGGGATTACAGGCTTAGCCACCGAACCCAGCCTCCACTATGTTTCTTTGAAATACTTTTCTGTGTCTATTCACCTTTTATTTCCATCCACTCTTCTCAGATTCTCCGTGAATCCTTTCCTCCCTTTCCTTCCCTGACCTTGCCTTCTTAAAAAAAAAAAAACTCATATAAGACAGTGTGGGACACATAGGGATGATAAATACTTTTGAACAGTATTAATATTCACAATTCTATGGTCATTTTCTAAGAAAGTTGTTTCTAAACTAGTCTTGTTGAGCACTGCTGAGATCTCAGCTAGTAAGTCAGTTTCCATATCTAATGTTTCTTAAAACAATACCTTATTGACTGCTGAGAGGCTTTATATTAAAATTCTTAAAGTTGAAAATGATACTGAACTTTAAGAACTTTAAGAAATTTAGTACATATGGATGCTGCCAGTCTCTTTATCTCTTTTTCTTATCTTCACAATATATGGAGAGGTGTCTTATTTAACTTTATATCTCCACAGTATGTAACATAGTGTATTCCACACATAGTATGTGTTGCAGAAATATCGTGGTTTTTAAAAACTAACCTCACCTAGTTTTAGTGAGTCTTCATATTATTTATCCCAGTGTTTCACATGAATGTTGTCCCTCTCCATTCACTATACACTGACTTTGATCTCTTTATTATTTCCATTTTCTATTGCTTCACTTTCTTCTTTAACCTCTCGCTACCACTCCCTGTCCCACTCCTTCCAGCCCGAAGTGGGATTGAGGCCTTATGCAGCTTCCTCACCCTGATATGTACTAGGTTCTGTGTTGGGTGCTGGGGATATGAAGAAGACTAGGACAAGGTTCTTGCCCTTTGGAACTCACAGTCTAGTAGGAGTCAGAGATAAGAACAATGACAGTAAGTGTGAGAAGTTTTACAATTGCCGGGCTCGGTAGCTCAGCCTGTAATCCCGCGCTTTGGGAGGCTGAGGTGAGTGAATTGGATTGCTTGAGCCCGCGGGTTCGAGACCCGCCTGGGCAATTTGACCAGAACTCATCTCTACAATAAATCAAAAATTAGCCGGGCATGGTAGCGCGTGCATTTAGTTTAAGCTACTTGGAAGGCTAAGGCGGAAGGATTGCCGGAGCCCAGCAGGTCGAGGCTGTGATGGCCAGGAGCGGCCACTGCACTCGTCTGGGTGACAGAGTGAGACTCCAACTCAAAAAAAAAAAAAAAACTTCTACAATTGAGACAGATAGGGCTGTGAGAGAAAAGGAAGGCAAAGTTAATCACCTCTGGCTGAGATGGACTGGGGGAAGCTTCTCAACAGCAAGGATGGATACAGTTTCAACGAAGCAAGAGAGGAGGGAAGGGACTACAAGGTAGAGTAAGTATGTCTGTGAAAAGGCACCAAGGTGTGAAAGGAAGAGCAAGAAGCTCAGCGTGTCCATAATGAGGAGTCAGGGGGTGAATGTTTAAAACCAAGCTAAGGACATTGATTGTGAAGGACATGGTATGCCACAATAAGGAACTTGGACTGTACTCTATGCCAAGAGGGAGCCAATGAAGGGGTTTTTAGAAAGAAACCAGTGCTGGTAGGATTTATTACTTTGCCTGTTCTCTCTCTCTCTCTCTCTCTCTCTCTCTCTCTCTCTCTCACACACACACACACTTTGCCTGTTCTCTCTCTCTCTCTCTCTCTCTCTCTCTCTCTCTCTCTCACACACACACACACACACACACACACACACACACACACTATATATATATATATATATATATATATATATATATTCACTATTTTCTAGAATAAACTCCTATATCTAATCTTCTGGCCCTACCCTCTTCATTCAACTTTGTTTCCTATACCTCCTCTAACCTAACAATGAGCTCTTGTGTGTCATTTCCTTGGCCTAAGAATAGGCCAAGTCCTACCTCTCCCCAGGTACTCCCTCTTCCTCTAGAGATACCCTAGCTTTTGGCACTTTATTACTGTATGGTGTCGTATTGTTTTCTAATAGATTGTGTCCCCCTTCTCTCCCCTACTAAACATAAACTCTCTGGGAGCTGGAGAGAAAGCTCCAGAAGATCAAGGAACATGCATTTCTTGCTCATCACTGTATCTGCTGTGTTTAGCTTACAGTGACTGACCAAGAAAGATGCCCTAAACACACACAATGGTAATTAAGAACTTTTTTAAATGTCTGTCTCCTCTATTCCATGAGGGCAGGAATTTTTGTCTATTCACTGGTATTTTTCAAGTACCTAGAGCAATGTTTAGCACATAATAGATGCTCAACAAATATTTGCTGAATTAAATTATGGATTAGGATTCAGGAATTTTGTCTGCCTTGTTTACCACTATGTCCACCATTCTTCACATAGTAGATGCTTGATAAATTTATTGAATGAGTGAGGCCACAATCATGTTATTTGCTTTTTTTATATCACGAGTCACACTGCTAAACACGTGGTAGAAACTCAGTACATACTTGTGACAGGTGGATTGAAAATGAGACTCAACTTGGATGGATTTAGAGTCAATCATACTCAGTGATCTATCACAGAAACAAAGAACAGAGTATCATATATTCTCACTCACAAGCGAACCTTGAGCAATTATAATACTATAAGAAAGTGATTGGCAGCAGTGGGAACCTGTGGGGGGGTGGGATTGGCATTTGAGGGAAACTGTTAGAGGAGGGAGGGGCATACCTCATCAACAAGGGTAACCTGCATAATCAACGTCTGTATACCTAACCCTGAAATGTACCCCACATCTTTATAATAAAAAAATTAGTCTATCAATTTCTCAACAAACTCATCTTTGACAAAGCCTCCAACAACAACCACTGGGGAGAGGAGAACCTATTCCGTTAAATGGTGCTGGGACCCCTACCTATCACCATACACAAAAATTAACTGTAAATGGATCAAAGACCTAAACATAAAACCTCACCTATAAGAATCTTAGAAAACACAGGAGACACCCTTATGGAAATTGGAACTGGGAACCAATTCCTATTCAGAACACTAAAGGCCAATACCTTAAGAAATAAGATAGACAAGAGGGACCTCATCAAACTAAGAAGCTTCTGCAAATTAAAAGAAACCATCAAGAGAGCAGGGAGACAGCCCATAGAATGGGGAAAAAAAAGATTTGCCAACTGCATATCTGACAAAGGCCTAACATCTAGGATCTACAAGGAACTCAAACATGCCGAAAGGAAAAAAACAAACAGCCCCATTAAAAAGTGGGCAAAAGACATGAGTAGACACTTCTCAAAAGAAGATATACAGGCAGCCAACAGACACATGAAAAAGTGCTCAGCCTCACTCATCATCAGAGAAATACAAATCAAACCCACATTGAGATACCACCTAACCCCAGTAAGAATGGCCATCATTAATAAAACAAACAACAACAGATGCTGGCAAGGTTGTGGAGAAAAAGGTATGCTTCTACATGGCTGGTGGGAAAGCAAACTAGTGCAACCTCTTTGGAAGACAGTGTGGGGATTTCTGAAAGAACTAGAAATTACCCAGCAATTCCCCTATTGGGAATATACCTGGAGGAACTCAAATCATTCTACAAAAAAGATACCTGCACACGCATGTTTGCTGCAGCTTTATTCACAGTAACAAAAACATGGAAATAACCATGCTGCCCATTGAAGCTGGACTGGATTAAAAAAATGTGGTACATATACACAATGGAATATTATGCAGCCATAAAGAAGGACAAACATGGATTTCACAGCAACTTGAATGGATTTAGAGTCGATCATACTCAGTGATCTATCACAGAAACAAAGTACAGAGTACCATATGTTCTCACTCATAAGCGGACCTTGAACAATTATCATAATACTATAAGAAAGGGATTAGCAGTAGTGGGAAACTGTCAGGGGTGGGGGGTGGAATTGGCGGTTGAGGGAAACTGCTGGGGAGGGTGGGGCACACCTCATCAACAAGGGTACCTGCATAATCAACGTTTGTATACCTAACTCTGAATTGTAACCCCACATTTTTATAATGAAAAGAAAAGGAAATGAGGTTGACTAGGGCTTGCTTCTGAATTTTGTATTATCGTAAGTACAATTCTTTCCCTGATGACAGAGAAGGGGTTACCAATTTGCTTACATGCAAAAGGGAGAAACCCTTTCTACAACAGCTTAAAATTGTTTTCTTCTACAGTCACTGATGTTTCAAGAGATGGAAATGTCAACTGTGAGAGGAGGAATACTGTAGGGAGCTGGTCTGTACTATGGTTGAATACTCTCATTATCAGATACTAAAATGAAAAAAGCTCACTTAGTGAAGAGAAATGTAGTCTTCATCAGAGACCACTGGGAAACAGCTTAGCAATGGCTATGACTTTGCCATGCATATACTTGTATCATCTAGATTCGCTTAAACAGTCTTTCATTAAAGTCTCTCTAGGAATGTTCTCCTTCCATTCTCAGTATGAGAAACCCTTCTTGATTTTTCAGGCAAGAAGCACATGGTATTTTGTATAAACAACATTATCTTATCAGAAACTGAAGTCCAGAGAAGTTAGGTCATCGGTGCTAAGGTTTTAAAGTGTATCTGACACTGTACCATATAGATGGCAAGGCAGCTCAGAATTGGGGAGTCTCAGGAATTAAAAGCAAAATCTCCAGGGAATGTAAAAATCAGTGATGCTCTTCTCCTCTCCTTGGAGTTTGTGAAATTCTTTTTCATTCAATTCCAATGCCATGCTGAGTCATAAAAAGAAGTGTTCCTCAGTGCAACACGTCTCCCGAGGCCCTTTAACCAGCCTCTGTTAGTCATCACTATACTCATAGGCTTCGAGCCAGTACCATTCACACTTCGCCCTGTTCTGCAAAGCGGACAGACTGAGTTCTTCTAATTCCTATGTTCCTTCTTTCCCATCTCTCTAAAACCCTTCTCTGAGGAAGGAACAGCTATAGTTTTGGGGATAATATAGCTTTAAGGAAACTTTTGGCAGATGCGGACGTCCTAACATCTGGGCAGTGTTAACAGAATCCCGGAGGTCCAGGCAGACCAGGAGTCACTCGTTCTAGGAATGTTAAAGTAGAAGTTTTATTTATTTATTTTTTTCCAACTGATGAGAGGAGCAGAAAGGACGGAGAAAGAGGAGGAGAAAGGAAGAGAGCACAAAAAAACCCCCATAAAACAGGTAAGATCTGCAATTAACCCCTCCACCACTACACTACCCCATTTCATAACTGTAGAATGGACAAAGAGCCCCAGGACATGGCTAGGGGTGGAGGTGGCGGCAGAGGGAGAAGTTCTTTTGTGAAACTGGATCATGTGCTGCTTTTCATTTGTACTGTGACCTGGCTGCAAATACATGTTCCCACTACCTTCTCAGCCCACAGCAGAAGGATGATAGACACCCCAGTGAGTCAAGTTTTCAGTCTGAGAGTGGGGAGGAGCTGGGCAAGTAAGAAGTCACAGACTCAGAGTACTGGGTCTGAAAAATGAAAGCCCCTACTTAAGAACAAAGGAAATGGATGGAGGTTGGATGTGGGAGAAGGGACAGTGATAGTTATCTAGCTGGTCACTGTCCTGGATCTCTGTCTAATCTCCTCTTTCTGCTCCTTTTGTTGCATCTCTCTGCTTTTATCCATCTCTTTCCTTCAACCCTGGCAGATTTTCTTTTCTTTCCAGCTTCCTTCCCACATCTTTCTACTTTCTTTGCCTCTTTCCCGTACTCTCATTTTTTTTCTCTATCCCGCTTCCCTGCCACTCTCTAGACAAAAATCTGAAGCCAAGTAGCAATGAATTGGAAAATGAATCTTTGTCTTTCTTGGACTTCACATTTCCCTTAGAGACTCTGGCCAGAATCTGCCATCTTTTTGTTTCTCCATTTCTGGGACTGACTCCTCCCATGAGTATGGCATTTCATTGAAAGCATGTGAGTGAATGGGTGCTTGCTGAAATGTCCAGTGGCCAGTTTATACCAATGGGCAGCAAGTCGTAATACCATCATTTATGAAGTATTTGCCCACTGTGAACCACAAAACTCTCATCCCATTAGAGTGAGGACAGGGCAGGTATTGAGAGTCCATGGGATCTTGCTTACAATCTCCTCATGGATCTCAGTAGGTTCTCCCCTACCTTGCTGACTTCCTGCTGGCTCAGTAGAGTCAAACTAGAAGGTTAGGCTGGACTGGAAAGCCAGAAGCCACTACTAAACCACTAAGCCTCAAAACCCAAAGCTGAGAACAGAGCCAGAGTATAGATACTGCCTGAGAGACTAGAGAAAGGAAAGAGTCAGTGCTGTTTGATATAAAGTTGGTAATAATATTGTCTGTTATTTATATTGATTACTTTCTTATGTGCCAGGTATTAATCTATTCTATAGATGCTATTATTATTCCCATTTTATAGATGAGAAAACTGAGGCTCAGAGAGTTAAGAAATTTGTCCAAGACCCCATAGCTAATAGGTGACAAAATTGGATTTATATATAGATCTGTGTAACTCCAGAGTTCAAGCTCTTAGACCATGTATGCTAATACTTTCCCAGATTAGTGGTTAGGAAACATTAGTTGAATGGACAAACCCTAATGTCAGCCTTTAGGTCACCAGATTCTCTCCTGGTTCTATGTGACTTTATGTTGGCCTTTTCCTGGTCTTGGTACCCTAATGTCCCTTTCTATAATTTGGACTGCAGAGCATTTGCATCTGATTCCACCAGGATCAATTTAAAATGGATTGTTTTATGTCCTGTTGCTCCTAGGAGGAAAAGGGACTATAAATAAAAAAGTTTTACTTTTATATAAAGTGGAAGAGTCATATGAGGGGGGTAATATAACAGGCATTCATTAATTTTTTAATCTCTCTTTTTCCTCATAGATCTCATATTTCTGCTTCCCCTCATTTTTGGAAATCTATTGATGACTGACTTCTGAAAGTCATTCTCTTTTGCCCTGGTACTTTAGGCCTCATACGTCTACTCTTGTCTCCCTAACCCTGCCTCTCAAGGATGATCAGTCAACTAACTCAAAGAGGAGCACTCTCTCTGCTGCTCTTCCTAACTCCAGCAGTGACACCAACATGGTATGCAGGTAAGTTCTAGGATTTGTTGTCCATTATTTCCAGGAAGGGCAGAGACTAGACTAGTCTAGACAGAGATTTGGAGAGGGAAGAGTTAGACTACAATGAGAGATCTCTATCATAGATACAGAGAAGAACTATTAAAGGACAATAAAGATGGTTAAACATTGCAACAGACTGCCAAGGGAGGCTTTTGAGGCCCTAACAAGAGCTATTTGAAAATGGACTACACCAGCACAAAAACAAGAAGATTGAACAACATAGCCTTTGAGACCATTGTCTCACCTACTTCTGTACTCAGTTTCCTAAAAACCACTTTCTAATATGAATTCCTTTATGATTCAAATCTTTATTAATCTTAATTCCTTTATGAGACAAATAACCTTGTCAAGACAACAAAAATAGGACTTAGAAAAAATAAGGGAGACAATCTATTCAAGGGAAACAAGAATCCATCAGACTTCCTCCCTCCATCCCTCCTTCCCTCCCTCCCTCCCTCCCTCCTTCCCTCCCTCCGTCCCTCCTTCCCTCCCTCCCTCCCTCCTTCCCTCCCTCCGTCCCTCCTTCCCTCCCTCCGTCCCTCCTTCCCTCCCTCCCTGACCTTATTTATAAAAGGAGGCTTTTATAGCCCCTTTCTGCCAAAACTGTTAATAATAATACAGATTGCATTCTCTTTATCAGGAATTCCCCAGTTTCTCCTCACTTGTTAATTTACTTCAGATGGAATAGAGATTTCTGAATTCCTGAACATTTAACCCTTTACCCCTGGAGACGTAGGGAGCCTAAGAGAACAGGCTCAGTGAGGAGAGGGATAATGAAGCTGAATACAGAGGTTTTTGATGGGGCCCAGTTGGCATTCCAAGTGCTAAGAATATTCTGTGGCCTGCAGTGTCTGCCCTCACAGGGGCTGGGGGAGTGAGGGAAGGAGACAGGCCCAACCAATGGGGTTAGGAAAATATCCAGAGAAGTGTAAATAACAAACTGCTCCCATCACAGCCACAGTCATTGCGGCTAAAATTTTCCACATGCCCTTAGCTCCTGGTGGAGGCCTTTGGCAGTAACTCTGTTTGTCTGGAACAGCTGCATCAAGCTTTCAAACAAATATGCAAACTTCTTCCCCTCTCTGGCTTAACCTGGCTTTGTAGGGGGTGAAGCACAAGGGCTGACACTGAGATGAAAAAATTCAAGTCAAGCCCTTGGCAGAGTACATGCTGTTTGGGGTTAAAGGAGCCCCAAGTCTCCAGGAGATAATATGCAGCTGTCCTTCACAACCTCCCCTTAGCTTCAGTTCAAAGACCGGAACCTAGCCAAAGACCACAGGACTAAAGGAGTGGAGATTAGACGGCTCAAAGCCCAATTTTGAACACCTGTATGAAATCTCATGGCATGCATGGCCTTTACATTTCCCAGGATGGAAGCCTGAGCTGCTGGAGTCCTGAGAACTGGGCAGTTTTTTGTTTTTTTATAATTTAGATTCATTTGAGGTTCTCAGAGAGTTGTTTGCAAAGACGGCACTCCCCACCTCCACATTAATCACCAGGGTCACCACTCCTTTTGAGGAGCCCAGGTTAGTAAGGTCTCTGACAGTTCTGCAAATCTGTTCATTCTGCCCTCTTCTATTCTTAGGAGGCTACATGATGAGAGACATTTGAAGTGCCAATGATCCTCTCCTACATTGCTAACTCAGCTGCTGGGCTTGCCTCCATGCATTTGTTCATTCATTCATTCATTCATTCAACAAATATTTATTGAACACTCTTTATGCATCCAGGATTGTTTTTTGGTTTTGGTTTTTTTATTTGTTTGCTTTTGTTTGTTTGTTTTTCCCACTTCTATACCTTTGTCCTGAAATGGGCATGGCACAAGGAAAGCAGCCAACTGTGGATTCAGGGCGAATCAGAAAAAGGGTCTAGGAATAATCAGCAGGGGTTGGGAAGGGTTAAGAATATAAATAAAACAAAGAATGGGTTAAAAGTACATATTGGCATATCTGTATAGCTCTGGAAGTCAGACTGCATTTGTCAGCATAAGTCAAGCATTAATGTGGACCTAAAAATAGTCTTCAACTATCAGACATTTTCAACCATACCTTTGTGAAAGGTAGTGCTTAGAGGGCCTAACCATGCTATGGAGATTGGAGAAACTCAGTAACGTACCACACAGTAACCAATCACTGCTTGATCTAAAGGAACTGAAGAGTGCTGCCAAAGCCCTCTCTTCCAGATCTGAAGGGGAACAAGTAGGTAGAGTAATGTAGGGAGTGTGTCCCCTGGTCTTATTCTTATACTTCCACCTCATCGTCCCAACATTTGTAAAAATATATATATATATACCCAAAGACAGGCAAAGAGCAGAAACAGAAAGGTTTAAAATGTCAAGATGGTCCAAGCCCATTCCGGTCACAAAGCAAACTTGGCACTAGTCCAGCTCCCTCTGCGCCCTGATGGAGACTGTAATTATCTGACTGAATTTTTCCTTCGTTGTCCCACATCCCCTATAATTCTGGAATGATGTAAAATGCTTGGTGGTCTTCAATCCCACACACACAGAGTAAAAAGCCAGATTGCAAGAAAGATTTCAGATTTGTACACCAGCTGGACATTGTCAGAAGCTCTCCCCTAACCACCATCTTCAGTAGAGTGTGTTTGGTGTCTAAGTGTCAAACAGACCTGGGCTAGAATGCCCACTCTGCTACTTATTAGCTGGGAGACCTTGAGCAACTCCCTTGATTCCTCTGATCCTGCTTCTTTGTCTGCACATTGGAGAGTTTTAAGTAGTATATACTCCACTGAGACATTATGGTGACATAATGAGCTAACATTTGTAATGTTCTTAAACACAGAGTAGAGCTGAGTGATAGCAGCAGTCATTGTTGTCATTGTTGTTGTTAGTGTTATTCAGCCATGGGTCTCTGACACTCCAGTTTTCCCTTTTGGTATACAACCGTTTGCTCCCTGCTGAGCATTTCTTCACAAGCTAGCTATGTAACAAGAGTGGGAAGATGTAATGCTTTAGGGAATCACACACACATCTGGCCTCCTGCTTACAGGAGCTGTGAGGCTTTAAGGCTAATACTGAACTGAAACAGCTGACAATTTCATGCCCCCAATGAAGAAGCCTCTCATGTGGGAAAAGAGAGAGCAGGGAAGATGAGTCTTAAGGAGAAATAAAGGAAGCCAGAAGAAGAGCTGAAATGGGAAAATAGAAAAGAAAAAAAAGGGGGGGAAAGCAGAAAAATAAACTATTTTCCCTGGAATGAGGGCAAACCAAAGAGAACATGATTTCATAAGGCAAACTTTCAATTTGATTCATTCCCTAGTTCACCAAGTTGGACTGGTTTCCCAACACCCCACCCCACCCCCACTCCCAGTCTGGGCTTGTGGGAAACGGAGAAGCTTCATCATCTAGCCCTCTGCTCCACCCTTTATTGCAAGGGGCCCTGTGCCTCTTCCCAGAGAAGAGGCAGGCAAGCCTGTGGACTGAGTGTTTACACAGGCCAAAGGGCTTCAGCACTAAAACCCAGCCCTGTCCTGGAAGCACACCCTCTCCTGGAAATGGGGAATTGTCTTCTGACTCCAGCACTGCTGGCTGCCCTATTCCTGTGTGTGCATTAGGGCTCAGGGAGGCTGGAATGAGGGCTTCCGGAAACTTCGCTCTGGAAAGGACCAAGTTGTTTTCCAATTAGTTCGTATTCATGACTGATTTCCTGCCGTCTGGTGGAACATACTGTTTAGTCTCCTAGACAGCTGCAGACCTGCCTCCACCAGGGACTGGACCGCTTAACTGGATGGAGGTAGACTAAGAATGTTCTCTAGCTCAGCAGCTCCCTGCTAAAGCTCCTGCTGATTAGAGAGACAGGAAATTTATCCAAAGGACTCTGACTTCTCTGTTCTTCAAATCAGGTCAGAGTGCTCACGAAACTGTTCTTATTTCCCCTTACCTTTTGTGCCATCACTCTCTGGTCTGGCTTTTACCCCAGCAATGGCGATCCAATGGCAAAAAGGCTTGTGCCCTGTAGGCTAGTGGGAGTTTGAGTTATTGTTTTTCCCTCTAAGGATTGTGAGCAGGACTGCCACTAGAAGAAAGACACTGCAACTCTATTTTTCCTCCTACTCAGGACCACAGTCCATTCTCAGAGCTTAGTCATCAGTGTCTCGCCAAGATTCATGTGTTGCATCAATAACATTGGTCATTTAAAATTCAGCTTAATAAATGGTCAAGAAGCTCATTTTTTTTCCATATTTACCTGAGTCCCCACCCAGGACATGGATCACTATGTCTTCAGGAAGACACAAAGATGGATGGGAGGTGGTCGTAATGTTGGGAAGGACTCGAATGAGAAATCAAGACACCATCTTGATATTGTCTTCTTCATTCTAGGTTCGGGCTACTATCCAGATGAAAGCTACAATGAAGTATATGCAGAAGAGGTCCCACGGGCCCCTGCTTTAGACTACGGAGGTAATCCTCCTTGCTTCTTAGGCTTAGAAAGGCTCTATTCTGGTCTAAGACCTAGGCCCTTCCCTGAAGCAGTCTCATCAGGCTTGGCTCATATGTGCCAACAGTGCATCACAGGGAATCAGGAGTTGTGATTTCTACTCACAAACTTGGTTACTGACTTGCTGTATGACCTCACCGCTCTAGCCCGAGGGTTACCCATATTATTAAATATTAAGTATTGACTGAGTACTTACTCTATGCCTAATCCTGTGCAAGGTAAGATAGGGTTTTGTCCTGCTTAAGGAGCCTGCATGCTGTTGGGGGAAGGGGAATTAAAATTAGCAGATGTAGGGTAATTAAGTGTGAAGCTATGTGGTAGCAGTAAATGCAATAGGAGTTAAGACAAGAAGTCAGGAAAGGAGTTGTGAAAGATGGCATTCAAGCTAGGTCTAGAATGATGGGTGGGATTTTTAGTACTAGAAAAGGGAAGGGAGGGCATTTGACAAAGCAGATGGCCAAAGATATGGAGGTAAGAACAAACCTGGTAGAGGAGGGTGCTAAGGAGAAACCAGTCTGACTAAAGGAGATGGAATGTGAAGAGAGTAGTAGAAAAGAAAGTTAAAAAGTGAAGTGAGATTAAGAAAAGTTTTATGATACAAGGACCCTTTAAGGAGAGGCAGGAGGACTATCTGTGAAGAATTCTGAATAGCTATTCCTGAATTAAAAGGAAAGTTAGGCCAAATGATAGCTAATATCTCTACCTTTTCTGATTCTCTGTTTCTGTGCTGTGCAAGCCATACAGAAGAGTTTAGCCATTGTGCTAGAAGCTCTAAGGAGCTATCATGTTTTTGCACAGAAGAGTGACACAGTAAATGTTCATTTCAGAACATTAACCTGGTTATGTTTTTCTGTACAGAAAGCAGGGACGCAGGAGGGTTGAAGCCTGATCCAGGGAGACTCTCCAGGAACCAATTATAGAAACATTGGCTAGAGATGATTGAGGGTAGTGGCAAAGAAATGGAGAGTAAGGATGAACCCCAGAGATATTTTAAAGAAAAAGATGACAAGACTTAGTGCAGATCTGATATACCAAGGGGCTAAGGAAGAAATTGATGTCTGAAAGCATTCAGTCACCTGGGAGAACTGTGAAATCTCTCTCAGAAAGTCAGCGTTAAAAAAGAAAACTGATTTGGTGAAGATGCCCTATAGGCAGTTGGAAGTGGAAAAATGGAGCTTTGTGAGTCATCAGCTTAGGTGGATGAGCTGTCTGAGGGAGCAGAGGACCAAGATCAGAGCCTTAGAACACGTTTACAGAAACAAGTAGAAGAGACGTGAGCAAGGGAAAAAGGATCAGTGGTCAGTCATGTAGGAGGAAATAAGGGTAGTGTCTTGTCATATTACAGAAGCCACAAAAAAAGTTTTCAAGAAAGGAAGGGGTAAGAGATCAACTGTGTCCAATATTACAAAGAGATCAAATTGAGGGGAAATATTTCAGTTTGCAATAGGGAGGTAAATGGTGACCATTGAGAAAATAGTTTTAATAGAGAAATGATCAGAGCTTGGGCTCCTTTATGCGCCTTTCTAGCAACCTTCTACCCATCTTCTCATGGCCAAAGGGTTCACATTCACTGTCTCTGTCTCAACTAACTCCTAAACTGCCTACAATCTGTTTCCCACCCACCCACAAATCTCCAAGCTGAAATGACATCTCTTGAAGAAAACAGTTCTCTCCCAATGATGAAATCACATGACCTTTTCTTAAGCTTCAGTCTCCTCAGTCTCCTAGTGGCAGTGAGCACATCCCTTTCGTCTTAATCCCCTTTTGTTCCATGGCATATCACTATTCTGATCATAGCTGAAACTAAAAAAGGAGAGGAACTCTCCAGAAGTGACAATAGAGAGAATGAGACTGGGATCTGAATTTTGGACAATATGGATCTGTTTCTCCTGATCTCCCAGACTACATCTCCATCTGCTGCTAGATACTTCCATTTGGAGATATCTGAAGCAAATATCTTTCACCTTGCCTGAAAAATGTTCTACCAGCTGACCTTCCTACTTCTGATAATGGTACCATCATTCCCTTAGTTACTTAGATTTCAACATACCTTAATGTCATCCTCATCACCTTTAACAACCCCTTTTCCCTCATTACTTTTCACCTGTCACCAAGACCTCTCATTTTCTTTTATTAATCCAGTTGCCTCTAACTGGATTCTCTGGCTCATGTTTCTCTCTCCCCCAAACCTAGTGGCCCACTATGACCATTTTTAATCAGAATCTGGCCTCAGCCTAGCTTTGCAGCCTTCTTATCTGTTTCCCCCACATGAAATCTGTGCTTCAGACAGGCTGCTCTACTCCCAACTGTGTCAGCCCACACTGAGCTTTCCCTAACCCATTTATTCTCTCACTGAATATTGATTACTTCCTATGTACATCTTCTGAAATAAATGTTTATTGTCTAGACCACTCATTTGGCCTTCATTATGCACTGCCTCTTTGGTTTACTTTTATTACCCTCAACAAAATAGTTATCTATTTAACAGAAGGCGCTATGTATGTCATACCCACAAAGCCATATAAAAAGTAGATGCTGACCATTGGCATCCTGGGAACAGAAGTCATATTGTGGAGACTATACAGGGGAGAGGTGGGTAGAAAAAAGCAACAGATGCAACAGGTATTTTCACAGGGTCTAGCAGCCCTATCATTAATACTAACCTTCTTCATTGGTTATTTTTAAATGAGCATAAAGCCCTTTAGAAAAATGTAAGCTACATAGTAGCCTTTGGTATGAGGGTCTAGTGTCTCATGGCTCTCTTTGGGACTTAGTCACAGGGCATAAAATGAATTGAGTAAGGTTTTCAATGATGAAGGAGAGGGAGTGGACAGGAAAAGTACAATCTGAGGTCCCAGCCTCACATGTAATATCTTTGTGACCTCATAATCAATAGCACTGCAACTGTAGTGCTTAAGAGCTTTCCATAATTTGGGTGGTGTCTACAGATGGCAGTCATGTGTCACAGTCACATGCTCAAAACTCATGCTGGAAACCACAGTATGTTGAAGAGGTATGAGATGGTGACTCAAGCTCCGGCACTGACTTAGGGAATATCATTCACAGGGCTAGATATTTTACCCATGCCATTTCATTTGATTCTCACAACAGCCCTATGGAACTGATTTATTATTCTCCATTTTACAGATCAGGAAAGTAAGCTCGGGAAAGTTCAATGCAGACTCAGAGTTCAGAGGTGGCACAGCAGGAATTTAAACTCAGTCTGACTCCAAAGCCATGTTCAGTCCATCTCTTTCATCAAAAATATAACTCACTGTTTAAGAAAAGAAGAGCTGGACAGTTTTTTTAAAAATCATTATTTTAGAGCACGCTGCAATGTCATTTGCTATATTTTCGCTCATCTTGCACTTTCTGTCATGCCCTTATCCTGATCCTACTTGGAGGCAGAAGCCCTTTTCTGAAGCTTGCCATCTGCAGGGCTGCTGCTTTCCTCACAGCTTGATCAACCCTGGCAAGCTAGACATGCTGCCTGAGTTATCTGAAGATAATCACAAAGAAGGCTCTTTCAACTCTTGTCAGCACTATCTTTTCTTTGTACACCTTAAAAAGAGATAGATGAATAGCTACAGAGAGCAGAGGCCATGGACCTGAGTTCAAATCCCAGCTTCTCCACATTTTGGCTTTCTGACCCTGGACAAACACTTACCATGTGCCAGTCCCTGTGCTACTTATTTTATAAAGGTTTTTTTATTTAAATAAATTGTGTAGTATTTAGAAAGACTTATAAATATATTGCTAAATGTATTTAAAAAGCAATGGAGGGAACAGTGGGCATAATATGCTACCCAATATATTAAAAGGGGGGAGATAAGAAGCTATACTAACATTTGCTTTATATGCATAAAGAAACTATTAACAATGGTTCTTTGGGAAGGAACTAAGTGGGCGTGAGTGTGGAAGTGGGGGTGGGAGGGAGACATTTTACTGTGTAACTTTTTATGCTTTTGAGGTTTTGAGCCATGTGGCTATATTACCTATTTAACAAGGTCAATGTTTACTTCAAAATAGCAGCCTATTTTATATCTGCAGATGCAGATATTGTGGTTAGAAAGAACATAGGTTTTAGAGCAGACAAAGCTAGGGTTCAAATACCAGCTCTGCCCCTTACTTGCTGAGGGACCATCAGCAAGTTATTTCCTCATCTGCAAAAAAGGGCTAGACACCTATCTACCTCACAAGGCTGTTGGGAGATCTATATGAGATGATGTGTGTGAAAAGGAAACATGTACTATGGTACCTAGAGCACAGTAGATTCTCAATAAAGACTGATATATTTGCTACCAGATATTTTTCTATACAGTATTTTACCACGTTATTTTTATTGATAAATAATATTTTACAAATTTATGGGGGGTACATGTGATTGTTACATACACAGAATGTTTAATGATCAAGTCAGGGTATTTGGAGTATCCATCACCTTGAGTATTTACCATCTTTATGTTTTGGTATCATTTCAAGTTCTGTCTTCTAATTACTTTGAAATATACAAGCCAGGCTCGGTGGCTCAGCCTGTAATCCCACACTTTGGGGAGGCTGAGGTGAGTGGATTGCCTGAGCCCGCGGGTTCAAGACCCACCTGGGCAACTTGGCGAGACTTCATCGCTACAATAAATCAAAAAATTAGCCGGGCGTGGTAGCACGCGCCTGTAGTTCCAGCTACTTGGAAGGCTGAGGTGGAAGGATCGCCGGAGTCCAGTAGGTCGAGGCTGCGGTGGCCGGGAGCCGCCACTGCCCTCCAGTCTGGGCAACAGAGTGAGACTCCAACTCAAAAAAAAAAAAAAAAAAAGAAATATACAAAATATTGTTGCAAACTCTAGTTACCCTAGTCTGCTACCAAACATTAGAACTTATTTCTTCTGACTGTAAGTTTGTACCCATAACCAAACTCTCTTTATCCCCCCTCCCAACTCCTCTCCCACCCTTCCCAGTCACTGATATTTATCATTCTACCACTATAAAGTTTTTTAGCTACCATATATGAGTGAGAACATGCAATGTTTGTCTTTCTGTGCATGGTTTATTTCATTTAACACAGTGACCTCCAGGCCTATCCATGTGGCTGCAAATGACAGATTCTTATTTTTTTAAATAGCCAATAGTATTCTATTGTGTGTATATACCACATTATTGTGTGTATATACCACATTATTGTGTGTATATACCACATATTTTAAATAGCCAAATAGTATTCTATTGTGTGTATATACCACATATATCTGCCGATGGACACTTAGGTTGATTCTATATCTTTGCTATTAAGAATAGTGCTGTGATAAACATGTGAGTGCAGGTATCCCTTTGATATGTACTGACTTTTTCTTTGCATAGATACCTAGTAGTGGTGTTGCTGGGTCATATGGTAGATCTATTCTTAGTTTTTTGAGAAATCTCCACACTATTCCATCGTGGTTGTGCTAATTTACATTCACACAAACAGTGTCTAAGAGTTCTCTTTTCTCTGCATCCTCACCGACATCTGTTATTTTTTTATTTTTTGACTTTTTTTTTTTGAGTCAGTCTCACTCCGTCGCCCAGGCTGGAGTCTTCTTAATGACAGTCATTCTAACTGGGGTGAGATGACATCTCATTGTGGTTTTGATTTGCATTTCCCTGAAGATTAGCAATGTTGAACTTTTTTTGTATAACTAATGGTCATTTGTATATCTTCTTTTGAGAAATATCTATTCATGTCCTTTGCCCATTTTTTAATGGCATGATTTTTTTTACTGTTGAATTGTTTGAATTCCTTGTATATTAGTCCTCTGATTGATGAACGGTTTGCAAATATCTTCTCCCATTTGAGAGATTGTCTGTTCACTCTGCTGATCGTTTCCTTTGCTGTGCAGAAGCTTTTTAGTTTAATATAATCCCATGTGTTTATTTTTGAGTCTGTTTCCTGTGTTCTTGAGGTTTTAGACATAAAATGTTTGCCTAGACAATGTGCTGGTAAGTTTTCCCTAATTTTCATTTAGTACATTTATAGTTCTGGGTTTTACATGTAAGTCTTCAATCCATCTTGAGTTGGTTTTTGTATATGGTGAGAGATAGGGGTCCAGTTTCAACCTTTCTGCATATGAATATCCAGTTTTCCCAGCACCATTTATTGAAGAGGGAATCCTTTCTTCTAGGTTCTTGATGGCCTTATCGAAGATCAGTTGGCCATAAATACGTGGATTTATTTCTGAATTCTCTGTTCTGTTCCATTGGTCTATATGTCTATTTTTATACCAACACCAAGTTGTTTTGGTTTCTATAGCCTTGTTTTAAAGTCAGGTAGTGTGATGCCTCCAGCTTTGCTCTTTTTGTTTAAATTGCTTTGGCTACTATGGCCCTTTTTCTGTTCCATACGAATTTTAGAATTTTTTTGCTATTTCTGTGAAAAATGACATTAGTGTTTTGATAGGGCTTGCATTAAATCTGTAGATCACTTATGGAAGTATAGTCATTTTAGCAATATTAATTCTTCCAATCCTCCAGCATGGGATATCTTCCCATTTGTTTGTGTCCTCTTCAATTTCTTTCATCGATGTTTTATAGTTTTCAGTGTACAAATCTTTCACTTTCTTGGTTGACTTTACTCCTAAGTATTTTATTTCATTTTATTTTTGGTAGCTATTATAAATGAGATTGTCTTCTTGATTTATTTTAATCACGTTCTGATTTCAATTTCCCACTGGCATTCTTTAGGTACAGTTGCTCTGCCAATTAGGAATCTCTTTAACCATATTGTCATCTCTCCTGTATTTCTTCATCTCATCCACATCAATGGCATGAAAAGCATTGTTCCATGCCTCAGTTCCACATAGAGTATCCACCATTTCCCCTGCCCTACCAGTATGGTGACCCTACCCCAAAAAAGAAATGAGGTCAGTCAGGAATTACTTGTTCCTGAGGGCTCCTGGTGATCACTAATTCTCCAACTGCCATAAGCCTTACATTTAAATACACTAGAACACTATGCTACCAGTGCTGTCAGTGTCACCAGACTACAGTTCCCACAGTCTTCCCTCTTTATTTGAAAATTGAGATTGTGATTGCCCTTTTCCAACCTTCAAACATTTTAACTTTATGCCAAGATTCCCCTGGGTCAGAAAATTTGAACATATTTACAATAGCTGGGGCATCTCCTACTATCTGAGCATTTATCCTGAGCTTTTATTTTCCTTTACCATTCTTACTTGTTCTACACATTCCAGTCTGATAAGTGTTTTCCTTGATAGATTGTGGGAAAGAAATAGAACAGAAGTGATTGCTGAGGTCCCAGCCTTTCAAGTAATGCCTTTGTGATATGTGTCGTGCCCTTATAATCAACAGCTCTGCAATTATAGTTCTCAAGAGACTTTCTGTAATAAGGAGATGGTGTCTCCAGATGGCAGCTGTGTGTCATTTTGCCCCAGGCTGGAAACTAATGCTGGAAACCCCAAGCAAGGTGTTGGTTGAAGAATAGTTTTCTCACTGTCATCTGTGTTCGTTCTCCAGTTGCACTCGGGCAGAGGGGCTCAAGCCTTTCTTTGTTCCTTTGGCTCCTCATCTGCTTTATTAATTTCAAAGCACCCTTTTTTGTCCCTTAGGATTTGGGAACCGAATCAGCTCATATGGGGCTTTAGCCTTCCCAACCCTAGGCTAACAGATCTGTGCCATGCCATGTACACATCCTTGAGCAGGTGGTTTTCCATTTGTTTATACGTGTCCCTTTAAACTCTGAACCCACTAAAGAGTCATTTATTTTGTGTAAATAATGAGGTATCTTTATGACTTAATGGCCCTATAACCCTTTGTGCTCAGTACTGAACTGGGATCAGACTTTCCATTCCTAAGCAGCTTTCTTTGATTTCACATTTCCCTCCTCTCTCTAATTTACAGTTTTGTGTTATTTTAAAAAATATTTTAAACTTACATACAGTAAAATTCACTCTTTTTGGTATACAAGTCTGTGAATTTTGACAAATACATAGTCAGGTAACCACAACCACCATGAGAAATAATTCCATCACCTCAGAAACTTGCCCAGTGCTGACCCTTTGAGGTTATATTCTACCTCCACCCCTAATCTCTGGCAACCACTGATCTGTACTCTGCTCCTATGTTTTTGCCGGTATGTCCTTATATTTTTGTCATATAAATGGAAGTCTACAGTGTGTAGCATTTTTGAGTCTGGTTTCTTTCACATCACAAAATACATTTGAGATTCATTCATGTTGTTGCATGTTATCAGCACTTCATTCATTTGTATGAATAAATCACAGTTAATCAGTCACCCATTTGTTTCCAGTTTTTGGCAATTATGAATAGAGTTACTTTAAATATTTGTGTACAGGATTTTGTATGGACACAGGTTTTCATTTCACTTGGGAAAATATCTTAAAGTGGAATTTCAGAGTTATATTGTAAGTGTACCTTTTTATATGAAGGTATGGTGTTACCTTTATAAGAAACGGTCAAAATATTTTCCAAAGTGGCTGTACTTTTGAATTTCTGGCAGCAATGTATGAGAGTTCCAAGTTTTCATCTTCACAAGCACTTGGTATTGCCAGTTTTTTTTTTTTTTAGAGTCTAGATATTCTGATGGGCATATAAATGGTATCTCATTGTGGTTTTAATTTTTATTTCTCAAATAACTAATGATGTTGAACATCTTTTCATGTGCTTATTTGCCATCAGTATATCCTCTTTGGTGACATGTCTGCTTATATCTTTGCCCATGTTCTATCTGGATTGTTTGCTTTTTCACTGTTGAGTTTTGAGAGTTATTTCTACATTCTAGATACTAGTCTTTTGTCAGATACATGGTTTGCAAAACATTTTCTCCCAGTTTGTCGCTTGTCTTTGATTTCTTAATAGTGACTTTCACAGAGCAAAAGTTTTTAACTCTGAAAAAGTCCAATCTGTTGGTTTTTCTTTTATAAATTGTACTTTTGGTGTCATGTCTAAGACTTCACTTCTTTACTTAGATCCCAGAGATTCTCTTCCATATTTTTTAAGTCTATGATCCATTGTGAGTAAATTTTGTAAAAGGTATTAGACTTAGGTCAAGGTTTTTTTTTTGTTTTTGTTTTTGTTTGGTTTTGTTTTGTTTTGCATATGGAAGGACAACTGCTCCAGCACTATTTGTTTGAAGGTTATCTTTCTTCCACTGAATTGTTCTTGCACCTTTGTCAAAAATCATTTCAACATACTAATGTGGGTCTATTTCTGGGCTCTCTATTCTGTTCCATTGATCTATGTATTTGTCCTTTTTGCCAACACTACAAAGTCTTGATTGCCATATTTCTAGCTTACTTTTTCTATTACTACAGTCCCCCGGTGGTGTTATACATTAAATATCCAGGATGGAGAAGCCACATGCTACTCACCAAGGGGAGGAAATTATCACAGTAGCCTGGGCACACGTTGTGAGCTCTCCTGTGACCAGGGCTTTCGACTGATTGGACGGAAGTCTGTGCAATGCTTGCCAAGCCGCCGTTGGTCAGGAACTGCCTACTGCAGGCGTAAGTTATGTGTGTGTGCACATGCTGATATGTGTATGTGAGAGAAGCCAGTCAGCTGGCCAGCCAGCCACTAAGGGCATATAATGCCCTTTTATCAAGTGCAACAAGCCCCCAACAAGGCCTTTCCCCATCTTAACATTCTAATTCATTTTCTCTACTTATAGTTACTGTCCAAGCAATATGGGCATTTAAGTAGCAACCAGCTCTTCTGACTCAGAGTCCAGGAGTGCAGGTAAGGAAATAAGGCTTGGGCCTGGGACTTGACGTGGACCTGGGCCTTCTTCTAGAGCTCCTGAGGATGTAAGGTCTCAGACTCTTTCCTACTTGTGATCAACTGCTGTACTTCCTGGCCTATAGCTTTAGAAGTCATTGGCAGTGAAGTTATGAGTTATTTTTAATTTTCTTCTGAAGGTCAGAAGGAGAACCCCTAAGGCGAGAAGGAGGATGCTAATACGCACACATTCCAAATCATGTCCCCCTTCAGCTTCCAAATCACTACCTCTTATTCAAGTTCCACAGTCATTTAGCAGCTGAGCTTTGTCTTTCTAAATGTCCATGGCCCAATACCATTTCTAAGACACTCATGTGTGCAAGACCCTGTATTGGTCATTTTGTAAGCTTACTCAATTCCTCAAGTACTCCCAGGCTGCTTATAGACAAATGGAATAGAAACACAGATGTGTGCACATGACTGCTGTGTAACTGCATGCAGAAGTATTGAGAATTCAGAGATAAATGGGGCTGGTCAGGGAAGATGCTGTAAAAGAGAGGAGAAGCTTGATAGCCAGAAAGAAGACAGTCACCACACCCCTCTAGGTGATTGGAATTAAGTTGTTTCAGGACTTAGGGCCAATCATTTCCCAAATGAATTAGAATTGGCCTGACAAATTGAAAAATATAAGGCGAGAAATTACAGGTAAGCATAAAACCAAAGAAAAGAATGGAGACATACATATTTCCAGGTACCTAGAATGAGTTGAGTGCTACATTTGAGCACTGAATCTAGCTTTGGCCTTCCTCATAAGAGATAAAAGGGCAAATGCTTTGGAACTCTCATTTTTCCTGTCATATAATACTAAGTAAACAATTTCATCTGAAGAGACAAACCTTTTCATTTAATCCTGATTTCAAGAAGGTTATTTTTGCATAGGTATCTACATAAAGAATACTGGGAAACAGAAAAGGCAGTAATCTTCAAATCTGGTTTGGCAAAGAAGCAAAATGAACCTAACATATAAATCTTTATTCAAAGCTTAACAATTGAAATTATGCAGGATTAGAACTTAGACAACCTAAAGGAATGTATGGCCTACTTCTCTCAAATATCAGCTAACTCAAACAAGACTGGTAAGCACATGTTCACAATTCATGGTGGCAATTTCCACTTTTTGGCATGTGTGGCATGTTTACTCATGCATTCCTCTTTGATCAAATACCACCACACCTGGCCCTCCAGGCACTGGTCTGACTTGTATTCCCACCCGGACAGAGAGCATACCACTTTGGCATGTAAGTGAACCTCAGCTGAACAGTGCCTGTGGGCACACCACAATTATACTCAAAAAGGAACTTTGAACGTGCTTAAGGGTATCTAGCATTTGAGGAAGAGAGGAAAACTAACAGTTGCTGAGGCCTTAAATGGGCCCACAGGTTTATATACATTGTCTCTTTTAATCTGCACAACAGTTCTATGAGGTGTCCACATTTTAATGATGAAAACACTGAGACTCAGAGAGATGAGACAACTTCTTCAAGTTACAGAGCTAGTAAGGGGTGCAGTCGGGAAGCAATCTCAGGTCTGATTTTTAAGTAATTGCTTGAACAAGCAATTTACTTCTTGGAGACCCCCCAAGAGTGCTACTGTCCTTTATAACATAAAAATACAAAGATAATTAGGGGGAAATGCAGTTAGATACAAAAATGTAAGGGCAGTTTGAGTAGGGTTTCTGCATTTCAGGCTGTCTCTGATATGTGTCTACCTGTGCTAGATGCCCAGGCATCACCTCCAGATAGTCCTCCAGACCACTGAACTTTCCACTTGGTTTTCTCTTAGAGATGAGATGTCATGCACTGCCATTCATCACTAGTGGCACTTACACCTGCACAAATGGCGTTCTTCTTGACTCCCGCTGTGACTATAGCTGTTCCAGTGGTTATCACCTGGAAGGTGATCGCAGCCGAATCTGCCTGGAAGATGGGCGATGGAGTGGAGGCGAGCCTGTATGTGTAGGTAAATGCCAGTTGCTCCCAGTTATCCTGCTGCAAAGAGCCACCCTAGCATTATAGCCACAAAAGGCATGGAATTCTTCCCACAGAAGGCACTCCTGTTCTCTGTGAGGGTGACACCTGGGCATATGCCTAACAAAATGATTGTTTCCCCTGGAACTGAGCTTTTTTCCCCCATTTCCTTGAGCACCTTAAACTTTTTACCTACCCAATGTTGTATAGTATTGCTTTGATGGGTTCCCTCCAGGGAAGTCAGGGGGCCCATGAGTCGGCACTTGATTTTCAACCTTGGCAGACATAGATCCCCCCAAGATCCGTTGTCCTCACTCACGTGAGAAGATGGCAGAGCCGGAGAAACTGACTGCTAGAGTATACTGGGATCCACCCTTGGTGAAAGATTCTGCTGATGGTACCATCACCAGGTGAGCCTGATAATGGGTGCTCCTTCTGCCTCCTAACAGCTTCTCCCAGTCCCTCAGGCTGCTCACACTGAAACTGTACAGGCTGAGGCTACGGTGAGGATGTGCTTCAGACCTCAATTCCAAGAGTCTCTTTCCTCATGTCTCTTTCACCCTGTTCCATGCAGAGTGATACTTCGGGGCCCTGAGCCTGGCTCTCACTTTCCTGAAGGAGAGCATGTGATTCGTTACACTGCCTATGACAGAGCCTACAACCGGGCCAGCTGCAAATTCATTGTGAAAGTACAAGGTCAGAAATAATTTGTTCATTTTCACATTGTTCATTATTCTTGCTCTATCTTGGCCTTCTAGAAACCCACCACAACCCTCTTCTCTCTAATGCCTGAAACAGACACATCTCATTTATACCAGGAAAGGGGCAAAAAACAAGTTCACCAAACAGACTCATTCAGGAAGCCTATATTACATGTGCATACGCATGTTTCTGAAATCTTGACTCCTCAACAAAACTTTCTAGAGAAATTCAGAAATCTAGAGAAAATTCACAAAGATATTTTCTCTGCTTCTTTTTTTAGACTTCAAATTTATCAAAACTAATCAGCCTTCATTCTCAGTCATTCACCTCTGCTGAAATTGGTGGTGTTGGCTGCCTGATTCTTCCTCTTTGCTCTGTGCCGTATTGTTTTGTTTTGCTTTTCTCATTATAAAAATAATTCATGGGCCAGGCGTGGTCTCTCATGCATGTAATCCCAGAATTTTTGGAGGCAAATGCAGGCAGATTGCTTGAGCCTAGAAGTTCAAGACCAGCCTGGGCAACACAGTGAGACCTAGTATCCACAAAAAATAAAAATAAATTAAAATAAATTAAAAATTAGCCAGGCATCGTGGCACACGCCTGTAGTCCCAGCTACTTGGGATGCTGAAGTGGAAGAATCACCTAAGCCCAGGAGGTTGAGGCTGCCATGAGTTGTAATCATACCACTGCACTCCAGCCTGAGTAACAGAGTGAGAATCTGACTCAAAAAACAAAACAAAACAAAAATAATCCATACTGTTGTTCAATATTTGATAAATAAATATACAAAGAGAAAAAACTATCACCCCATCATCCAGAAGCAATTGCTAATAACTTTTTAATGTTTTCCTTCCAGTCTTTTTTCTATACATACTTTAAAAAATAGTTATGATTCACAATAATATATTTTTGGAAACAATCAAATGACTAATAATATGGATATAGTTAAATACCATGTAGCATGAAAAATAATGATTTGGAAGAATAATGGCACAGAAAATGATGTCATCAAGATGGCAGAATAGAAAGTCACAGCCCTCATTCCTCCACAGAAACACAGATTTAACAATGATATAAGTAACAAAATACTTTTATGAAAAGTCTGCATTCCAATTAAGAAGTTGTAGTACCCCCAGATAAGCACCAAAAAATAAAATAAAAGTAGTTATAGGATTATAGTTTATATCCAATCATGGATCATCCTTCTTCACTTTTTATTAAAACAAAGTAATTTTCCCATGTATTTAAAAAGTCTTCAGAAATATTTGAATGACAGCATAAAATTCTACCCTAAGAATATATCATAATTTGCTTAAGCCTTCCGCCACTGATGGGAGACTTATTTCTGCCATTAAAAGTAATTCTGCAAGGTCATCTTTACACAGGGTTTCCATAAAGTTTGGAGACATAGATGACAATGTTTTCATTTACGGACTGATAGTCTTTTGATAACAATATGATATTCACCTGTGTTTCCAAACTTTATGAATCTTTGTGTCCATTTCAGATTTAATTCCTTTTTTTTTTTGTAGTGGGGTCTCAGCTCTGTCACCCAGGCTGTAGTGCAGTGGCACAATCATGGCTTACCACAGCCTGGATTCAAGTGATCCTCCTGCTTGTCTTCCGAGTAGCTGGGACTACAGGTGTGTGCCACCATGCCCAGCTAATTTTTTAATTTTTTGTAGACATGAAGTCTTACTATGTTGCTCAGGCTGGCCTTGAACTCCTGGGGTCAAGCAATTCTCTAACCTTGGCCTCCCAAAGTGGTAGGATTACAGATGTGAGCCACCGCACCTGGCCTAGTTTTAATTCCTTAAGAAAAGAAAATTCCAGCTCCAGCCCAGGTATTAGAAACATAGAAAAGTCATTTGTTCTGATCATCTGAACAGTCTCCTGGCCTAGAGTGGGAATCCTCCTCACCTTTCCTTCCTATGAGAGACACTATGATCCCTAACTTGAGCTCTTCCCTGACAGTGAGACGCTGCCCAACTCTGAAACCACCACAGCATGGCTACCTCACCTGCACCTCAATGGGGGACAACTATGGTGCCACCTGTGAATACCACTGTGATGGTGGTTATGAGCTCCAGGGGACCCCATCCCGGGTCTGCCAGTCCAGTCGTCAGTGGTCAGGATCACCACCTGTCTGTACTCGTGAGTGAAACCAGAGAGTGGGGAGAATGCAAATGTTGATCCTCCTTTGCAGGATTTCCCTCATGGCACAGGGCCCAATAGCAATGTATATTATGTCAGAATGGGGAGTTCTGAGATGTGTCTATTTTAAGGGTCAACATTCACCCATAGAATACTCCTAGAAACAAAGAACCGAATACCACATGTTCTCACTCATAAGCAGACCTTGAACGGTTATCATAATACTATAAGAAAGGGATTGGCAGTAGTGGGAATCTGCCTGGGGAAGGGGGAGCACACCTCATCAACAAGGGTGCCTGCATAATGACCAATTGTATACCTAACCCTGAATTGTACCCCACATCTTTAAAATAAAAAAAATTGAATGTGAATAAAAGCAAATAAATGGTTCCAGTAAAAACAAACAAACAAAAAATACTCCTACCCCAAGAAGAGGAGTTTAAATTTTTCAAGCATTCTTTCAGGATTTCCACTAAGGGAAGGGAGAAATAACCAGGAAGGGTTAACTTCAAGGACTGGAACGCCTTAAGATGTTAAGTTACCCAAGCTGGGATGAAGGAGAAGGCCATACCCTGACTGGGCATCTGCTTCTGCCCTAGCTATGAAGATTAATGTCAATGTCAATTCAGCTGCTGGCCTTCTGGATCAGTTCTATGAGAAACAGCGACTCCTCATCATTTCAGCTCCTGATCCCTCCAACCGATATTATAAAATGCAGATCTCGATGCTACAGGTGAGACCCACTCCCTTAATGAAGGCTTAGCTCCTTTACATGCCCCTCTTACTTTTTCCAAATCAAAGAGTTGCTCTCTGCAGCACAAACCCTACCTCCTCAAACTTTTTGTGATTATCATTTGATCAGTTTTACCATGGACATATTTAGCACATTTTAAAAACTGCTTTGTTTTTACTGAAAAGGCAATAAGGCCAATGGAATGGTGGATGTGATTTGCAGGGGGCTGGGTGAAGGTTGGGAAGGGAGTGTGGCAAAGCACTCTGAAGAGATTTGCAAGGCAGTGATGATCAAATGTAATTGTTGACAATTACCCACATTTGTCTTAAAGAAATAATAGCTATAATGCTATAATAATGCTATGTAGGCACCAAGTACTGACCCATGGGCTTTACATATATTTATTCAATTCTTACAACAACCCTTATGAAGTAGGCACTATCATTATCCCGATGATGAATAGGCGAGGAAACTGAGGCATACAGAGGTTAAGTGATTTGCCCAAGGTCACTAGGTAGTAAGTGGTAGAGCTCAGATTGAATCCAGGCAGTCTGGCTCCTGGATCTGTATTCTTTAACCACTACCAGTAGCAGAAGAGAGGGAAAAGTGTTGTGATATCTCAAAATAAAATAAGAGAGTTGCATGATGATTTTTAACATAAGAGGAGATACCTAGCCAAAGCCACTGGTAGGGAAGAAAGAGGTAGACAGAACAAAATAGATATGACCATGAGGACTTCAAAAAATAACAGGCTAGGGTGCTGAAGAGAATTCATTGTGTGCTGACAAGACTAAGAGAAGCAGCTCTAGGGAGCTGCAAGGGGCTGGATACTCACGTAAGAGGAAAAGCTACTTAGCGGTTTCTAAGGTAGAGTCTTAGAAGTTGCCAAGTCAGTATTCAGAGGTCCATGATGAAAGCAGTTTTATCAAAAAGATTAACCCTGGGGGGTCCAGACCAAAAAGCATCTCATCCCTCCAGAGATCTAAAAAAGGCAGACAAAGGCAACAGCTCAGTTAAAAGCAAGGAAGCAAGAACAAGAACAGAAACCAGTGAGGGTTAGTAGAGGAGGAGCTCAAAGATGAAACAGGGACGGGGCACTGGGAAGGATTCAATGCCTCTTTACGTCTTGCCCTGGTAACTGGCTAATAGGTGATCCTGCAAGATAAGGAAGGACAGAGAGCCAGGATAGAGTTGCAGGGTGTGCTGCCCTGTGCAAGGAAGGCAACAAAGGATAATGAAAAGAGCACTGGGCACTATTTTGGGGAAATCCTGGAGACCAAGGGAAGGCTCTGGCCATGTAGCCTAGTGGTAAAGACATCAACCCTCAGTTTGAATCTTGGCTGGGCATCTTATTGTCATGTGAATTAGGGCAAATTACTTTCTCCTCTACAGAAGAATGACACTACCTAGATTGTTAGAGGTGTTGTGAGGATTAAGTTTGATTATTTGTACAAACAAGTAGGTATGTGTATTTAATGAACAATAGCCATTATTATCATATCACATTCCCCATCCATTATGCACTTATGTAGCTTAAAATCTATGCAAAGCTAAGCAATGATTATGTTCCTGCAATTTAGTCAATGCATTTCTCTTGTCTACCCCACATCGTTGGTTTCATACACTTCAGTACAATGAAGGAAACACTGTTGGGGCAAGTACTTCAGGAATGACAGAGGAAAGTGTTGATATAGACCCCACAGTGTGACCGTGTGATCATTGCAGGAGAAGCCGCTCATTTTCAGCCTCATGTGGTCCCAGGAGAAATCATCCAGGTAGCCTTAGGTTAGAGTGCAGTGGCCCATTCCATGAAATGTTCTTTCCTCCTCCCAGCAATCCATCTGTGGACTGGATCTGCGGCACGTGACCATCATCGAGCTGGTAGGGCAGCCACCTCAGGAGGTGGGGCGCATCCGGGAGCAACAGCTGTCAGCCAACATCATCGAGGAGCTCAGGTCAAGGCTGGGAAGCTGCAGGGCAGGGTTGGGCAGAAATTCTAGGCAGATCACTGGCCACAGCGGGGGGTGGGGGAGAACCAGCAGATACTACTCTTTTGGGGGCACCCTGCATTTGAACTCTTGTGAATGTATTAGGTAAGACCAGAGAATAGTTCTTAACTCTGGCAGGACATCAGAATCAATTGGGGGCTTAAAATACAGATTATCAAGCTCCACCCTAAACCACCTCAGGAACCTGCTTTTACAAAGGCACCTTAGGTGACTCTGAAGCACAGCCAGGGCTGAGACAGTTCAACCCAAACTTGACTCAGACAAACCTCCGATCCTATTGCCTTATGGCCTCATCTATCTGCCTTCATTCTCCAACAGAGTGAAAGGCATCTTTAGGTACTGAAATGTGAATCATATCCACCAGCTCCTGGGGGGGAAAAAGGCTATAGGTGACAGGTGGTAAAAGTTGACTTTTCTCATTAACCTTCTAATGCCTCCACACATACTCAGGGCCAATAAAGCCATCACTGTTCTCTTTTCTAGAAACTACATCTGCCTCTAGGGCTCAGTGTCAGTGGGGACAGAAAGATTTAGTCCCAGTTAGAGGCTAGAAAGCACCCAGTGGAAGAAGACTGCAGACTTGCAGCCACAGATTAGAAGAATTAACTATGTGGTATTTATCAACCTCAGGGCCACCATGTATAATGTGCATACACACCATGGTGTCTGTGACGGGTGCCCCCTGGAGTTATTCTGTGCAGCCTGCATAGCCACATGTGATAATAGTCCTGCTTAAAGGGGCTTACAACTTTAACACAAAGTAATAACAAAGCTGCCCCAACTAGGGTGAGAAAGGGATAGCTTAGCAGAGCTAGACACGTAGGGGTAGCAAGACAAAGGTCCAAGCACAGAAAAGCAAACAGACTTGAGATGGGGAGTGGAGGAGATAGGGACCAGAGGTGGGGTAGGAAAGGAATTAGTCCATCAATGGAGCTGGGGAAGGTCAGCAGGTAGCAGAGCCCAGTAGGATGGATGCCCAGATAAGGCCTCACACCTCCCTGGGCTACTCTACTCTCTCCAGGCAATTTCAGCATCTCACTCGCTCCTACTTCAACATGGTGTTGATTGACAAGCAGGGCATTGACCGGGAACGCTACATGGAACCTGTCACCCCTGAGGAAATCTTCACATTCATTGATGACTACTTACTGAGCAACCAGGAGTTGATCCAGCGCCGGGAACAAAGGGACATATGCGAGTGAACTTGTACCAGGGCATGATCGAGGTCAAGAGAAAAAGCTCCCCTAGATAGCTGAAACTAGAACCTAATTAAAGGAGAAAATGGTTTCCTACAGTTCTAGGGACAGGACTCTGGTGTGGGTGAGGTGCGCCAAATGCTTCAATGTTTCCAGGCACCTTTTTAGGGCTGTGTAATCATTTCCCTAGAAGTTAGGTAGAGACTGAGGACAGGCACTGGGCAGTGGGTTGGGGGTAAAAGGCCTTCCTTTCCTAAACTGGTCTTTTGCTCAGCTCTCCAATGTCTTTCAAATAAGTAAATCCTAAATTTTTCGCTAACTAGTTGTTTCAAATGGTTCCTCTAACCTGAGGTGGCAGCAGAGGGCAGCACCATTACAACAGACAACCAGGACACTTGAAGCAAGTATAGCTGGATTTTACTTGTAAGTTAACAATATCATTGGTTTGCAGGGAAGGGGAGTAGCTACAAAGCCTTCTTGAAGCTGCTTGTCATTTCATCTTCTAGGGCATTGGACTGCTAGTGTTAACCGAACCACTGCTTTCCCCTAAGAGTTAAGAAAACTGCAATGGGCAGGAACTTGGGAAGACATGTCCAGTCAGAGCAGAATGCTCTCTCTTGGCCCCTGGCTCATAGGCAAGAACCCCTTCTTCCTGAGTCCTCCAGTTCCCACAGCAAAAGACAGATAATGCTCTCCCTTCCTTAGGGAAGTACCCCAGCCCGTTATCTAGGAAACCTCAAAACCACCACTGCAGGTTGTGGGAAAAGAAAAAGAAAAACAGTCTCAGCCTTATGTATTAGCTTCTTCAGACATCCCTTTTAAGAGATGAGCATAGAGCAGGTAGGAGCTACAGCAGCACAAAGTCAGGCCTTAAGAACCAGGCCTCAAATAAATTTAAGGAGTCACACACAAATCCCTGTTCTGAGTTTAGTCCCACTCAGTGGTATGCCAGTGTTTGAAAGAAAAGTGTCCTCCTCCCTTGCTGCTGAGGGTTTTCCATGGTACATTCATGGAACCCAGAGCTGTAGTTAAGACTCAGAAGCCTTTCCTCTTCAGTTTTGCCCAGGGGGTCATTAGTGGAAAACTAGCTGGGAGAAGGAAACAGGCTGGGTGGGGAGGCAGAGCGCAGAATGCTCGAGCCTCACTATGTGCCAGGTGCTGTTCTAAACACTCTATTGATTGACTCGGAAATCTTCACAAGGACCCTTTATAAGGTAGGTACTATTAACCCCATTTTACAGATAAGGGAATTGAAGTTCCACAAGGTTAGACAATTTGCCTAAGATCAGCCAGCTAGGAAGTGGCAGAGTCAGGATTCCAACACCAGTGGCCTGGCCCCAGCCAATGTTCTTAGACATTATGCCATATTGCCTCTCTTGTTTTTCCATTTAAAGACAGCTGAAAGCCCCAAGCAAAGAGGACAATTCCTTCTTCTACAATTCCACTCAGACACAAGACTCAGAGTGGGCCCAGGAGGAAAGAGGGAGATAAAAGGCTCTCAACCCAAGAAAATTCACACTTTAAAGTAGAGTGATGGGACATAAATCATGAGCCCAGAACATATGGAGGTAGCAGTGAGTTGGAGAGAAACTGTTTCCACTGGGTTTTTAGTGAAAATCTCATCTTTAAAATGCAAAATAAAAAGTCAGAGAGTTGCTGAGTAGAATGGGACATGGAAGAAATGACCAAACTTGGAGCTAAAAGTTCCCTTCTCCCACTGCCCTCCAGGGAAATAGAAGAGCTATGAAAGGCAGGAGGTAAGTTTTAGGCAGAAGGCAAAACACAATAAGTTCATATGGGAAGTCTCTGGTCAGAGCAAGTTTTTGGTTCCAAAGGCAAAGACTACACACCGCACATGATGAGTACCCTTCCTTGTCTTTATCACACTTCCAGAATAAGCCAAGACATACTATCAGGTCAGAGACCTGAACGTAGAAGGTACACTACCTCCAGAACAGAGTTTTCACCGGTCCTGACTCTTGCATAAAAATACTCCTCGAGTTTAAAATAACCGAGGAGCTTTCGTTCTGTTTCACTTTGAATAGTCAAGGCAGGTCAATCTTGCTTCTTTAGGTAAAGTTTTACTGTAACCTCCTTTGTAGTCCTTTGTAGATGATGACCGGAGAAATCTCAACTCCTAAAGTAGCAGAAGAATCAGGTCCATAGCCAGACCCAAAAGGGCTAGCCCAACCCTAACCCTGTACATATTTTCTCTCACTCACTCTTCTTATTTCTGCCCCCACTTCTATCTCATGCCTGGCATGTTCTCTCTCTCTCTCTCTGTCTCTCTCTCTCTCTCTCTCTCTCTCTCTCTTTCTCTCTGTCACACACACACACAATGTGGTCACTAAGCTGGCTAGTTAATATCCAAAGCATTCTGATTGTCCTACTTTGTAAATTAAACTTATTTGTTTAAGATTGTTCAGAAAAGATGAGTCATTTCTTTGACTCTTCACCCATAACACACATATTCTCACAGGAGGCAGCAGATTCAGACATTGATTAAAATCTCAACTCTGTCATGTAAAAGTGGGCTTGAGTTTCTTCTTCTGTAAAAAGGGAAGATTTCCTACTTTATAAAGTTGTTGGAGAAATTAAATAAATCATATATGAAGTCTTATACAAAAAAAGGCATTTGATATATATTAACACCTGTTTGCACAAGAGATCAAGAATCACTTGGGCTCTATCTAGAAACCCAGAACCTTATTTCTGAGAAGGGTTACACTTGGCATCTGTGTTATTTCCCTCTCAAAACTAAATAACAGTAGTAGGAGTGAAGGAAAAAGTTTCCACCTCCCAGAGAAATGGAAGGATCCTAACAGAAGTGCTTATCATATGGAATGTTTGCCCTCACCTCCTGTGTGAACACTTATCTCCTTCCTCCAATGCAGGAGGGTCTACAAAACTAAAGAAGTTCTCTTGGTACATGAGAGAGAGAAAAGCAATGCCTCTTTTAAGATGGGTTCTCAGTTCTCTTCTTAGATACCAAACACAGAGGTTAAGCAATTAGAGCTCAGCGAAGGTATCAGGCAGCAATGTGGGGAAAGGCAAATTTTCTTCAAATCAACACACGATAGCTATGGAAGAGCATTTATCACTTTGGTTCTTACCCTTCAAGCCACAGGAAAAGCAACAGTAAGTCAGGACATCAGAGACAGAAGCATCTACAGAACTAACAAATGCAAACATTTGACAAGTGAGAAAGCTTTATTGAAGCACACATACATGTCAAGGGGTGGGAAACAAAAGAGCAAGTCACAGCCCAGGATCCCAAGTTACACCTTCCATTACAATATCAATTCACACCAGATACATCTTTTTAAAAATGTTCCTCCATTAAATTCACACACAATAGAAACCACTGTATCTGCCCTCAATCCAGTGGCCTTACAGGAAATCAGCTAGAAGCTGACTCTACTGAAAGGGAGTTCTTCTCTTGATAAAGACTCCTTCCACATACAACTTTGTGTCAATAAACTTGTGAGAATAAAAAGGTCTATTTGGATCAGTGAGTACCAGAAAATGAAACTTAGCTCACCAGAGCCTCAACACACCACACCCATGTTATATGTAGGTCAAATTTAGGAAACAATAGCAAAAATAGGAACTGAAACCTCACCAGGCAGGAAGTCAGAGATTCTGGAAAATTCTCCATCTACATTTTCATGGAACCCTAGCAGTCCTCAGCCTGGAGAAACAGTGGACCAGTTTAGACAATACTTGTTTCTTCCGGCTGACACAGTGGCATGTAGACCATATTCTGTGTAGCAACACAGCCCAGACACAAAAACTGAGACAGATGTGGTACATGAGAGTGAAAATGCCTTTTCATTCATTAGAGAAATGAGGCACTCTCTCTTCAACAACTGTTGTTACCAGTTTAAAATGCAGAGAATTCAGCTGGGCTGTGAGACATTTTACCCTCAATTACTCAGATCCTCTGGGATCAGCTATAAGTTCTCACTGAGCATGTTCATGACTTAGTCAAAAGGCCATTATCTAATTAAAGTGCTTTTCTAAAGTGACTCCATTATAAGGGTCCTCCAAAGGTCTAGTAAAGGTGTCGAGAACTGGAAAAAGCTGGAGAATTTTCTTAGCATTTCAAAGAAAAGGATTAGACCCATGCAAGATGGAAACTGATTAAAAACAAGCATAGTTAAAAGCCAAGTTCCAGAAATTTATCACAGTAGAAAATAAGTTAAAAGCATAATTTGGGAGGAAAGAGAGAAACCATTCACCTGTCTCCTATATTCCTCTGTCTCTAGAAACCCAACCTTGCTTCCCAGAGCCTTGGCCTCACATCAGGCATACCTTGAAACACAGACTGTTACTAATGCCAAAGGTAGCCAGGGCTTCCTGGAGAAATAGGAACAAGGACAGCAAGACAGAAGATAAAGAGTTGTTCTTTTAAGTTAATCAGACCTCATAAAGATATAAGAATGAACTCTAAAAATAGATTATGCATAAATTTTCAAAAAAACATTTTGAAGAGACTGTTATTCTTGAGTCTGCTTTAAAAGGGGGAATAAGTCTGTTTCACTCTAGCTAGCATAATAAGATTTGCAGAAATACATGTTTGTACACACATACACAACACATACACATTAAATTATATATCTTTGCTCTTGGTTTCTTCGTTTCCTCTGACTTGCCCTGGCCAAGGCCGGACCTGCAGAGGAGGACAGGGACTCATAAACCCAACTTCTGCTTGGCCATCGAGGAACGGAGTTGCAGAGTCCCTTCTGCCCAAGACTCTGGGTACTGTCGCATCTTCTGCCACAGGTTCACTTCTTCCCCAGTCGAGTCCATCCAATCCACCACTTCCCCATTACTGATCCCTGAGGAGAAACACCAGAGGAGGCTGAACAGGAGCCCTGGTCCTCAGCTCATCAGGGAAGATGTGTTGTACAGATGGGTTTTATAAGGTAGCTGCCCCATAAAAGACAGTGTGCTACAAAGATGGACTGATGGGGACAGCAGTCTGGCAAGTGCTCCCTGTTGATCCTTGCACAGATATTTCTGTGCTCCCGAGAGTCTATCAAGATACTTCAGGCTGATAAAATCGGGCTCCAAATGGCACACAGTCTGCTAGAAACTTCTTATTCTGAGGCTGTTACAGAGCTCTAGTGTCTCACACCTCATGTCAGAGCTACTGCCCTTCAGTTATTGCCAACTGGACTTAATTTTTTTAAGCCGAACACCTTTTTCTCTAGATGCAGACTCCAGGCCCAAAGTCAGGACTGTATGTGACCTTATTTTTATTTTCCTGTACATTCATTCATTCATTCAAGCAACATTTATTGAGGGCCTAATGTGTGCCAAGTACTCTCCTAGGCTCTGAAGATGGTAGTGAACAAAACAGAAAAACCCCTGCCCTCAGGCAGCTTTTGTTTGAAGACAGAAGACAGAAAATATATAAGCAAACCAACAGAAGTATTTCAGATCATGAGACCAACATTATGAAGTAAATAAACAGGGTGATTTGTAGTGCCTGGACCAGGACCTACTATGCAGATGGAGTGTCTGAGGGACTCTTACCTCTTCTGTAAGAAGGAGACTTTTGAGTCAAGACCTTTCCAGACAGAGAGAACAATAATTACAAAGGTTCTGATGTGGGAATGGGCTTGGTAAATCAGAAGAGCAGAAAGTCATCATGGTAGGAGCACAGTGCCAAACAGGAGAGTGACATGAGATAGATCATAAAGGAACAGTAAACCCAGTTATAGAGGCCTGTAGGCATGGTAAGAACTTTGGATTGTTTTCTAAGTACAGTAGGAAGCTACTGAGGGGTTTTAACAGGGAACTGACATGAAGTGTCATCACTCAAGATTCTTTGCGTTAAATGCTTTGTGTGGGTTATTAATATAAAAGCAATACGTAAGGCCATGGGAATACAGAGACCATGGAGGGAGCAGAGAAGAGGATCCGAGACCAAGACCTAAGAAGCACCAACATCTGGAGTTTGGGTAGAGAATGAGGAGCCTACAAAGAAAACTGAGAAGGGGTGGGCAGTGAGTTAAAAAGGAACTACAGTATAGTGTCAACAGAAGCTCAACATTTCAAGAAAAGGAGAGTGGTTCACTATGTTAAATAGTACTGAAAATTCTAGTGAGATAAGAACACCATTTTGGCAAAAGCAATTGCTCAGCAGAGTGGTGGGACAGAAGCCAGGTCACAGTGGATTGAGGGCTAAAGGAGAGGTGAGGAAAGGAAGACAATTACTTTTAAGAAATTAGAGGAGAGACATGCAGTCAAGGGAAGGTTTATTTTTGTTTATTAAGATTGGAAATACTAGAGCATATCTGTATTCACCTCCAGTAGGTAGGAAGAATGAAACTGAGAGATGGAGATTACAGAAGTGAGGTGTTACGAAGAGGAAGAGGTGATCCAGAACACTTGGAGACAGCTTGGCTTCTGCTAACCAAGACCGTTCTTTCATTATTAACAGAATGGAAGATGGAAAGTATAGGTACAGACATATAGGGAGCTTTGTAGATATTTTGCTGGGAAGATGATCAAGTTCCTGACAATCAAGGTAACTTTTATCAGCACATATAACAGTAAGACATGATATTTGCTCATATAACTACAATAGTTCGGCCTTCCTTTAGGCCTGGCACATAGTAGGCCCTCAATAAATATTTGTTGAATGTTAACTGAAAGGAAAGGCGACAATTCTCATAAAGGAGCTTTGGAGGGAGGGGCCTGGTATTGCAAGTGAAACAGACAAGAGGCCTTTCAGAAAATGAGGATGGGGAAGAGGCTCTCACCAGTGCCAACACCCAGCCTGATCCCTCCTAGGAAGTCATTGCTGGCCAGGGGCTCCCGGTCCCACACAGTCAGTTCCAGACACATGTGTTGTAGATCTTCCAGCCTTACACCATTGTAGACAAAGGTATGGTTGTAGTGGGGATTCAGGGTCTTCTTCATCACAGGAGTTTTACGCTTACTGGCCTTGTTCCTCATGGGAAGGAGGTATCTGGTAGAGGATGGGGAGTAAACAACAGCCTACTCAAAGCTGAGGGCAATGTCTGTCTAAAATCCCTTTCCCCTACCACAGGCTTAGCCCAAGAAGGTAAGTCAACACCTAGATCCTAGTGCTCACATCCCCCCTTTGAATCTGCTGAAGCAGAATTCCTACTACCTCCACTAGATCATTCACCTGATTCAATTCCTTTAACCTAGAGAGAAAATGAATATAATTAGTGAGGCTGTTTTCTGTGCTTCACCAAAAATGGGTTTTAAATATTTGGTTTCATTTCCACCAAGCAAGGTTCTCTTTAAATAAACCTTGCTTATTCAGTATACTAGAGCATATCTGAATAAGCCTAGCCAAACGGGATCTGCTAGAGAACTTAAGTCACTGGGTGAGCCGGGATTGGTGGCTCAGCCTGTAATCCCGCGCCTTTGGGAGGCTGAGGTGAGTGGATTGCCTGAGCCCGTGGGTTCGAGACCGGCCTGGGCAACTTGGCTATCCCTCATCTCTATAATAAATCAAAATGAGCCAGGCGTGGTAGCGCGCGCCTGTAGTTCCAGCTACTTGGAAGGCTGAGGCGGAAGGATGACCGGAGCCCAGCAGGTGGAAGCTGCGGTGGCTGGGAGTGGCCACTGCACTCTAGTCTGGGCGACAGAGTGAGATTCCAACTAAAAAAAAAAAAAGTCAATGGGTGATCTACAATTTGGGGAAAGCTAGCATCACTTACTAATTATGGGGAACAAAGCCCTGAGTTCCCAAATCTAGACAGTAAGGGGATACAGATTTATACCCAGATTTGAGAACATGAGTTAGAGAAAAGTCAGAACCTATCTATCTATCACCCTCCTCTTTGGATACAACACTACAGCCCAGTTCTAACTGAGCTTAGACTGGTCCGAAAATGGTGGTGGAGGTTTTGCAGTTACCTAATTTCAAGAACAAAGTTGGCTGCTGGGGGTGACAGAACACAGAGGATAATACCCACAGAGAAAGGTTAAATTGAGTTCCCCTCTTAGTTCTCTTGTCCTGAAACTGTCCAGTTTGGTGTTGGTCCAGGGACTCACCCCTTGACAAAGCTGTCTGAAGTCCCTCCTGCTTTCACAGCCATCAGGTTCTTCGCTTCTTTGATCCACACCTGGAGCTCTCCCCCTTTCCCACCTTTACCTGTAAGGGATGTCAGTCATAGCAAGTGAGCCCTACACCTTCACAGTGACTTTGAGTTTTATCTACATCTCACTTCCTTTTCCTGCTCCTGAAGGCAGCAAGCTCCACAACAACTGAACCACACCTGATTTGTGTCTTCAGTACCCAGCCCAGTACCTGACAGTAAGCAGTAGGCGCTCAATTCATATCAACCACAATAGCAAAAAATGCTTATTGAAACTGGCGATGTGCCAGATACTATGTTAAGCATTGGAGTCTCAAAATAACCCTACAAGACACACACTATTTTTGTGTGTATTATAGATGAGAAAATTGAGGCTTAGTGACATATAATTGCCGGATATTTGTTGAATAATTTTAAAAAGTAGGAACTCCTCTACTTGAGTTCTTGATCCCATCTTCACTTCATAGGACTCATCAGGCATCATCAATTTCAATCCCTACCTCCCATTTTTAATCTTTCTCTCTTCACTAGTTCCTCAGTCTAAATATATGCTAATCTTACCTTTTAAAAAAAATCCTTTTAAAAGAAAACCTCCCTTCAACCTTATCTCTTCTTCAAGCTATTCTCCATGTCTCTCCTTTCTTTTTTTCTTTTTTTTTTTGAGTTGGAGTCTCACTCTGTCACCCAGACTGGAGTGCAGTGGCCGCTCCCGGCCACCGCAGCCTTGACCTGCTGGGCTCCGGCGATCCTTCTGCCTCAGCCTTCCAAGTAGCCGGAATTACAGGCACACGCTACCACACCCGGCTAATTTTTTGATTTATTGTAGAGATGAGGTCTTGCCTGCCCAGACGGGTCTCGAACCCGCGGGCTCAGGCAATCCACTCACCTCAGCCTCCCAAAGGCGCAGGATTACAGGCTGAGCCACCGAGCCCAACTCATGTCTCTCCTTTCTTTCGTCATCAATTACCCTGAAAGAAAGTCCACATTCACTCCCTCTACTTCTTTGCCTCATTCACTCAGCCCAGTTTCTATTGAAATCTGGTTTCTGCTTCTTCTAATCCACTGAAAATGCAATACACTGCCAACTAGACAAGTCTTCTCAGTCCCCATCCAGCCTGACCTCCCTGTGATATTTCAATGCTGTTAACAACCCTTGCCTCTTCTTCTTGAGGTGCTCTCCTGGCATTTTTTTCTGATAATCCTCTAATTCATACCCATGTCTTTCTCTCTTCATTCTTTAAAATGTTGCTGCTCCCTGATCCCTATGGTTCTATTCTTAACCTCTCTTCCCTGGTCATTCTATATCCCCTCCTTGGGGATCTCATTGATTCCCCACATCCTCTAGATGAGACCTTGCTGAAGGTATATTTTTAAAAGAACTCTGACTTCTCATTGCCAATGGATCAAGTTAAACTTCTTACCATTACATTCAAGGCCATTTTTGGTCAGGCTCTAGCCTCAGTTTCAATACCAGCCCCACTTCCATATATAGCATATCACAACTCCATTTCCACTGAAATAAGGGGTTCACTCCCCACACTCACCTACAACCCCACATTTACCATGCCTTTAAAAACCTTCTGCTTTTGTGCTATCCCCTCTTCTGGAAATGTTCTTCTCTCCCCATTCTCCTCCCTTTCTGCCTGGTAAAGTCTTAAGGTTCAGTCTCAAAGTTACTTTCTCTTTAAAGCTCTCCCAAATGTAACCAGAAAGAACTCAATACTTTTATATCTATGTCCTTTTAGCACATGACTGTCTTACAAACACTTAAGATCCTTAAGGGAAAGCAAATATCATGTCTTACTCATCCACACGTCCATAATCACTAACACGGGCCGAGCATGTTGAATTACTCTTCCTCAGCATTCAACTTCCTGTCCCACATACTTTACCAACTCTTCCAACCACCCTTCTCAGTCCCAAAGTTTCTGTTTTATTCTGCCCTCTTAGTAGATTGCCACAGCTGGGCAAAGATCCAGTCAACTTAGTAGCCTAAAAAAAAGGAATACCAACCCCAAGGCATTCCATTCTGGTTTTTAAAAATGCAGAAAAGGTTTCTTAGTAAAGGAATCTTCCTTAGAAGATCCAGGGAGCATCCCAATCTGGTCTCTCCAACAGCGCTAGCCAGTAGCCAGCACCAGCTTCACACAGAGCTGGTTACGTTTGGGAGTGTTTTAAAGAGGAAGTAACTTTGAGACTGAACCTTAAGACTTTACCAGAGAGAAAGGGAGGAGAATGGGGAGAGAAGAACATTTCCAGAAGAGGGGATACCACAAAGACTAAGAGCTAAATCCAGGGCCCCAAAGGAAACTCACTCTTTTTCCGGTCACCTCCAACAGGGAGTTTGGAGGCTGGGATGTATTTCAATGAAACCACCAACTCGCCTTTGTGTGATGGCAAGCCAGTCAGGGACTCAGCACTGATCTGAAACACAGAGAAACCCAACAGGTCAAGCCGGGCTTCTCAGGAATTGCTGGGACCTCTCCCTGAGGGAATTCTAAAGCTACCCCCAAGAACAGCTTCACAGAATATGAGGCTCCTTCTCTTTATGGATACAACTTAAGGTCCCTGGGCTATCGCAGTCACAGGGTTCTAGGGCAGTTTATTCAGAAAGAGATGCAACAGAACAGAGTCTTCTACAATACCCACTATTATGCCACTTTGGGGTACAGTTACTAGATTCCAAATATTCTCAGCGGTGTGTTCCAGCAAAGTTGCCAAACAAACTAACAAAGGGCTGACACCATGACAAAGAATCTGGCTACCAGCATTGTTAGTAATAGCCAAAAAGTAGAAACAACCTAATTGTCAATCAACATAGGAAGGGTTAAATGAGTAATTTTAATGCACTCGTATGGGATATAGGCATGCAGCCATCCAAAAAAATGCAGTGAATCTAAATCTGTACATGCTGACATGGAAAAACATCCAAGACAAAGTGTTAAGTTAACAAAGGAAGATGCAGGAAAAAAATCCCACTTATATTAAAATATATTCATATTGGTACATGTGAACATATGTATACAAATAATAATTTTTATCATTATCACTTATATAGCATTTACTATGTGCCAGGTACTGTTATAAGTACTTTAAGTCTATCTTTTTTTAATCCTCAAAATAGTCCCTATGAAACAGATACTATTATCCCCATTTTACAGGTTATGGAACAGAGAGGTTATGTTCAGACAGACTGGTTCCTGAGTTCATGCTTCTAATCACTGTACTACACTTCATAGAAAACCCCAGGATATAGACATACTTGTTTCCTCTAGATAGGGGAGCAGAATGGGGAAAGGAAAGAGAGTTTTCCCTTTTTACTCTAATAACAAAGAACTTTCCCCTTTTACTCTATATTAACATCTATAGTGTCTTTTTGTGAGAATGGCATATATCATTTTTATGTTTTTGTTTTTTTTTTTAAGACAGAGGTCTCACTCTGTTGCCCAGGCTGGAGTGCAGTGACAGCAACCTCAAACTCCTGGACTCAAGAAATTCTCCCACCTCAGTCTCATGAGTAGCTAAGATACAGGTATGTACTACCATGTCCAACTAATTCTTTTTAATTTTTAATTTTAAAGAGGTGGAGTACAATTCAGGGTTAGGTATACAAATGTTCATCATGCAGGTATCCTTGAAAGTTTTCATAGTGTTCTCTCGGGGTTTGTTTTTTTTTTTTTAGCAGGAGTCTTACTCTGTCATCCAGACTAGAATGTAGTGGCACACTCACAGCCATCGCAACCTCGACCTGCTGGGCTCAGTGGATCCTTCCACCTCAGCATTCCAAGCAGCTGGAACAACAGGCACATGCTATCATGCCGGCTAATTTTTTGATTTATTGTAGAGACGAGGTCTTGACAAGTTCCCCTGGCTGGTCTTGAACCCCTGGGCTCAGGCAATCCTCTCACCTCAGCCTCCCAAAGTGCTGGGATTATAGGCATGATCCACCACGCCCAGCCTCCAGCTAATTCTGAAAACTGCAGGCTTAGGCAATCCACTTGCTTTGGCCTCCCAAAATGCTGGGATTACAGGCTGAGCCACTGAGCCCAGTCAATACATTGTTAAATGGGGAAAAAATCAAGAGATATATAAGCCACAGGGTTCGTGTGAGCCCATTTGTATAAAAAAGAGAATATATATAAATCTATATTTATACAAAATTTCTAGAAGGAAACCCAAGTAATTGTTAACAGTGGTTATTTCTAAGCAATGGGACCTACTTTTTAAATACACTTTATGTTGTTTTAACTTTGAACCATATGCATATAAATCCTTTTACACTTAATTTTCTTAACCATGGTAAAAAATTCAAACATTAAAAAGGGGCATATAGAAAAAACTAAATCTCCCTTCCACTTCAGTCTTCATTCCTAGCAGCAGCCACCATTCTAGTTTCTTATCTAGCTTCCCAAAGATAATCTATGCACCATGTATTGTTTTAAACATTTAAAATACTACTGTAAAAGAAGAACTTTGTCCTTTCATTGTACAGTTTTGATAATCAAGAAGTTGCTGACTCAATCCTCTGTTTTAGCAATTTCATCTTAACTAGACTGACAGCAAGCTGCTGAATGTCCATCATGTGCCAGTCACTGACTGGCACTTCATACGCAGTGCTGCAAAAGAGGAATACTATTGTTATCTCCATTTTATAGATGAAAAAACTAAGGATCACAGAAGTTAGGTGACTTCCCTAAGTTATTTTATAAGTTAGATGACTAACCTAGCTGGCAAGTGACAGAACCAGAATTCCAATCCAGGTCCACACTCAGGTCCCAAGCATGATTATGCCCCACTGCTGCACTCTTGCTTGAGATGCCATCTCCAAAGTAAAATTTTCCCTGGTCTGTGTAACAAACAGTACAGCAATTGGAGCTCCATGAATAGTTTTACTTTCTCCTTCTTTAGTAAGAAGTTTAGCTTGGAAAAGGGGTACACAATAGGATACACCCAGAAGGTTAGTTTGAAGAAGAGGTACCAAGTTAGGATGTTAGGACACACTCAGATTATGGAAGGTTAGGAGGCAAAGCTTAGTACACATATGAAAAACTTTTAAAAGCAAAACCATGACTTCATACTTTGATTGGTTTACACAAAACTCACACTTGACTTAGCAAGTGCCTCTGAAATCACTGTCAAACTCAGAAACCCCAGCAGGGTGTGCTAGAACCCTAGAGAAGACTACATTCAAGGACACTACCAACATAGACCAGCAGAGGCCACTGCAGAGAATTCTACCTCAGACCCAAGCTGCAGAAGTTGTTAAAGCAGACTACCTTTCCATGTAAAGGGAGGCAATGATCCGGTTTCTTATCAAGTTTCCAGGAATCCATTTGGATCTCTGCCTCTCCAAGAAAAGTGTTTCTGCCAAAACGACCATGATGCCAAACCGAAAACTGCAAGGTCCTCTGGGCCAGGAGAGATTCTGGGATCTCATACTGTGAAGGAAAAGTAGAAGCCCAAGATGATTAGTAGTGGTAATTTCTCAGAAAAGATTATTTTAAACCTGAACAACCATACCCAGAGTCAACAGTCCTGAATACCAAATTATTTTAGCCCCTAAGCACTTTGAGTTGAGTTTCCTCACTCAAAGCCTCTACTTACCCATTTTTTTAAAAATCTACCAAATCCATAGGAGAACTTGGAAAATTAATTAATTTTTCCTGGAGTGAGTGAGAGAATACTGGAACATCCAAAAAGAACTGCCAAGGAGACTCCTTCTCTCAAATGACTTTTTAAAATGAGATGTGTGGCTGTGTGGATCTACAACTTCACAATGATCCAGGAAAGCCAGATCATCTCTGTTCTCTTCTCTGGGAGATCAGAATGTGAACAGATGCCCAGAGTATATCTTCAGAAACAGACATGGCCCATTGAAACCCTTGTCACCCAACCATGTTGCAGAGGAATAGCTACAGCTTAGGACACAAGATAGAACAAGTTTTCCTACCCTCGGAGTCTACATATTTACCCTGAGGGTCTCATCATACAGTGGATTGATGGTGTCCCGCTTGATGCTGGTTTTTCTTTTTCCCTGGCGGGACTTATCAGGAAGAAGATAAGTCTTCACATACCTAGAAACCAAAGAGAATACTGTGTAAATGGCCATCCTTTTTCAAGCCCATTCTTCACTTCTTTGCTCTCCATATAAATATGCCATGGCAAAATGCAATATCAAAAATGTCACATCAAACCCTCTTAGACACACCATTCTTGCTTTGTCCCAATTCTGCCCCTTTTCTACATCACACCTTCCCTGCACCCAACCCCCCCCCCCGCCAAAGTGATAAGCTTTGTTCAAGAGTGGCCAGACAGATGCCAGGGTCTGGTCTCCAGTCTCAGAGCATCAGTCAGGTTCTAGAAGCACTCACGGGTTAGACCGCTTCTTGGCTTCATCAGCATAGGCCAGCTGGTGGCACTCCTTCATGTGGATGACCAGACTCTGTGTTTGCTGCTCATACTTCAGGGAAAAGGTAATCTTGCCAGTCACAAAGATGTTCCCAAAATCACCAGCTTCACTATAGATGCTCATCATGCTGCCGATTGTACTCTGAAGATAAAGCACCCATGAACATCTAGGGAAGGAACACTCCTCCACCTACATGGCACATATCTTCCCTCTTGATAAAGCCAGTCCTTGAACAAAACAAAAGTTTCTGAAGCCCCTGCAACAAACTAGTACTGCCAACAGTCCTTGACTCAGAGGATAAGACAAAGTTACCAACACACTCACAATGGTTCAGGTTAATAAATCAGTTCATGGTTTACCTAGGCTCTTCATTTTTCTTTCCTTATTTTTATACATTTTAGTGTTAATTTCCACCTGCCCCAGGAGGTGGGCAAGGAGTTGAGATAAGGTGCAGGCAAGTCCATTTTTGTTATGTCATCAATACTAAAACATTGGCTAGAGGGGGTTAGTTACTAATTAAAACAAGGTACCTTGATTATCTGTGGGTTTCTTTTACCCACCTTATCTCTGTCAAGAATTATAAAGAAAAGAGACTGGCCCAAAATTGGGAGTGGGTAAGTAGGAAGGAAACACTACCAGAAGTGAAAAGGCACCTTCCTCTCTGGCAGTAATCTGTTGTGTGAGTCGACATTCTCTTCCTGTGTGTGAATGTGAACAAACTCTAATCACCCTTGCTTCTGACTCTGTTTCCTCTAAATATCAATCTTCATACTTGTAACAGAACTAGACTCTGGTTCTTAAATGTCCCTTTAACTTCATGATCCTGACTAGTATTGTTGATCCTTAGCTATATGTTGATACCAATTAACCCTGCCAGAGCCCCTCTCAGGACACTTACTTGACTTTAGTGTGACTATAATGAAGAAATCTGATCTTACTTACTTCCTGGCCTGGGTAACTATTTAGGGGAGAAATTAAGGTTTCTGTTCCCAAAGCTGTGATGAAGAATGCCCCTAGCCCTCATTACCTAATGTAATAATCTCCAGGCGAGAGGCTCCAGAAGTCACCTTAGAAGTACACTAAGCACCTATGGTCTAAATTGACAACAGGAACAAACAAATGCATCTCACTTGCCTGGAAAGAATGACTAGAATTATTTCCCCATGTTCTGAGTCTGTTCTAGAGAGATGCTTCTTTTCCTCCTAGTACCCCAGTGTGTACCCCACAGAACTAACAGAACTCACCATGGAGGAGCCACTTTGCATGCTGCTTCTGGCTAGCTTCTGGCGATGCAATTTCACCAGATGGTCAATGTCTTCTTCTTCTTCTTCTTCTTCCTCTTCTTCTTCTTCTTCTTCCGCCTCCTCCTCCTCCTCCTCCTCCTCTTCCTGGAACAATAAATATAGCTTCAGAGTAATAAAGGTCAGGAAAGCTTCAAAGACTAATATTTTGCTTTTTGTTTTATTTTTTAAAATCTGAAACAATTTTTTTAATTTGTATATATTCATGGGGTACAAGTGAAATTTTGTTACATTGATGTATTCCATTGTGGTGAGGTCAGAGCCTTTACTGCATCCATCACAGGATCAACACACATTGTACCCACCAAGCAACCTCCCATCCTCTCCAAGTCTCCATTTCCCATCATTTCACACTCTGCTTCCACGTGTCCACACTATATAGCTCCCACATGCAAGCAAGAACATGCAGTATTTGAAAAGACTAATATATTTCCTTTAGTGGGAAACATAATTGTTGCAAAGCTCTGAAGTGTCATGTGTATGTGTATGCACATATTCATATTTTCCTATCTCCCCATTTTAGGCTTCCCAGCTCTATTTCAACGATCTGTCTTATATCTCAAAAGAATCAGAATAGTTAACGCTTTTCATAGGAGCTATAACTCTCATTTGACTGCCCAACCCAGCTATCTCTTTACATTTTAATCAAAAGAATTATTTATTTGAGCCCCAACCATATACCCAGCAATGTGTTACAAAATCAAAGAGACAGCAAAGACAGCTCTTTCCTTTAAGCGAATCATGAGCCAAGTTTACTTTAGAAATGTGGGGGAATCACAATTCATGTTGCCTTTTCCTAAAGAATTAAACAGATCGATTGAGAGCATCAGGTCCTGAAGCCACTCTAAATACATAAAGTTTCATATAGTGGCCAAGGGCACTTACCATATCCACACTGAGGCCTGGGACAGATTTACTTCTGTCTCCCAAGGAGCTACTTTCATGCCCCACATCTTCCGGGCGAAGATCTATCACAGATTTAGTGTATTCTAAGTAGAAGATCAAAAATCCAAATCAAAAGAGACCTATTCTTCTCCATACTAGGAGCCCATCAAAGGTACTGAGTACTTCAGTCCCAAAAGACCATAAAGGGAAACCAGCTACCTGAAGGCCTGAGAATTTTTCTGGTGTTCTTCTTGAATATCATTTCATCCTCATCAACAGATATCACATTTTGACCCCCAGGCTGAGTTTCCTAGGAAGGAATAAGGAAGGGCAAGGAAATGGAAAAGGACAGATGGGTAGGTGGAAGGAGTAAGGAAAGAAGGATAGCCTTATGAAGAATAAGGTTCAGATGTTCACTACACTATGATTAACTTAAAGGAAAGATTAAATGCCTAGAAGTAGTACAAAACCTATTTTCTTACACATTTCAACCAAAACCTTATAAAATATCCCCAAGTGAATCTGAACTGAAATCTGTTTAGTTGAATTCCTGATTTAAATTCTACCTGAGGAAAGAAAGGGAGGGAGTGAGGGAAGGAAGAGGAGAGGAGAGGGGAGAGGAGAATGGAGGAAGGGAGGGAAGGGGAGGAGGAGGGAGTGAGGTAGGGAGGCAGGCAAGGGGAGGGAGAAAGTAAGGGAGGGTGAGGGTGGGAAGGAAAGGCTGAAGGAGGACAGAGAGAGGAGAGAGAGGGGAGGAAGGAGGGAGAAAATGGAGTGAGGGGGAAGAAAGGGAAGGAAGGAAAGGAAGGGCAGGAAGGCAGACCAATTGCCTGAAGCTTACCTTTTCTACTTGAGATTTGGGGGCAGACATCTTCTTCCATTCTGGAAAGAGGCCAGATTTATCCAGAGAGTCTCTCCTGGAGGTAGATTCAGAAATTATAACTAAGTCACCCTCTCCCATTTCCTTTCTACCCAGGGACCAGAGCTCTATGGAAGGAGAGCTACTGGCTTGGGGGTGATCATAGTGACCAAATCCAGAAGGTTCACTCCACATCTAATTTACCTTGGAGGAATGCAGAGAATGAGATAGACAACTATGCACAAACACAAAACACACTGCCATTCCTAAGGGATAGCAGCATCAGTTGCTGCTGGGCTAGAAACAATCCTCCAAGGTGCAGCAGCCTGGAGAAGTTAATACACTCAGAGCAAAATCAAGGGAAGTGCTACTGAAAGACTTCTGATGAGGTCAGAGAAAACACTTTACTTGATTGCCTGAGGACAGAAATCATGAGCACTTGAAGGTATAAGAGCCCTGCATTCTGATGTTGAGAACAAAATGGGAACCCAGGGTTGAGTGCAGGTGAGGGAAATGGGTGGAACCTCACCTGGATGTGCTATCTGAGTCAGCTGTGTAGCTGTCCAGACTCTCACTCTCAGCCTCCAGCACACTCTTTCCACTTTTCAGCTTTGGCACTTCAAATGGCATGCTAGAATAAAAACCAAAACCAGTATTTAAAGGAAGCAGGCTCTCCTATCTCTAGTCAGACCTCCTTCTAACTCATTCACAATGGTAGCCTGAGTGCTCTTGTAAAATAAATGAGTACGCTTTTTTAAAAATTAACTAATTAATTGATTGATTGATTTAGGAGATGGTCTTGCTACGTTGCCCAGGCTGGAGTGCAGTGGCACAATCATAGCACACTGCAGACTCTAACACCTGGGCTCAAGCAATCATCCTGCCTCAGCCTCCAGAGTAACTGGGACTACAGGCATACTGAGTACACTTGTAAAACTCTTCAGTGATTCCCCATTGCTGTTGGGATTGAGTTCAAACTCCTTAGTATGGCAAGAAAATCCTTAGGATTTGGTCCCTGCTTGCCTCTCCAGCCTCGTCTTTCACCCTCCACTCCTCCTCATGTTTTATGTTCCAAAAAAGTGAGATTCTTTTGGTTCCATGAATATCCCAAAGCTTTCCCTCTTCCCTCTTTTCTCTGCCTGGGATTTTTTTCACAGTGGCAACTTTTCTTCACATGACTAAATCTACTCCTTCTTCAGATCTCTCCTTATATGTCAATTCCTCTGGATCTCTCTGATCATGCCCAACCCCAAGTCTGACTTAGTTACCTTCCTATGTACTCCCAAAGCACCCTGATTTCTTGGTAGCACTCATCATATACATAACTATTTATTTATGCCTTTTAAACAAAGTATAATTTAATTTGTTCAACAATTTAAACAAATGATTTGTTTAGTGTATTGCTCCTCCATTAGACTAAGTTCCATGAGATCAGTGACCATATATCTTGTTGACTGCTGTGCTCCCAATGCCTAGAAGAGAGACTAACATAGAGCAGGTACTCAAATATTTGTTGACTGAATTCTTGAATAAATGCCCATATAGCCATAAATAAGTAGTATATTTGGAAGACCAGAATTCTTTTTCAGCTTAATCACCTTAAATGAAAAATCACCCTGGGCATTCAAAATGGCAGTCCTTATCTCTAAAGGGAAGGACACCATTCCTGGGCCCCTTACCTCAAATAATCAGTGAAAGCAGCAGGAAAATAAAAAATTCATTCTGCCTCAAGTTTCTCAAATAATTTTCCTTGGCTGCCAGGACACCACACTCTCCTGGTTTCCTCTTCAGAACTCACTTGCTGCTGCTTCTCAGTCTCCTTTGCTGGTCCCTCTTCCTCTCCCAGACCTCTAATATTTGGATTACATCCAGGCTTCTTCCTTGGGCTGCTTCTCTTCTCTATCTAGAATTATCCTTAAATGATCTCATCTAGTCTTGTGGCTTTAAATACCCTCTATAAACTAATAACTCAAATTTATTTCTTACTCAAACTCCAGACTTGTTTTTCCAACAAACTAATCGAGTCTCCATTTGGGTGTCTCAAACACAGCAAGTCCAAAACCAAAGCCCTAATCTTCCCCCAAACTTGCTCTTCCTTAAATCTGATCAAATGGCAACTCCCTCCTTTCATTTCCCAGATCAAAAAACTTAAGAACCATGCTTGACTCTTCCTACTTTCACAATACAAATCAAATCTGTCAGCAAATTCTCTTTGCTCTATCTTTGATGTATATCTAAAATCTGACCAGTTTTCACCCACTCCACTGCCATTACTCTGGTCCAAACCACCACCCTCTAGCTCCTGGATGGTTGCAGCAACCTCCTAACTAATCTCCCTGCTTCATGCAATCTATCCATGCCACAACAGCCAAAATGTGCTTTTAAAATATAAATCAGACATAGAATTACCATATGACCCAGTAATTCCACTTCTAGGCTTAGACCCGAGAGAACTGAACAACATATGTCCACACAAAAACATTTATATGAATGTTCACAGTAGCATTATTCCTATAGCCAAAAGATGGAAACACCTCCAAATATTCATCAATGGATGACTAGATGAACAAAATATGGTCCATCTGCATTATTCATCCATAAAAGAGAATGAAGTTCTGATACATGCTGAAAGATGTACATGGATAATACATGGATGAACCTTTGAGACATTATGCTAAGTGAAAGAAGTCAGACACAAAAGGCCACATGATATATGATTGCATTTATATGAAATGTTCAGAATAGAAAAATTCATAGAGTCAGAAAGTAGATTAGGGGCTAGGAGAAATGGGGAGTGACTGCTTAATGGATATGAGGTTTCTTTTTAGGATGATGAAAATGTTTTGAAGTTAGATTGTGGTGATGGTTGCAAAACATTCTGAAAGTACTAACAGCCACGGAATTGCACACTTTTAAATTGTTAAAATGATGATTTTATGTAACATAAATTTTACCTCAATTTTTAAAAAGAAGAAAAATTAAAATTGTGTCTCTCAGAGCCATCCTTCTCACTCAAAGTAAAATAATACTTAAAAGTATCACCAAAGTATTACACAAACTGCTTTTCATTCCATCTCTGTCCTTATCCTTTCCCATGACCCCCTTGCTCACTGTAAGTTAATTGTCTAGTTATTGACTCTTTTCCCTTATATCTGGCTTCTTTCTGCCTCTCCCCCAGGAAGCAGCCCCAGGCCAAGGCTGATCTCTGCAGGATACACATATTTCCAGCAATGAGTCATGAGGTACAGGTAACTGAACAGAGTTGAGAACAATGTGGATGGCACCCTTACTCACTGTGATTATAAACACCGTGTAGCAAGTTGAATAATTAACTTGCTTGACTGTAAAACTATTTGCTGTATTATTTCTTCACCAAATGTCCACCATCGGTGTCTCCTGTAAGTTCTAATAAACCAATGTCTTTCCCTGCTGGACCTCTGGGTGACTTCTTTGGAATATGTAAAAAATCTTACACACAAGCCCTCTCAGATTTGGGGCTGCCATGTTATACTCACTCAGTTCCAGATTACTCAAAAGTACCAAACACAAACTCACCTTAGGATCTCTATATCCGTTGCTTTCTCTACCTACAATGCTCCTCCCCTATATACCCTCAGGGTTTACTCCCTCATTTGCTTTGTCTTTGTACAAATGTCATCTTATTATTAAGACTTTCCCTGGCTATTTTAAAGAAAATGGCATATGTATACACATGCATTGCCGGCACTCCCCATACCTTTAGTCTACTTAATTTTCTCCATAGCACTTGTCAATATCTAATAACTATATGTTTACTTGATTATTTATTTTCTGTGACCCCCCCCATCTCCCCAAACCTAAGTCCCACAAACAAGTGACCTTTTTATATTCACCAGTGTATCCCAGTCTCTAAAACAACATCCGGCACATAGTAAGCATTCATAGGTATTTATCAAACAAACTAACAAATGAACAAAGAATGAGGTAAACAAAATCTATAATGCCTTAGCCAGCAAATAATAAACTTTCCAAGTTGTCACACGAAGTTTGAGATAGTTCTGTGAACAGCAGGGTTGAAATCCTAGAACATACAAGAGGTGAAACAGTGGTCACTCCTCGAGAGATGTATTAGCTTCATGGTACAGGACACAGCAAGGACGTTGATTTCATTTTTTACTTTAGAATCATTCTTTTCCTCTCTCTGCCACAAAGAGGAAAAAACCTAAGTGAAACCATTCCTCTAGAGAGGTAGTTTTAACAGTGGCCCACAGAGAGTGTTTGTTTGCTCATATTTTTTTTCCTAAAGATTAATAAGTACTGATCGAGAACTGATACAAACAACCCTAGGGCAAAAAAGCAATTATTTGACATCTGTGCAGTAAAAATAGACTAAGAGATGGGAGCCCTGGGCTCAAACTATCTATATGATCTCAGGTAAATCACTTATCCTGCTTTCTTTTCTGTAAAAATAAGGGGGTTAAATCTAATTATTGCTGAGGCTCCATAATTTTATGGAAAGAATCATTTATGGTCACTTAATCTGTTTTCATGTTTAGGATAAATAAGAGTCTTCTGGGTCCAATGAGACAAGAGGTCACAGATAGCCAGAAGCAGTAGGCTTCAGAAATTACATTCTGACCGATGATGTCAGATGTGTTAATCAGGTTCAGCAAATAAAAACCATTCTTATCTTTAACCACAAAGAAAAATGGGGGCCTCATTACTTGGAACAGATGAGTCAACCACCCAAGGCTGTCTGGATAAAATCACGGAACATATATATAATGAAACACCATACAGATATCAAAAAGAATGTAGACCCTTGTTGCTAACATAGAAAGATGCCCATGTTAAATTTTTCTACATTTTTTTCTTTTATACCTTGAGTTATAGCTAATATAAGTAAGTTGCACATGTTTAAGTGTGCAACTTGGTAAGTTTTGACATACATGTACAACCATAAAATAATCACAATTAAGTTAATGAACATATCAATCACTCCCCAAAGTTTCTTCCTACCCCTTTCTCTTTTTTTAAAGTTTATTATTATTTTTTATTATAAAGATGTGGGGTACAATTCAGGGTTAGGTATACAAACACTGATCATGCAGGTACCCTTGTTGATGAGGTACACCCCTCCCTCCCTAGTAGTTTCCCTCAACTGCCAATCCCATCCCCCTCCCCTGACAGTTTCCCATTACTGCCAAATGCTTTCTTATAGTATTATAATTGTTCAGGGTCCGCTTATGAGTGAGAACATATGGTACTCGGTTCTTTGTTTCTGTGATGAATCACTGAGTTTGATCGACTCCAAATCCATCCAAGTTGCTGCGAATTCCATATATTTGTCCTTCTTTATGGCTGCATAATATTCCATTGTGTATATGTACCATATTTTCTTTATCCAGTCCAGTTTCGATGGAAAGCATGGTTGGTTCCATGTTTTTGCTATTGTGAACAGAGCTGCAACAAACATACGTGTGCGGGTACCATTTTTGTAGAATGATTTGAGTTCCTCCGGGTATATTCCCAAAAGAGGGATTGCTGGGTCATATGGAAGGTCAATTTCTAGTTCTTTCAGAAATCTCCAGGCTGTTTTCCAGAGAGATTGTACAAGTTTGCACTCCCGCCAGCAGTGTAGAAGTGTTCCATTTTCTCCACATCCTCACCAGCATCTGTTGTTGTTTGTTTTATTAATGATGGCCATTCTTACAGGGGTTAGGTGGTATCTCAATGTGGTTTTGATTTGCATTTCTCTGATGATGAGCCTGAGCACTTTTTCATGTGTCTGTTGGCTGCCTGTATATCTTCTTTCAAGAAATGTCTATTCATGTCTTTTGTCCACTTTTTAAAGGGGTTGTATTTTTCCTTTTGGCGCATTTGAGTTCCTTGTATATCCTGATCCTTTGTCAGACATGCAGTTGGCAAATATTTTTTCCCATTCTGTGGGTTGTCTGCCTGCTCTCTTGATGGTTTCTTTTGCTTTGAGGAAGCTTGTCAGTTTGATGAGGTTCCACTTATCTATCTTATTTCTTAAGGTATTGGCCTTTGGGGTTCTGGATAGGAATTGGTTGCCAGTTCCAATTTCCATAAGGGTGTCTTCTCCATTTTCTAAGATTCTTATAGTTTGAGATTTTACATTTCCTACCCCTTTCTAATCCCTCCTTGCCTCCCTCCCTGCCCCTGCCCCATCCCTGTCCCCAGACAAGTGCTGATCTGCTTTCTGTCACTAAAAATTTGTTTGTATTTTCTATAATTTCATATAAACAAAATCATATAGTATGTTCTCTTTTTTTGTTTGGCTTCTTTCACTCAGCAGGATTATGCTGAGATTTATTGTGTTGTTGCGTGTATCAATAGTTCATTCATTTCCATTGCTGAGTAGTATTCCATTGTATAAGCAAACCACAGTTTATTGATTCACCTGTTGATGGACATTTGGGTTGTTTCCAAGTTTGAGCTGTTACAAATAAAGGTACTGTGAACATTCATGAACATGTCTTTGTATGGACATATGCTTTCACTTGTCTTGAGTAAATATCTAGGAATGGAATGACTGATCACAAAGTAAATGCACATTGAACTTTTTCAAACACTGTTAAATTGTTTTTCAAAGTGGCTGTACTTCTGTACATTTTCACCAGCAGTGTATGAAAATTCCAGCTGTTCTACATCTTCACCAACAATTGGTGTAGTCAGCCTTTAATTTTAGCCATTCTAGTAGGCATATAACTATATCTTATTGTGATTTTAATTTGCACTTTTAATAACCAATGATGCTAAGCATCTTTTCATGTGCATTTGACATATCTTTGGTGGACCACCTTTTCAAATATTTTGCCCATTTAATATGGGATTGGCTATATTATTGAGTCTTAAAGTTCTTTTTCTTTCATTTTTTTAACTTAACATGTGTATAGTATGATCTTTTTTAAAAAATTTAAAAATTTAGAAATCCAACACATATACTTAGTTTGGTATCCCATATGCCAAAACTATGCATGACAACAATAATTGTCTGGGGCAGAGGCAGTGAGGTTACTGGTGGACTTACTTTATATATGTGCATATTATGCATCAATATACAAGGGGAGACCCAAAAAACACAAAATTATTTTTTGAAGGGTGAGCCCTTGTAGGATAGGCTTCTCCGACGGGGTAAGTATTCTAGAAACCCATTAGCATCAGTGTGCCAGCTAGCATTGTTGTAAGAGGCTATGTTTGGCTTCAGTGCCTTTTTTTTTTTCTTAGTCTTTCAAAGCATTTGCCCATTTCATGATGGGTGATTTACAAGTGCACCTGTCTATACTGCACTGAATGTTCAGCAGTTTTTGACCAAAAATGGCATGACCCCCATGCGCCACCCTCCCTATTCACCAGATGTGGCCCCCAGTGACTTCATTTTGTTTCCCCAGATTAAAAAAAAAAAGTGCCCACGTGGAAAAGGTGAAACAAAAAAACGACAGAAGCACAAAAATGTATGAAAATCGACAAGTTCCAAATCTGTTTTGAGCAGTGGAAAAAGCATCTCAATAGGTGTTCTGCGTTAAACAGAGAGTACTTTGAAGTTGAACAAAGTTTAAACATGTAAGAATACAAAGTTTTTATAAATAAATTCCATTTTGGGGGCCCCTCCATGTAGAATCCAAACAATCATATAAAAATTGATAGTGTCATTTCCCTTTGGTTAAGAGAAAGTTTGCAACAACACACACACACACACACAGCCCAAAATTCACCAGCAGCAACCAAATGAGGCAAAAATAAAACCTCAAGTAATAAAGTTCAAAAAATCACAGCTGGAGGCAGGGGGAAGAAGGCAGTCAAGCCAGTCAGACTATGCAAGTCCCAGTGTGAGCGTGTGAGTGTATGGAAAATTTTGTGTACATGCTGGTGAGCGAGTGGGTGTGTGAGTGGCTGACTGAGTGAGGGCTAGGGAGCTAGCCGCCAGGGGTCTACCTGGTACAGCAGCTGGTGCCACAGCTGCTGGGCTTGGACCCTAATGATTCACGGGACGCAGAAACCAAGCACCATTTCCTTTCTTCTTTTTTTTTAAATCAACAAAACCCTCCCTGGGAAGAAAATGCTGGGAGAGACTGTCTACGTGGGGCCTCAAGAGCAAGTGGCCAGGCCCCTGGTGCAATAGCTGGTGCTGCAGCTTCTCTGCTTGGTCCCTGGCTCTTCCGAGGTCCCAGAAGCTGAATGCCATCTTTTTTTAAAACTAACAGAAATTTTCCCGAGAAAAGCAGCGGGGAGAGACTATCGCCCCAGGTTTTCCCTCACGATTGGCAGGAGAGACTGCCGACTCCAGGCTTTGCCTTACCGCTTCAGCGCTTGGCAGGGCACTGGCAGCAGGGGCTGCAGAAGGAGTCCAGAGGCAAAGTCCCACAGAAGAGGACAAGAGAACAAGAGAGGCACCCCACCACCATCTTGAAGGTGGGGCAGGAAAGTGCTCCAACTTGCTCACCATGGAGCAACAGACCTGATCTCTGTGGCTTGCGGATCAACTACTCAGGGAATGATTGTGACCCAGAGGGAATATCCTGAAAGCACAAACTTCGGGGGGGGACCTGACAAGTGCTGAGTTCCAGGTGTCCCACCCCCACCCTGATCCAGCCGAGACACAAAGGGTGTGGTCAGAAAAGGATGAGGAAGGTTCCAAAGAGATCAGTGGTGAGTCCAGGGCCGACCCAAACCCCCTCCTCCACAGCAATCCTCCAAATGTCAGACCCACATAGCTAGGCCATAACTGAGAGGGACAAACCCAGGAGTAGCGTGGACGTCAGTCACAATAAGAGAACTCCATTCCAGGACAGGCCTGGCAGCTGGCAGGGGAACCCCTGCGAGTACATACCTGGGGAAGAGAAAACCCTGCGCCTCCCCATGGGAGGAGATCTCCCTAACCATATGAGAATGGGAGGGGAGGACTGCAGTCCCACCCACCTTCACTGCCCCACCTCCTTCCCTGCTCCAGACACTGAGGAGAGAGTGAAAGAGGTGGCTCTGCAGGAGAGACCTCATTAGAGGAACAATTACAGAGCCTGCCACAAGAGGGCAGGGGTTTTTTTATTTTATTTTATTTTTTTAATTATGATATTGTGGCGTATAGTTAAGGGTTAGGTATACAATTACGTTTCATTCAGGCACCCTGTTGATAAGAGGTGTTTCCCCATCTCCAGACAGATATTTGCTACTGTTAATCCCATCCCCTCTCATAGTTTCCCAGTACCGTCAGTCATTTTCTTATAGTATTACATTGGATGTTCAAGGTCCATTATATGAGTGAGAACATGTGATACTCGGATCTTTGTTTCTGTGAGAGGTCACTCAGTATTACAGACTCTAGTTCCATCCAGGTTGCTGCGAAATTCATGATTTTGTTCTTTTTTATGGCTGCATAGTATTCCATCGTGTATATGTACCACATTTTTTTAATCCAGTCCTCTTTTGATGGGCACCATGGTTGCTTCCAGGTTCTTGCTATTGTGAACAATGCTGCAATAAACATACGTGTGCAGGTATCTTTTTTATAGAGTGATTTGAGTTCTTCAGGATATATTCCCAGTAGGGGGATTGTGGAGTCATATGGGAGGTTGATATTTAGAGCTTTTAGGAATCGCCACACTGCTTTCCACAGAGGTTGCACTAGTTTACACTCCCACCAACAGTGTAGAAGTGTTCCCTTTTCGCCATACCCTCTCCAGCAGCTGTTATTTTTTGAGTTGTTGATAATTGCCATTCTGACTGGAGTTAGGTGGTATCTCAGTGGTATCTCAGTGTGGTTTTGATTTGCATCTCCTTGATGATTAGTGAGGTTGAACATTTCTTCATGTGTCTGTTGGCTGCTCGGATGTCTTCCTTTGTGATGTGTCTGTTCATATGTTTTGCCCATTTTATAATGGGGTTGTTTGTTTTTTTCTTTTCAGCACGTTTGAGTTCCTTGTAGATCCAGGATGTTAAGCCTTTGTCAGACCTGGTGTTGACAAATACTTTTTCCCAGTCTGTAGGCTGTCTCCCTGCTCTCTTGATGGTTTTTTTGGCTTTGCAGAAGCTTGTCAGTTTAATAAGGTCCCACTTGTCTATCTTCTCTCTTATGACCTGTGAGTTTTGGGTTTTGTTATTTTTTTTAATTTTTTAAAATTCTTTGACTTTTTGTTTGCTAGTTCATCTAGTTTTAAAATATTTTTCCTTTGTGCATGAATATGTATGTGAGGGTTTGATCTGCACCCCCCCCAAATTTTTTTTCTTTTTATATTTCTTATTCTTTTATTTGTTGTTTTCTGTTTATGTGTGTATATGAATGACTGAGCATTCATCTTTCAATTTTGTTATTAGTTTTTGCTCTTTTGTTCTTCTAGGTTTTTTATTTTCATTTTTTATAATTTAAGGTGTGTGTCAATATATGTATGAGTGATTGTTCTGAATTCTTTTTTTCTCCAATCTTTCTGTTTTTCTTCTCTATTCACTTTGTGCTAGGCATGTGTGTGTATGTGTGTGTGTGTGTGTGTGTGTGTGTGTGTGTGTGTGTGTGTGTATGTGTGTGTGAATGTATGTGCTTAGTTTCCTTAGTTTTTTTATTGTTGTTCTTTGTTTTGTTGCACTTTGTTATTCCAGTTTGTTTTGTGGTGTGTGTGTATGTCTGTGTCTGCGTGTGCTCAATTGTCTTTTCCATTGGTTTCTGCTTTGCATTGTCATATAGAGTAGTGGTGGGGAGTGTGTCTCAGGGAACACATACCACAATAAGCGAACATTGTAATTTGCAAGTAGTTTCTGAATCCTAGTGCCTCATTCCCTACTTTAGTCAAATCTCAAAAACTACAAGAGACAACAAAGCTTCCCACTCACCATTATATTTCTAAATAGATCAAATCCAGAGCCCAGATCAAGAAAGAATAGGGACTGAGCAAACATCAGAAGGGAAAGGTTCTCCCACTGAGACTGAATAACAGAACTAAAGACAAAAAAAAGACATCATCACAGATGAGGAAAAACCAAAGGAAGACCACAAGCAATTTCAAGTGTACCAAAGACAAAACTCATGAAAAATCAGACCTTGGTGCCCAAACAATAGAAGTCACCAATGGCGGGCCCAATAACACAACAGGGATTAGGGAATGGATGGGAAGAGTGAATAAGACTCAAGAAAGACAAGATGCAACACTGAAAGAACTTGTAACAGAGATTTTGGCAATAAAAATTCATCCAGGAAATAAATAACAAGATGACAAGTACGGAAAGCAGAATTAATCTAGCTGAAGAAAGAATCCCAGAACTTGAAGACCAGAACATGGAATTAACCCAATCTGTAAAAAATATAGAAAGAAGACTCAGAAAGAAAGAACAGAGCCTGCAAGAGACGTGTGATTATATGAAGAGGCCAAATCTATGCTGATTAGTATCCCAGAAGAAGAAAGAGAAATGGAGAACAACTTGGAACAAGTATTCCAGGAGGTAACCCAAGAAAACTTTCCCCATCTCACCAGAGATGTGACCAGCCAAGCACAAGAGATACGGAAAACCCCCACAAGACATCAAAAGAGAAGACCAACCCCTAGACACATAGCAATTCGCCTACACAAAGTAGGCACAAAAGAAAAAACATAGATGCAAAAAATCCTAAACAGGATACTAGCAAATCAGATCCAAAAACACATCTCAAAAATCACCCACCATGACCAAGTAGGCTTCATCCCCAGGATGCAAGGGCTGGTTCGACATTCGCAAGACCGTAAATGTAATTAAATACACCAAGAGATGTAAAAACAAGAACCACATGATTATATCACTAGATGCAGAAAAAGCTTTTAATAAAATCCAGCATCCCTTCTTGATAAAAACCCTCAAGTACCTAGGCATAGAAGGAACATAACTCAAAATAATAAGTGCCATCTACAATAAACCCACAACTAACATATTGCTAAATGGACAGAAACTGGAAACATTTCCCCTGAAAACTGGAACAAGCCAAGGCTCCCTACTCTCACCCCTCTTGTTAAATGTTGTGTTGGAAGTCCTAGCTTGGGCAATTAGACAAGAGAAGGAAATCAGGGGTATCCAAATAGAAAAAGAGGAAGTCAAGTTAACCCTCTTTGCTGAGGATATGATCCTATACCTCGAAAATCCAAGAAAATCTGTCAAAAATCTGCCTGCACTGATAAAGGACTTTGGCAAAGTCTTGGGGTACAAAATAAATGTGCAAAAAGACAGTTGAATTCCTATACACCAACAACAAGCCTGCAGAAACCCAAATTAAAGGTACAATCCCATTCAAAATAGTCACAAAAAATATGAAATACCTCAGTATCTTCCTAACCAGAGAAGCGAAAGTCCTTTATAATGAGAATTACAAAACACTGCTCAAAGAAATCTAAGAAGACACAAACAAATGGAAAAATATTCCATGCTCAAGGATAGAAGAATCAACATTGTTAAAATGTCCATCCCACCAAAGGCAATCTACAGATGCAATGCAATACCCACTAAGTTACCAACATTATTCTTCTCAGACCTGAAAATGACAGTACAGAAATTCATATGCAAACATAAACGATCACAAATAGCCAAAACAATCCTTAGTAAAAGAAACCAAGCAGGAAGCATCACATTGCCAGACTTCAAACGTTACTATAATGCTACAGTAATCAAAACAGCCTGGTATTGGTACAAGAACAGGCATATAGATCAATGGAACAGGATAGAGATTCTGGAAGCAAAGCCTCAATTTCTCAACCAACTCATCTTTGATAAAGCCTCCAACAACAACCATTGGGGAGAGGAGAACCTCAGCACCTATTCAGTAAATGGTGCTGGGAAAACTGGCTAATCACATGCAGAAGATTGAAACAGGACCCCTACCTATCACCATATACAAAACTGAACTCTAAATGGATCAAAGACCTAAACATAAAACCTCAAACCATAAGAATGTTAGAAAACGCAGGAGACACTCTTATAGAAGAAATTGGAACTGGCAACCAATTCCTATTCAGAACTCTAAGTGCCCATACCTTAAGAAATAAGATAGACAAGTGGGACCACATCAAACTGAATAGCTTCTGCAAAGCAAAATAAACCATCAAGAGAGCAGGGAGACAGCCCACAGAATGGGAAAAAAGATTTGCCAACTATATATCTGACAAAGGCCTAACATCTAGGATCTACAAGGGACTCAAACAAGCCAAAAGGAAAAAAACAAACAGACCCATTAAAAAGTGGGCAAAAGACATGAATAGACACTTCTCAAAAGAAGATATACAGGCAGCCAACAGACACATGAAAAAGTGCTCAGCCTCACTCATCATCAGAGAAATGCAAATCAAAACCACATTGAGATACCACCTATCCCCGGTAAGAATGGCCATCATTAATAAAACAACAACAGATGCTAGCAAGGATGCAGAGAGAAAGGAACGCTTCTACACTGCTGGTGGGTATGCAAACTAGTGTAACCTCTTTGAAAGACAATGTGGCAATTTCTGAAAGAACTAGAAATTGATCTTCCATATGACCCAGCAATTCCCCTATTGGGAATATACCCAGAGGAACTCAAATCATTCCACAAAAAAGGTACCTGCACACGTATGCTTGTTGCTATTCACAATGGCAAAAACATGGAACCAACCATGTTGTCCATTGAAGCTGGACTGGTTTTTAAAAATGTGGTACATATACACAATGTAATATTATGCAGCCATAAAGAAGGACAAATATATGGACTTGCAGCAACTTGGATGGATTTAGAGTCAATCATACTCAGTGATCTATCACAAAAACAAAGAACAGAGTACCATATGTTCTCACCCATTAGCGGACCCTGAACAATTATAATACTATAAGAAAGGGATTGGTAGTAGTGGAAAATTGTCAAGGGAGGGGGGTGGGATTGGCAGTTGAGGGAAATGCTAAGGAAGGGAGGGGCACACCTCATCAACAAGGGTACCTGCATAATCAACGTCTGTATATCTAACCCTGAATTATACCCCACATCTTTATAATTTCAAAAAAAAAGAATCTATTCTAGAGAAGAATATAACCCTAGGAAAATAAGTAAATTTCTTATGAACGCTTTATACTACAGGGAAACTAAATAAGAAGAAAAATTCAATAAAGTGTAAGAGTTCAAATACAAGATGCTTTTTTTAAATAACATGAAAAAGATTAGAGCAAAGAACAAATTAAAACCTAATTAAGATGAATTTATTCAAATAATTAAATTAGAAACAGCAAAACGTAAGAAAGGGAGGGGGAAAGAAGGAGGGGAGGGGAAGAAAAATAGCTGAAAACCAGACTAATAGCACAGAGAAATGAGTTGGGCTGAACATGGTTTATTGTTTTTATCTTTCTCTCTTTTTAAATTTCTTTAGACAGTCAAAAAATAATGAAAGAAATGGAGGATAAGAAAATCTAATATCTCTGAGGTGGAGAACTTAACTAATGAAACAGAGAGAAAAGAGTTCAGAGATATAATACAGAATTTTCCAGCAATAAAGAAAGAACTCATCAAGGATACATTGCACATCATGAAAAATGACATAGAATGATCAACACAGCTACATCCTTGTTTTTCTTGCTAAATTTCAAGAAAAAAATAATTTTCAGGCAAATTCAATCACACACACACATACAAAGTTACCCACAATAAAGAACAACAAGAGTCAAAGTGTCCTCAGATTTCTTCACAGTTACATTCAGTGGCAGAAGACAATGGAACTATGTCTACACCATTCTGAGGGAAAGAAAATATGACCCAAGAATATAATAACCAGCCAAGATACCATTCAAGTATAAAGGCGCTTGGCAGACATTAACACGAAAGAATGCAATAAATATAGCACCAGCAAGCCCTTCTTGAAGGAATTTTTCAATGATGAAATCCAGACAACCAAGAAATAAATCAAAGAATTCAGAACTAGAAAAGTCATGGCATAAGACCTGGTTGTAAGCAAGCAATCATTGTAAATATAAAAGTAAAACCAAACAAATAAAACAAGCAGATGAATAATAGTTGTATAAGAGAATGTCAATGTTATAAACCCTGACAAAGGAAAAATAATTTGAGCAACAAGTAGTGGCAATAGGGAAAAAGAATTGGGAAAATGTATAAGAAAGGTAGCTTCTTCCTCTTTCATAGTAAACAGTCCACCAATAGTGTTTAACATTGAAACAAATAAATTTTTAAAATGGCAGACCACCAACACCACTCCTAGGTATCTACCTTAAAGAAATGAAAATATACATCCACACAAAATTTGTAACAAATGTTCATAGCAGCATTACTCTTTTATTTTAAAGATGTGGGGTACAATTCAGGGTTAGCTATATACATGTTCATCATGCAGGCACCCCTATTAATGAGATGTGCCCCCTTTCCCCAGGCAGATTCCCACTACTGCCAGTCCCGCTTCCCTGTCCCCCTCCCGGCAGGTTCCCACTACTGCTAATCATTCTCTTGTAGTATTATGATAATTGTTCAAGGTCTGCTTATGAGTGAGAACATGTGACTTCACAGCAACCTGGATAGACTTAGAGTCTATAATACTGAGTGATCTTTCACAGAAACAAAGAACTGAGTAGCATTACTCATAATAGCCAAAAAGTGGAAACAACACACAATGTTCATCAATAGATGAATAGATAAACAAAATGTGGCATATGCATATACACATAATGGGATATAAATTAGCCATTAAAAGGAATGAAGCTACAACATGAATGAATCTTGAAAACATTACGTTAAGTGAAAGAAGCTAGTAAAAAAAGGACCACACATTGTAAAATCTCATTTACATGAAATATCCAGAATAGGTAAATATACAGAGACAGAAAATGGATGATTGCTTAGGGATAGGGAAGGATAAGGAGGTTGGAATGGGTGATAGCTAAAGGTTAAAAAATTTCTTTTTAAGGTGATGAAAATTTCTAAAATCAATTAAGGTGATGATTACACAATTCTGTGAATATATTAAAAACCTTGCATTGTACACCATAAATGGGTGAATCAGATAGTATGTAAATTATATCTCAATAAAACTGTTACCCAAAAAAATCACTTGAAATGTGACTAACTGCTCAATAGTTTTCATAATATTTCTTCTAAAGCTCAGAGGAATGTTAATAACTAATACCTTTTACAGTAAAGAAACATTTATTTGAAGACTAGCAATTCTCCCATTTTATTTCAATATTTTATGCTAAATTCACGTAAAATTAAACAGAATGTTTTTAATTTATTATATTATGATTTAATATTTAAAAAATTTTTCAGTTTATCCATGCAGTCACCACTCTATACACACAGAAGATATATGAAATGATTTTCACATAATACCAAAACTGGGATAGTAGAAATTTGAGTGACTCTTGTTTTCTTCTTTCCTTTTTGTTTTTTGTTTTTTAAAGACTGCGCCTCACCTGCTGGCCAGGTTGGAGTGCAGCTGTTTAATCACAACTCACTGCAGCCTCAAACTCCTGAGCTCAAGTGATCCTCCTGCCTCAGCCTCCAAAGCAGCTGGGATTACAGTCCTCACCACTACACCTAGCTTTTTTAGGTTGACATGGGGTCCTACCATGTTGATTAGAAGGGTCTCGAACTCCTGGCCTTAAGCAATCCTCCTGCCTTGGCCTCCCAAAGTGATGGGATTACAGGCGAGAGCCACTGTACCCAACCTGCTTTCTTCTTTCTTGTTTCCTATACTGGTTATATTTTAAATAATGTGTTATTAGCCGGGCTCAGTGACTCAGGCTGTAATTCCGTGCCTTGGGAGGCTGAGGTGAGTGGATTGCCTGAACCCGCGGGTTTGAGACCCACCTGGGCAACTTGGCAAGACCTCATCTCTACAATAAATCAAAAAATCAGCCGGGCGTGGTAGCACGTGCCTGTAGTTCCAGCTATTTGGAAGGCTGAGCCGGAAGGATCGCCGGAGTCCAGCAGGTCGAGGCTGCGGTGGCCGGGAGCGGCCACTGCACTCCAGTCTGGGCAATGGAGTGAGACTCTAACTCAAAAAATAAATAAATAAATATAAATAAATAAATAATGTGTTATTTTCATTTTTCTTCAAATTGTTCTTATAAAGAACAAAGTAAATATGCCAAAATGTTAATGTTTACATATGAATAGTGGGATCAGGTATGGTTTTTCCCCTCATTCTTTATTCTTTTCTGTACTTTCCAAATTTTTCTATAATTAACATCTATTATTTTATAAACAGAAGTAAGAAAAAGAATAAAAGAAGTAATGACATTTTTTTAAACAATTACTTGATTCTTACCTGGGATCCTTCTGTTGCTCCTGAATGATCTTTCTTCCTGGCCAGATATCACTCATCTGTGTCTGATGAAGGAGGGACTGCCCCATTGTCTCTCTTTTATTCACTTCATGACAAACAAAAGTATGGCAGAGTGGTGGTCATGAAGGAAGAAAACGAAAACAAGCCTCATAACATGTCCCCTGAAACACACCATCTTTCAGAAAAAAATAGCAATATAATCTCTTCTAATTCCCTACAAACCAGCTGAACCCACGGAGTTAAGACACCACCAGCCAGAATACACCAGCATTCCAGAGCAGAGGATGTGTCACAGGGAGCCATCTCTAGACAGGTCCAGTACCTGCAGGTTTGCGGCGCAGAGACATCCTGATTATCTCACTGCCTGTGCGGTAAGGAAAGCGATTTACTTTCTGGTCATAAAACCAGTCCCCAGTTGCTTTCTTCAGCTCTCTGAGAAGAAATAAAAGAAAATGACTGACGAATAAAGAACGGCTCTTGTCATTCAACCAACAAGGACTGAGGAAAGAAATTCTCACAACAGTTGGAGCCTCATCTCCACTCTCTATTCAGCCATAAGTAACACTTACATTTCCTTGGCGCACACCTTGCACCTCCAGATACCATTGTTTTCTTGGATGCAGCAGTTTCGACACACCAAGTGATTACAACCCCTACAAGTGTTGGTCTTGGGAGTCAAACGGCCCAGGCTCTCCTGGCACCGGGCACAGGTTCGATCACTGTAGTGTTGACTGCCCCTCTTGGCCCCTTTCCTTTTTATCTCCAGTAACTCATTCTTCAGTCGCCTGCCAAGACCCAAAAGAGAAGTGCAAGTAGATTCAGGATCTGCATAGGCTGAATGGAGAGGGGCTGAGGGGTAAGGACAGTAAGACCAATTGGTTCTGTGAAAGCAACAAACTCAGAGCCCAACTTGACCCAAAGAGGAGTGGTAAACATAAGTTTCTCTAAAAGTCAGACGGGAGACATAAGAAGAAGCCCAGATAATATTGGTCAAAGGCCTGGGGACCCATGCTTCTTGGTAGGTCTTTTACCTAATCCTTTTCTCATCTGCTTTCCGGAGCTCCTCATCTCGCTGTAGAACATTGAGGATCAAATCCTTTTCCACCTCAGACAGAAAAGAGAGGTCCAGTATCTCTGACATGTTATTCTACTTTCTCTTTTACTCTTCCTTCTTCAAAGTAACCAGAAAAGGAGAGCTACCAGAGTTGCCTGAAATGAGAGCAGAACTAATTTCACACAAATTATTTACTACAGAATAGGCCCACAACCCTAGGGTCTTTCAATAAACTACCTCCCCCTTGAGCCAAGCTAAAGAGACAAAGTAGAAGTATCTGACCCATTTACCATTTCTACTCTCACATGAATCATGCCCTGAAAATGAAGAGGCTTTGATTTTTCTTTTCTTTTTAAATGTCTATATTTTATTTTAAAGATAATGGGGTACAATTCAGGATTAGGTATACAAGTGGTCATCGTACAAGTAAAGCTTGGGCCTCTCTTTGGTCCCCACTTTGCTTGATTTGAGATCAGGTACACTTATTGATGTTGTGTCCCCACTCCCACCCCAGCAGTATCCCACTACTGCCAATCCCTTTCTTATAGTATTATGGCAAATGTTCAGGGTCCACTTATGAGTGAGAACATGTGGTACTCTGTTCTTTGTTTCTGTGATAGATCACAGTATGATAGACTCTAGGAAGAAAAAGTTACTCATGACTGAGAAAGGGTTGGGTCTTTCAGCATAAGCATCTTAGTCTGGAAAGAACACAGAATGGCTGAGTCAATCTCCCCTTCCACCCAGTGAGTCCTCAATCATCTAATGTTTAATACCTTAAATATTCTCCAGTCCCAAGTCTACTAACCCAAATAATCAGGCAGCTGGTCCTAGTGGAAAAGCACATGAGGATTCCTGCCAATTTAGGCCCATTTCTGTATCTCTGACCAGTTTCCAACTTGCCAGGATTCAGTCAGCTTTCTGCTATGCTTCAAAAACTCCACCGCCTACTGCACCTCCCAAAGTTCTTATTGATCAGCACTACCTCAAGAACAGCTTCCCCCATCTCATGAACATTTGTGAAGCACTACTCTGTCAGACACTGTGCGAAGTCCTGGGTATACAGAGATGAGTAAGACACAGTTCCTGCCCTGAAGAAGTTCACAGAGTAGCTAAGGAGACAGACACACATAAATATAGTACAATGTACTAAACACTATCAGAGGGAATATAAATTAAGTGCCATGGAAATTTAGAGACAAAAGTAACCTAATTCTATCTTGCCTACAAAGGGGAGAGAGAGCACTATATACATGGGAAGTTTTATAGAAGAGGTGAATTTTGCCTTATCGAACAGAGTACATATATGTTGGCAGGGGAGAATGGTAGGAAAGATGATTTGGGCCTTAAATACTTTTAAAAATTAAGAATTTTAACATGTATTATATAGACAATAGAAATCCACCAAATACCTTTGGTGCTTTGTGATACTAGAAAATCACATGATCAAATTTATTTTACAAAGATTACTCTAGCTATAATATGAAAGATTAACTCAGAGAACAAATTGAAGGGCAATATGGTAGTACATCTATTTTAAAATAGGTATATTATTTAACCAAGAAATACCATTTCTAATAGTCTACCTAATAGAAATATTCACACAAAAGTGCATGTAAGGGTGTATGCACAAGAATGTTACTGCAAGATTATTTATAAGAACAAAAAAACTTTCTTAACAGAAGAATCATTTAACAAAATAATACAAAATCATATGTCCATATAATGGAATGCTATACAGCCATTAAAAATGTAGTAGATACATATGTACTGACATGAAAATATGTCTATGAAAAAAAGGCAATGAACAATGCCAAAAGATCTCTTTCATAAAGTATTTATCTAAACATTTGTATATGCAAAAAGAAAAGTCTAGAAGAAAAACCATTATCATTAGTTTTTCTTGGGGAGTAGAATCAGGAAGGGGCAACTTTCACTTTTTTTTTTTTTTTTTTGAGTCGGAGTCTCACTCTGTCGCCCAGTCTGGAGTGCAGTGGCCTCTCCCGGCCAGCGCAGCCTCGACCTGCTGGGCTCCGGCGATCCTTCCGCCTCAGCCTTCCAAGTAGAGGAACTACAGGCGCGCGCTACCACACCCGGCTAATTTTTTGATTTATTGTAGAGATGAGGTCTTAACTTTATATAGTTCTGATTTGTTTTGACACAGTCTTCCTTTTATATCTCCAAGAAGGAAACAACACGAAGAAGGCGGAGACATTATTACAATAGTCCAAGCAAAAGACAATCTAGATCTACTAACTGTGCCTCTAGCCAATTGGACAAGTCATTTTTAAAAATTTTTTTAGAGACAGGGTCTCACTATATTGCCTAGGCTAGCCTTGAACTTTTGGGCTCAAGCAATCCTCCTGCCTCAGCCTCCCAGGTAGCTGGGACTGTAGGCACACACTATCTTGCCTAGCAGGACAAGTCATTTTATTTCTGACTCTCTGGTCTCTCATCTACAAAATGACCTACCTCAAAGGTTGTTAAGAAAATTAAATAATGTGTGTTAAAAGGCTAATCACAATGTTTGGAGTGCAAATACTTGCTGAATCTCCTAAAATGATAAAGGCCTGAGCCAGCAAGCAAGAAAGAACAGAGAATCTATTTGAGAAGTAGAAATGACAGAATGGAGTGACTGAGTGGAGAGTATGAAGAAGGGAAGTCAAAGATGTCTAGCTCACATACCTAGGTCAAACAACTGACTGGCTAGGGGATAGCCCTCAAAACAACAGAAGACCTAAGGAAAGAAACCAGTTTGGAAGTAAGGCAAGCAGTTTTGTTTTAACCATATTAAGTTTGTGTTACATACTGGACATCCAGGTAATTAGGTCTTAAAAAGTAGTTGGAGACACAGGGCTGGGCCATGGGAAGAAAAACTGTATCTAAAAATAAACATTTGGTAGCCATGGGAGTCAAAGAGCCCATGGTGGACAGAAAGTGAAAACGTAAATGAGGGTCATGTCTGCTCTCCCCTGAAACTAGATGACAAGCTCTTTTTACTTTGTTTTATTATTTTTTTTTACTAATTATCTACAGGACAATAAAGATTATAAACAACACAACAAGGCTACACAAGTTCCTGAACTTCAATATTTTGACTTGTCTATTTCCTGGTCTTTATTAAACTATAAGATGCAAAACCTCTTTCACAGGCCTTTTGCCCTTTATTTGATAGTCTTGAGGAAGTCTTAGTTCTTATCCTCAAAGAGAATATATACTCTCCATGAAAACAAGAACTTTTTCAATAATCTCCTATGTATCTATCCCAGCACCTAACACAATATCTGGTATATAGTGTTGCATATGCTTCCAATATTACTTACTGATCATCATCACTGTCACTGTAACCCCAACTGTTCCATGTATTGAGAATTTACCATGTGGCAAACAAGTACATCAAATTTATTAGCTAATTTAACCCTTCAACACCACCAAAAGTGACTACTATTATCATCATAGTACAGGTAAGGATTCAGGAGAGATTAGGCAAGTTTGCCCAAGAATAAAGAACAAGTAAGTGAAGTTGCTGGGATTCAGCCAGGGCAAGTTGATTCTAGAGCTGGTGCTCTATTGGCTCTATCCAGGCAGGATCATGAACAAAGCAATTATAAAATATTGAACAGAGTAATCAAAAGCATTGTCGTTATCCAGGCATGGTGACAGGTGCCTGTAGCCCTAGCTACTCAGGAGGCTAAGGTGGGAAAAATGCTTGAGCCCAGGAGTTGGAGGCTGCAGTGAGCTACAACTATGCTACTGCACTCTAGCCTGGGTGACAGAGTTAGACCCTGTCTCAATTTTTTTTTTAAAAAAAAGAGCATCGTGGAAACGAATTCCCATGTGTGATTATGGCTAGAGCACTGGCCAAAAAATCAGTGGCTCCTAGATAAAATAGGTATTACCAGTTACCTGTCAGCTAAAAACCAAGGATAGCACAGATGCACTGGAAATGAGAACAATACCAGATTATTAGAAAACTGGTGCTTGTGGAGAGGCAGCAGCATAATTGTGATGAGAAAGGCACATTGGCATGATAATGAGACCAAATAATGTCAAAAATCAGGGAAGAAGAAGATCTTGGAAGGAATAAAGATAGTACCATAAGAAAATGGAACTGCTAACATTGTATACCTTCCCTTTATTTTTCACTCATGGACCTGACCAATCATAAATGCTCCCCTGTTAAATTTTAAATTCAAGAATCTTCACTTGCCAACCACAGCTCACTCCCACTATACCCATTCTTCAACCTTATAAAGACCATAGTCTCTTGAGCCCTACATTTTATCTTGGTCCACTTGCCTCCTGCTGATATATCTTCCTTCCCTTCCCATCCTGAACTACAGAGGGCTTAACATTTGAACCACTCTCACCAGTACCTTCCATATCCATGTACCTTCATCCCTCTGCTACAACTGCCCATGAAAATCCCAAACCTGCAGTATAGCCTACCTTATCTGCTCCCATACCCAGGTACTACATAATTCCTAGTCTACAACCTCAGCTGGATTCTCACTGTCACCCATAAATCCTGCTACTTGTGCTTGTTCAGTTCCTTTACCTACTCCCATTGAGTTCTAGTTTAAGTCTTCATTCATCTCACATTCCCACTTCCTTTCCCTCCAGTCTCATCATATATCCTTGTCTCAAACTTGTAAAATAAAAAAATTGAAGTCCATTAGCCATGGACTCTATTAGCTCCCTTCCTCCTCTTCCCCATCACTTGCCAACCCAACTCCTTTCAAAAAAAGCCATAGCCCACCTCCAGTCCCACCTTCCACTATGGGTTGCTGTTGTTTCCAACACTAACCCTTTTACCAGCCAATTTGCTTAAGATGAGATCTTGCAGACTCAGTAGTGGGTGAATAAAACATATTAAGGACAAAAAAGTAAAAGGCAAAGAAAACATAGAAAAAAAATTCAGACAAAGAGAAAACAAAAGATGAGATGGTAAAAGCAAGTTCGAATATATCGATGAATATAAAACTCATATGAGCAAAACTCATCCTTTAAAATACAGGGACTAGCAGATTAGATGAAAGAAAAAAAAATCCAGCTATGTACCATTATAAAGGACACATCTAAAACACAAATTCAAGGAAAGATTGAAAGTAAACAGATGGAAAAAGATATACTAGGTAAATGCTAATCAAAAGAAAGATGAGGTAGCTATATTAACATCTAAAAATATTTACTATTAACTACATTTACTAGCTATATTAACATCTAAAAGTATTTACTATTTACCATTTACTAATAAAAGTTGAAGACAATACAAACATTATAAAGGATAGGGAAGTTCATTACATAGAGATAAGAAACATATATACACTAATAAAACAACTCAAAATATAAGGGAACAAGAGAGGAAAATTGAAAAATTGACCATGAAAATGGGAGGTTAATATACCTCTTTATTGTTCCAGTTATTAATAGTACAAGCATATAAAAACTAGTAAATGTATAAACAAATTGGACAACAAAATGAGCTTGGACTGGGTTTGGTGGCTCAGCCTGTAATCCCAGCATTTTGGGAGGCTGAGGCGAATGGATTGCCTGAGCCTGCAGGTTTGAGACCAGCCCGGGACACTTGGTGAGACCAAAACTTAGCTGGGCATGGTAGTACACGCCTGTAGTTCCAGTTACTTGGAAGGCTGAGGCAGAAGGATCGTCAGAGCCCAGTAGGTCGACACTGGTGTGGCCATGAGCATGCCACTGTATTCCAGCCTGAGCAACAGAGAGATTCCAACTCCAAAAAAAAAAAAAAAAAAGAAAGAAAGAAAGAAAGAAAAAGAAAAAAGAAAAAAATGAGCTCATGGACATATGAAAAATTCTATATTCAATAGGAGAATCACATTTTTTTCAAGCACGTATGGAAGATTTACCCCCAAAACTGACCACACACTAGGCTGTACTGCAAGCCTCAGTAAATTTCAAAATAAATCATTTTTATACCTATCACAGTCTCTGATGTCAAGGAAATTAAATAAGAAGTCAACTTAAAATAATTTTTAATCCCAATACTTTTTGAAAATATAAAAAGACACTTCTAAATAGCCCATACATCAAAGAAGAAATCATAATGGGACTAAATCCATCCTTAACATCTTAAGAAAAACCTGTCTCCTGCCTCACTGGTATCACTATATCCATACCATAGCATAGGATGTCCTCTAGAAATTCAAAAAAGAATATATGGAATAAAAATAAAGCTTTCATATGCAATGAATTAAGTGATATATTTTATGACAAATATGCATCACATTTTGAAAACCAGAACTCAGAAAAATAATTGAAGGCACAAATACAGTTACAATAAGAACACCAGACAGATACGAAGTTAGAAAAGCCGTGGCTGGTCAGATACTCCCAATTTATGAATATTCAGGTTTAACAGAGAAACTAATGCTCAAGAATATTTGTTAAAACTCTTCATTTACATTTAGTTGCAGGTGTGTAGTCAAAAGGGCAAGAATTATCTTCTGAGAAGACCATGGCTCAGATAACACGAGTGTCAGAATCTGAGTGCTGATGAACAATTTGTCCCATGTTAGTCCTGGGGTGTCAAGACTCAGATGAAATATCTTAAAATAGCATCCTTGGGGGATGCATGCCCATATAAAAGATATTTTAGAAAAGGTGATTTGTTTAATTAGCAACTATGTATATTTATTGCTAAAAAATCAGTTTAATATTTAATGCAAATACAAAACCAAAGGGGAAACAATCTACCATCAAAATGAACAGCTAGCATACTTCTCTCCATTACTGATAGTTCAGCAGGGAAAAAAATTAGTAAATATATAGACAAGTTGAACAACATATTAAGCTTGATTTAATGGACATGTATAGAACTCCATATCCAACTGGATATATCCCATCTATATCCTAACCCCATAGATTAAGAAATAATAACAATGAATAGACATTAACACAGCTGGTTTTCAAGAAGAAGAGAGCTCTCTCAAATTATTTCAAATTCTGAAGAATAGTTTTAATAACCAAAAACTGGGTCAAATTGACCAGATGAATGGAATAATGAAGACAGTGGTGCCAGACAGACTTGGGTTCAAATCCTAGCTCTGCTATTTTTAGCTATATGACCTTGGGCAAGGGCCTAGAATATAAAAAAGATTACCAAAAATATAGAATTCATTGTTAGAATGGTATTCCAATAAAAAATAAATGTTGGTGTTCTCAAAATGGAAACTGATGTGAATTAGAAAAATACCAAGTAATATTCCTGCACTGGGTAGCAAATACAATCGATTTTGCTGTGATACATTTGTTGAGCACACTGGTAACCCTCCCTTTTCCAAACATGCAGACCACATTTAAGTGTGAAGATGGTAATATACTGTACTTATACTGAAACTAGAAACTTCTACCAGATGTGACCTCCTTGAGGGTAGGTACTATATCTTGACATCATACCCCCAAGAGCTTGGCACAATGTCTGACACACAATATGAGTTCAATAAGTGTCCAATGAATATCTTCACCCAGAAATCTATTTGTGTTTATATGTTAAAACTTAAAACCTACAGAAACTGAAGGGAAGTAATAGAGCTGAGAGAAAAATGTTTTTGTTTTCCTGAGGAGGTATGCGAACTGTGGTAAAAAGCCTGGACTCTGGAATCAGACCGCCTGAATCTGAATCCCAACTTCACCATTTACTAGCTGTGGGGCCTTGGATAAGCTACTGAACCTCTCAGTACCTCAATTTCTTCTTTTGTAAAATAAAAATAATAACTGTACTTACCCTATTGGCTTGTGTTATAAAGACTGAGTTTTTAAAATATGTAAAGTACTCAAAGTATTGTGAACACAGAGAAAGCTCTCCAGGTTACCTATTTCATTTTGTCAGTTTGGCTATGGTCATTCGTGCTTTCAGACCTAACTATGTCTTAGAAAATGACATTCATTCTTTCAAAGAATACAGATGAAATGTGAGTTAAACTGTCTAGACATCATTTAAGTTTTAGACCACTTTTTTTTTTAAGTGAAGAACTATGTTGTTGACCTTACAGATGACAAAAGATTTTCATCTATTGTGAAACTGACCTATGCTTAGGGGCAAAAAAGGCTGAACTGGCATTAAACGATTCCTCTAAACTTACAAGTAGTCATTATATGATGGTTTTGTATATAAATTCTAATGAATTGTCATGTCCCACCAAAGTGATACCTAAAAGTATTTTGCTGTTTGGGCTAAGGACAATAGACAATTATGGCAAAATTAATACCTCACTGAATATGAAAAAGTAAGTCAGAGCCTTTCAAGGGATGAGTTTAACCAAGAAGCCCTGAATTAAACTACTCTTGCTAAGCAAATTTCTGTTCTGTTTTACATATAAATTGATTAGCAATGTGTGATTTACACTGCAATATGCTAGATCCTTTATTTATTTATTTATTTTTGAGTTGGAGTCTCACTGTTGCCCAGGCTGGAGTACAGTGGCATACTCACAGCTACTGCAGCCTTGACCTGCTGGGCTCAGGTGATCCTTCCACCTCAACCTTCCAAGTAGCTGGAACTACGGTGCATGTCACCACACCTAGTTAATTTTTTTACTTATTGTTGAGATGAGGTCTCACCAAGTTGCCCAGGCTTGTCTCAAACCCCTGGGTTCAGGCAATCCTCTTGTCTCTGCCTCCCAAAGTGCTGGGATTATAGGTGTGAGCCACTGCACCCAGCTAAATTCTGTGTATTTTTGAACATAGGTACTTAGAACTGACTTAGCTATGTCAAACAAGGAATGTGATGGTGTCTATACCTTTAAAGGATGAGAATTGAAACTGAGCTCCAAATTATAATTGGTCACAATAGAGGATTATAAAATGTCGGTGGACTTCTACTTCTGGCCAAGATGGAATAATAAGGAATAAAATTTCACCCTGCCTGAAAAAATGAAAAAAATGGACAAAATATATGAAGCAATGGATTTTAAAACACTAAACACCAGGCAGTGAAGGACTATAATCTCTGAGAGATAGGAAACAAATGAAATAAGCCCTTTGATTTTTCCCAGCATACTGTTTCAAGAGTTTCCAGGCCATGGTACAGGGAGGAAGAATCCAAGCCTGATGAACTCCCTGAGTTGAGGAGACAAAGCTAAGAGTCTGGGAAAACCCAGGTGACTGAACAGAGTACCCAAGACAGCTACACAGAAAGAGAGAGAGATCTCCAGAGACCTGCAGGTTTCTCTCAAGTATTCGGCAAAGGACTGATCAGCACATGGTATGCCTGTAAGGAAACTACTGTAGGCCAGGGAAAGAACCACCTAAAAGAATTGAAAAGAACAGTACCTGTCATTCACACAGGACCAAGAATAGTACTTTTTTCCATCAGTCAAACTGGAAAGTCTCATGATTCACAGGGTACTGGCTAAAGTACTCAGAATGGTCTTACCTCAGTAGTGGGAAATAATTAGCCCTAGTCTATTGACTGTTCTAATCCTGCCTAACAAATCTAACAGCAGAACCTGAAAGGATCACTCTGTATCCTGTATCCAAGTAATTTAAGTGCATCCCAGAATAGAGCTTAAGAATATTTAAAGTAATACAAAAATATGCAGTACTCAGCAAGGTAAAATTCACAATATCTGGTACCTAATAAAAAGTTAACAGGTATGCAAAAATCAAGAAAATATGACCCATAATAAGGAAAAAAACAATCAAAAATGACTTAGAATTAACACAAATGTTAGAATTAGCAAAGTCATTGAAACAGTTATTATAATTGCATTCCATATGTACAAAAAATTAAGTAGAGACATGAAATATATAAAAAAAAGACTCAAATCAAACCTAGAAATAAAAACGACAATGTCTGAGATGAAAAATACACTGGGTGTAATTAATAGCAAATTAGATATTGCAGTCAAAAAGATCAGTGAATTTGAAGACACAGCAATAGAAACTATTCAAAATGAAACACAGAAAGAAAAACTGAATAAAAGAGCAAAGACGTAATGAGCTGTGGGACAACTTCAAGCTGCCTTCTATGCATGTAATTGAAGTCACCAAAGAAGGTGGGAGCACAGAAAAAATATTTTTTTATATAATGGCCCAAATTTGATGAATGCTATAAACTCACAGATCCAAGAAACTCAATGAACTTCAATCACAATAAAACTAAAGAAAATCACACCATATTAAAATTGCTTAAAGCCAGAAATAATGAGAAAATCTTCTAAACAACCAGAGTGGCAGGGTATGGAGGGGGGCAGTCGGGGGAGGTGGGGGATATATTATATACAGATGAACAAATATAATGATGAAAACAAATTGCAAGTTTATCATTGGAAACAATGCAAGTACAAAGACAGTATTCTAAAATATTGAAGGAAAAAAAAAACAACAAAACACCATCAACCTAGAATTCTACACTCAGCAAAATATCATTCAAAAGCAAAGGTAAAATAAAGACTTTTTCAGATATGCAAAAGTTGAAAGAATTTATCACCAGCAGACCAGCACTATTAAAAAAATGCTAAAAGAAGTCCTTCAGGCAGAAGGAAAATAATGTCATGCAGAAACAGGGGTCTACCAAAAAAATGAAGGGCACAAGCAATGACAACAATATGGGTAAAAATACTTGTTTTCTTATTACTTAAATTTCTTTTAAAATGTAATCAACTATTTGAAGAAAAAATAATAACAGTATATTGTGAGATTCAAAATATGTAGACCAAAATTGGAACTTACACAACTTGATTTCAAGACATATAATCCACATTAATCAAGTGAGTGTAGTACTGGCATAAAGATGGACAAATAAATCAGCGGAACAGAATAGCGAGTACAGAAATAAATCCTTATGTTTACAGTCACTTCATTTTTTATAAAGAAAAGAAATGACAATCAGTAAAGAAATGACAATCTTATCAAAAATTGTTCTGAAAAAAATGGATATTCATATCCAAAAAATACAGATATTTCTGATAAGTCACCTAAAACATGATCCAAAACTTGATAAATTAGATTTCATCAAAATTTAAAACTTTTGCTCTTTGAAAGACAATTATAAGAAAATAAGCTGGGCTCAGTGGCTCAGCCTGTAATCCCAACACTGTGGGAGGCCAAAGTGAGTGGATTGGCTGAGCCCATGGGTTCGAGACCAGCCCAGGGAACTTAATGAGACCTCGTCTCTACAATAAATAAACAATTAACCAGGCGTGGTAGCACGCACCTGTAGTTCCGGCTACTTGGAAGGCTGAGGCGGAAGGATCGCCAGAGCCTAGCAAGTCGACACTGGGGTAGCCGTGAGTGTGCCACTGCACTCCAGCCTGGGCAATGGAGTGAGACTCCAACCCAAAAAAAAGAAAAGAAAAAGACAAGCTATATATTGGAAGAAAATATTTGCAAATAGTATATCTGATAAAGACTTGTATCTAGAATATATTTTTAAAACTTCAAAATTCAGCCGGGCTCGGTGGCTCAGCCTGCAATCCCGCACTCTGGAAGGCTGAGGTGGTGAGTGGATTGCCTGAGACCGCGGGTTCAAGACCCGCCTGGGCAACTTGGCAAGACCTCATCTCTACAGTAAATCAAAAAAACTAGCAGGGCGTAGTAGCGCATGCCTGTAGTTCCAGCTACTTGGAAGGCTGAGGCAGAAGAATCGCTGGAGCCCAACAGGTCGAGGCTGCGGTGGCCAGCAGCAGCCACTGCACTCCAGTCTGGGCGACAGAGTGAGACTCCAACTCAAAAAAAAAAAAAAACTTCAAAATTCTATAATCTGAAAAACTCTACTTTTTATATAAGTTTATGGAATTCAAATGCAATTGTTACATGCTTTTTAGTGTAGCCACTACCCAAATAACATACATTGTACCCATTAAGTAATTTCTCATCATCTACCCCCCTCCACACCCTTCTGAGTCTGCATTGTCTATTATTCTAATCTCTATGTCCATGTGTATACATTATTTAGCTCCCATTTATAAGTGAGAACATGTGAAAAAATTCCACATTTTTTAAATGGATAAAGGATATGAATAAACATATCATCAAAGAAGATATACAAATACCAAATAAGCACATGAAAAGATGTTCAACATCATTTACCATTAGGGAAATACAAACTAAAACCACAATGAGATATCACTACACACGTATTAAAATAGCTAAAATGTTTAATGCACCAAGTGCTGACCAGAATTTGACACAACTGGAACTCCCATACACTACAATGGAAATGTAAAATGGTACAACCACATTGGAAAACAGCTCAGTAGTTTCTTATAAAGTTAAACATCAACCCTTGTATGACCTAGCCTTTCCACTTTTAGGTATTTAACCAAGAAAAACAAAAGCATATGCCTACACGGGTTTGCATGTAAATGTTAACAACAGCATTATTCATAATAGCCAAAACCTGGAAACAACCCAAATGTCCACTAAGAGGTGAATGGATAAACAAATTATAGTATATCCATACAATGAAATACTACTCAGCAATAGAAAGAAATGAACTACTGACACACACAGCAATGTGGATGAATCTCAAAATAATCATGCTAACTGAAAGAAGTCAGGCAAAAAGGAACATGTGCTGCATGATTTCATTTATATAAAATGCTAGAAAATGCAAAGTTATCTATAGTGACAAAAAACAGCTCAGCAGTTGCTAGGGGCAGGGTGGTGGGGAACAGTACGGGAGGGGCAGGAAGGAAGGATTACAACATGGCACAAGGAAACTGTTGGAGGTGATAGATGTTCAATATCTTGATTCTAGTGATGGTTTCATGGATATATGCAGATGTCAATACTTGTCAAATTGTATACTTTAAATGTACAATTATACCTCAATAACATTGTTTTTAAAATGTTTTAATTAACTAAACTTTCTTCTTGTAATCATAAACTCTCCAATCCCAGAATACCCAGAAGGCTTTAAATTAATTAAAACAACAAAATATTTTATGCTAAGGGGTTTTTTTTAAAAATAGGGAATATACAATAGAGCATATTTGAAATGTTTCTATTACTATATGATTTTGTTGCCTAAAGGATGTGTTTCGCTGTGCAACTCTTCCGAATGAAGAATTTCAGCAAGTTTTGAACAACCTGTTAAAAATGTGAAAAGACAGCATGCTCAGAGCAGGGAAGATGGAACAGCAACAAAATACTTGTATAATTGGTACCTGGAACCATGAGTGTGATTATTTAGTAGGTACATCCAACAGCGCACTTCTTTTATTTTTAAGCTCATATGCTTTGTGAGGCATCACTCATTAAAATCAAGCATAAAAATAAGCAGAAGTTAGTATCAGATGTTCAAGTAACTATCAGAAAACCAAGACTGTGTTTAAATGAAGCACCCCAATGTCACTGTTCTCATCAAAATGAGAGTAAAAGTTATCACACCATTGTTAAATATTAGCATGAATTTTAAACTGTTCATTTCATCTCTCATCTTTATTTCTACTTTTGTTCCTGCTTTATAATATTGAGGCAGTGATAAATATATGGTTTATAAATAAACATGTTTAGGAGTGATCAAAACTTTGAGTGATAAGGATGAGTAATCAAAAAAGGAAACCCTTTGCTTAAAGGCAGATCAAAAGAAACTGTTCTACAAACTGTCATATGTTTTTGTTATTCTGCTTGCATATAGATATGATATTTGTTAATTAGGGAAAAATAAACCGTTCTAATGATTGTAATGCAGTTGCTCTGATGCTAGCTAGTACAGCATAATGAATAACAATATGTGCTGCTAGGCTGGGTGTGGTGGCTTACGCCTATAATCCCTGCACTTAGGTAGAAGGACAACTTGAGCCCAGGAGTTCAAGACCAGCCTAAGCACCAGGGGAAGACGTCATCTCTACAAAAATTTTTAAAAATTAAAAAATTAGCTGGACATGGTGGCACATGCCAGTAGTCTCAGCTACTCGGGAGGCCAAAGCAGAAAGATTGCCTGGATCCAGAAGGGCAAGGCTGCGGTAGCCGAGAACATGCCACTGCACTAGCCTGGAAGACAGAGTGAGACTCCAACACACACACAAAAAAAGAATGTGTGCTACCATAAGGCATATTCCAAAGTAGACTCTATTAGCTAAATGTGACCAAGGCAATGACAGTATCTGATGCAGACCAGTCTATAGCACTGTCAGAACTAATACCAATATCTGTGTAGGTTTACAAAACACAGGTGAAGCACAGTCCTAAATACTGGCAAAATCCAGTACCTATTTGTGTGTGTGTGTGTGTGTGTGTGTGTGTGTGTGTGTGTGTGTGTGTGTGTGTGTAAGATGTGGGGGTTGGGTAGATATTTGATAATATAAAGGTAAAAGAGAGTTGATTTTAGAGCATGGAAAAAATGAGAACAAATCCAGGTTATATCGTGATCTGCAGAACTTAAAGAAAAAACAGCTCCCTGTAGGAAAGAAAGCTTCCAGAGATGCAGGGCTTCTGGAAATCCCCTTGTCTGGATACAGCCACCTATGCACAAAAGCACCAGTGGATAACATCTTACTGGTAACATCTGAGTGAGCATGCAACATTGCTTACAGTCAACAAGATGTTTACATTGGGACACCATGTTGGTTAGATCAACTGTCTCTTTCAATTTTAGGGTGATGTCCCTCTTAGAAAACTATAAATATTCTTATTTAAGTATATCTTCTTTAGACATTAATTTCAGGCTACTCAGTAAAATTCAGGGCAGATTCAAATTTCAAAGCTGCTAAGTTTGTCTTCTCGGAAATTTTAAAATTCTTTTTGGATTCAAAACCCCACTTTCATCCCCCAAATCCTTTCTGGTTCCTGAGTTAAATAATGTAAATTTATCTGGCCCCAGATATTCTTCTATGAGGCATCCCCCTGCTGTCCTTGTAGTTATCTCTGAATGTCTACATGGTGTCAGGCCTTCAAAATCCTACTTCTTTCCCTGTCTTGGAGCTCTGTGTTCTGCACTATTTACAGAATGCTCACTAGTTAGGAGGGCTAACTATATGCAAAGCACTATTCTAACTGGTTACAGATAAAAGAATAAAGCATAGTTCATGCCCAGAAAGAGTTCACAGTCTAGTGAAGGACATACTTGAATAATCAGTTTTTAAAAACATGGTAAGCAAAAAAATATATGTATGGGATATGAGAATACCAAGGTGGGGCACTTAATCCAGCTTGGGGAAAGGGAACTAGAAAGAGGAAATTCAACAGCAGCACATGAACTGATTGTAAATTAACGTGTATCAGTTTGATATGCAGAAGAAAGAGGGCTGGCCAGGCAGAGTGCATAACATTTACAATTATGCATGCATGGAGACATAATGCAACATGGTACGAGCAAGCAGTACAGTTATGATAGGTAGTAAGTTGTAAGGGAGGATGTGGGAGATGAACCAGGTGGGGAATCATATCTTGTGGTGTAGGGGGCGCTCCATATACTATGCTCAGAAACATGGCTAATTAACCTTTGATAGCAGGACTCACTGAAGAGTTTTAGGTTAGGCAAGAACTTGTAAGAGCACACTGACAGTTTTACAGAATATGAATTTGAGGAGGCTGTCGCATAAATTCAAGGGAAAGATGACAAGAACCAAGAGTAGAGAGCAGTGGCAGTAGAGATGGAAAGGGGAATATTGAAGACATAGCATGGAGAGAGAATCCGCAGGACTTGTGAATGATCTCTAACATGGGAACAGGCTCTTCTACTGGGATTTGGAGTTCTGATGTGCTAGATTTCTAACTAAGAACAGTAGACAATAGAATAGTGCCTAAAAGGATTGGATCTGGGCTAGGCTGCCTGGGTTCAAATAGCAGCTTCACTACTTTTTAGCTGTGTGCACTTTGGGAAGTTATTTAACCTCCTTGAGTCTCAGTCTTTCCATTTACAAAAATAGTGATTAATAATAGGAGCTCCTGCCTCAAGCTGTGAGGATTCAAGTAGGCATCATCAGTAAAAGGATGGCATACTGCCTGGCCTAGAGTAAGCACCCAGTATTGGTAACTGTTTTGTTTTAATTATTATTAACCATATGCTTTGGAAAATATATGAACATATGGCTGTTTTGACATATTACTATGAATTGGAGAAACCTACTCAGTATTCTTGCCCAGCTGGAAAGTCATCATACCTCCCTGCATGGAGATAGGCTGACAAGCATAAATATTAAGCAACTGTAAGTAATTAGATACGATCAGTTTTAAAGATACTTATTTATACACTGTTCCAGACAGGATTTAAAGTGACTTACAAAGATACATAATACATCACAAAATAGCATAAATTTTAAAAATAGGATCAAAAAGAAGAAAAATACAAATGGAGACAAAGTGGTAGAATCAGAATCAAGGCTCCAGAACTAAAGGGCATCTGAGGCTTTCCAATGGTCAGCTGAGGTCTAGACTCTCGCCGACCCAACCATGGAGCACATCTGTGCCTCATCTAACATGCCCCAGGGTTGCCCTTGCTAGGTTCTTTCTCAAAAGTTTTATGGTAGCAAAGTTGTATTTTATTTTTCCCTAACAATGAGAAATTTATAACTAGCTTTCAAATTTACAAGATTCTGATTTTTGTTTTGCACTAAGGTTTTGGCTCCTTATGATCCTTTTCAAAATAGATTCTACAAAAGTAGGGTTTGCATGTGCTGAGGCATTTTGCATTTTTAGCTCCTTTTAAGATATCCACCAACTGATGAAAAAGAGGAAAAAGATGATGATGATGATGACAGTAACTAACACACCTATAATGCTTACTATGTACCAGGTACCTTCCTAAGCACTTTACATTCATAGAGTTATTTAGTCCTCACAATCACACTATGAGGTAGGCACTATAGTATTATGTTCACTTTACAAATGAAGAAAGTGAGGCACAGATTGAGCAAATAACTTGCCCAAGGTCACATGCCCTGTAACTGATCGCCTGATTTGGCAATCTGGTTCCAGAGTCCAAGCTCTTAATCACTGTTATATTGTCTTTTCATATTCTGGCAATATTTTGCTCTATATGGTAATATTTGGAAACATGGACATCTTACCCTCAAGAACTTGAGGTGGTTTATTTTTAAGTCCTCAGCTAATAACAGATTGGTGTTTGAGAGGCCCTCGGTCTGGCTTACTTTCCCAGTCCCCTGACCTCCCCCTACTCCCTTATCCTGTATGCAACAGGCTCAGAGCATTCCCCTTCTAAAGGATGGCAGGAGTATAATGGCATGATGGGGAAGGAGTGACCACAGTGGAAGCATTTAAAATAAAATCTCTTTTGTTAGCTTTTAGAATCATATATGGGGACAATTTCCTCCAGATGGAATCCACATAATTACCTTTCAATACACCAAATTCTATTCATGAATGGTTTGAAGAAATTCCCACTTAGTATGTCATCTTAAGCCTGTAATCCCAGCACTTGGGAGGCCAAGACAGGAGGACTGCTTGAGCCCAGGAGTTCAAGACCAGCCTGGAAAACAAAGTGAGACCTCATCGTTACAAAAAAATAAAAAATTAATAGCTGAAGTCCAGCTATTCAGGAGGCTGAGACTGGAGGACCACTTGAGCCCAGGAGGTTGAGGCTGCAGTGAGCTATGATCACACCACTGTGCTCTAGCCTGAGCAACAGAATAAGACTCCGACTCAAAAAATAAATGAATAAAAATATAAATAATAATATATTTACTCTAAGGTAAGTCCCCAAAGGGAGGTTGAATATCTTACTACTCTATATACATTTCTCCTGTAGAGTGGTTGTTTTAGATACATAGAAATGTGGTCTTATTTTCATGATTTCACACTTTTCCTCCTGCTCTTTAGCAACTCTACAAAGCACCTTAAACCCACCACCAATCCTAGAAGGCAGACCTCCTCAAGTGTAGGGCACAGAAGTAAGTATAAAATATCATAAAAACAAGACCATGTGTCCAAACACCCCACATGGCAACAGAGGAAATACATATATTAAGACAAATCCCACTTAGCTTTCCAGGTTTCAAAATCTACAGTGGAAGCTTCCTCTGACATGAGCCAGGCAGGCTCACAAGAGCCCCATAAGGCTGATGGATGAAGGATGGCCAGTTCCCCCTCATCTCTGCCAAATTCCCTTTCCTTGACAGTCCAAGACCTTGAAAAAAATCTAAAATCTCCAACTAAAAGAATGGACTGCTTTAAAATCCAGGTAATTTATATGCATAAAACATTTTTCATACATCTGGTGAGAGCTGACACATTGTTATTTTTCAATAAGCTTCATGGCTCAGAACATAGAACACCACTATCTTTCCTTAGCCAACAAGCTTTGGTAAAGCAGCAACCCCGCAGAGAAGACCCTCTTCTCCTGCCAGGGTCACAGATGGTGGGGATTTCTAAAGCTGGCATCTGATTCTTTCTTGCAGGTCACATCACCTAAAAATCGCCCGCACCGTCCCCTTAAATGAGAAATCATGACTAATCCAGCCCATGTTCACACATAACTGTAATTTCATGCATTTGGTTTCTTTTTAATTTTAGGGATACTGTGACCTAGCTATGGCCACAGAAACCTTAAAGCAATCAAATAACCTGTAGTTGAGCTTAAATTGAACTGAATATGTGGCAGGTAATTTTAAAGTGTTACTTAAGACCCATACAATACTAAATGAATGCTAATTTATTTCAAACAAAAGATTAATATAATCAGCATATGTACACTAAAAGTTAGTTATAAATTGGAAGCTAATATAAAATAAACGTAAAATATTAACTTACTACAAGCCTTCTCTCTCTCCTAAACTACTTAACCATAATTACTTTACACATTACATCAAATCCCTAGAGCAAGATTAGTACATGCATTACCAACATCTGGTCTACAGCTAAAAGCAATGTTGTAATTTTTTTTAAGTATAAAAAATTAAAACCACTAAAATGGTCAAATTAGATTTGTATGAATTTGTTTATCTTCAATACTGATATAGTACGTAAAAGTACCCTAAAAAGTTCTAAAGGGGGAAGAGGCATCAATTTGAGATAAACCAAAGTACTCAAAATGTTTAGATAGATGTTCTTAGCCTCGATATGTAAATATTTGATTCTGGTATTATTACCAGTCCCAAATAGAACCACACAAACAGTAATCAGCACATCAGTGAAGATGCTCTTCTATTCTATTTTTTATATTTATTTTAAATACTTTTTTCTTTAAAATCTTACATTTTCTTTTTTATTTTTTTCTTTCATAATACAAGAATCTGGGATCAAGAGGATGCCCTTTTAGTGGATAAAAATGAATCATCTCCCCACTAGATTGTAAGCTTTATGAAAGAAGGGACTATGTTTTGCTCATCTCTATACCTTCAGTACCTAGAGTACTGCCTGGTCCATAATATTCACACAATAAATACATATTTCTTGAATGAATGAGCTAGCATCAAGAATACCTTCTATTATGTTCAGTCACACCCAAAAGCTTATCATCCAGCACTTCACCTTTGATATCACTAATTCAATACTCCTTTCTGACTACAACCCTTTGTCTTCTAGCCTGTTCACCCAATGACTTCCCCCAGCCCCATTTGTATTCTCAGATGTCTTGGGGGACTGGGAGCACAGTCTTCCTTAGACCCTTCTACTTTCATTCTGTCAACTCCTTCCTATCTTTACTTCCTTTTCTAGATAGTATAGTTTGGATTCTATTGTCTCAACTGCATTCTTGTCAATATCCTCAATAACTCATAATTTCATTGCAAATATCTAATAAAAACATAACCCTTTTGAGCCCAACTGTTGTACTGTATGCCTTCACAGAGACACCTGAGACCTACTGCAGAAGAAAAATCAGTCTGGTAGATTATTATCCGTATGAATTCTTGGTCACCAAGCTCACCTCACCACTGCCTGGCACTGTAACTATGTTTCTCTACCCTGCTCTGTTCTCCACAATAATTACTTCAAACCTTCCTTGAGCACCACAAATATTCAACCTAAATCTTGTCCTATCTGGCCTTACCTCTTATATCATAGAGAAATACAAATGCCATCAGACAAGCTCCTACTGCCAAATCTATAAACCTATTTCATCTCTCTCTCCCTATTCAGGATAATCATCTACCTCATTCTGGATCCCCTCCCATCGGTCATAGGGACTTTGCCCTGTAAGGACTTTCCTGTATCTCTTATCCTCTTCTTTCCATTAGCCTTTAAAGATACTAAAGTCCACATGCAGAAGACTCAAACAAGATCCCTATCTGTCCCCATACACAAAAATTAACTCTAAATGGACCAGAGACCTAAATGTAAAACCTCAAACCATAAGAACCTTAGAAAATGCAGGACATACCCTTATGGAAATTGGAACTGGCATCCAATTCCTGAACAAAACCCGAAACCCACAAGCCATAAGAGATAAGATAGACAACTGGGACCTCATTAAACTGACAAGCTTCTGCAAAGCCAAAGAAACCATCAAGAGAGCAGGGAGACAGCCCACAGACTGGGAAAAAGTATTTGCCAACTCCAGGTCCGACAAAGGCTTAACATCTTGGATCTACAAGGAACTCAAACGTGCTGAGAGGGAAAAAAACAAACAACCCCAATATAAAGTGGGCAAAAGATATGAACAGACACTTCTCAAAGGAAGACATCCGAGCAGCCAACAGACACATGAAGAAATGTTCAACCTCACTAATCATCAAGGAGATGCAAATCAAAACCACACTGAGATACCACCTAACTCCAGTCAGAATGGCCATCATCAATAATTCAAAAAATAATAGTTGCTGGAGAGGGTGTGGGAAAAAGGGAACACTCCTACACTGTTGGTGGGAGTGCAAACTAGTGCAACCTCTGTGGAAAGCAGTGTGGCAATTCCTAAAAGCTCTAAATATCGACCTCCCATATGACCCTGCAATCCCCCTACTGGGAATATACCCTGAAGAACTCAAATCACTCTATGAAAAAGATACCTGCACACGAATGTTTATCGCAGCATTGTTCACAATAGCAAGAACCTGGAATCAACCATGCTGTCCATCAAAAGAGGACTGGATTTTAAAAATGTGGTACATATACACAATGGAATACTACACAGCCATAAAAAAAATAAAATCATGAATTTCGCGGCAACCTGGATGGAGCTAGAGTCTATAATACTGAGTGATCTCTCACAGAAACAAAGATCTGAGTATCACATGTTCTCACTCATATAGTGGACCTTGATCATCTACCATAATTCTTAAAAAAAAAAAAAAAAGGACCGACAGTGGTGGGAAACTATGGGGGGGGTAGGGAGGTGGGACTAATGGTAGTCAATATCTGTCTGGGGATGGGGAGGCACCCCTTATTAACAAGGGTGCCTGAACGATGCACATTTGTATACCTAACCCTTAACTACCTAACCCCACAATTTTATAATAAAAAATGTTTACTATAAAAAAAAAGATACTAAAGTCTCTCCTAAATTAAAAAAAAATAAATCCCAGAACTCAATCCCTCCCCTGTGACCACCTATTCTCTGCGCTCCAGAGCCAAGTTGTACATATTCACTGCTTCCACTTTGTCATCTCCCCAATCATTTCTCAACCCACCATAATTTAGCTTTCCGCCCCACACTCACCTGAAACTGCAAATCATACATATTATGATTCCATTTGTATTTTTACATATACATGTAGACAGATTGGATGGATGATGGATGGATAAAAATATTTTATATAGGCATGGAAAAACGTCTAGGAAGTTAACACTGTTACCTCTGGGGAATGGGATAAGCAGGAACAGGAGACTTATATGTTACCCTTTATTGGGTCAAATAATACAAACATAGATACCTGGACACAGTAACACTTCTAAACTAGGTAAGAAAGAAGTTCAAAAGAGATAAATAGGGAGCAGCCATAAAGATGAGGAAAAATATTTTAGGGTCTCCAGAGCTGAGAGAGGAAGGAGAGAAGTGCAGCTAATGGCTTCAAACATGGAAAGAGAGATCTACTAAAAAGAAAAAAAAGAAAAACAAGGAGAGGCAAGTATCCAATAAAGAGCAAAAACAATCATTCTTAAAGGGAGGGAAATCTGAGTCAAAAGAGCTAAAAAGAAAAAGTCTCACTCTTACTGGCAATAAAGTTTTTTGTGTATGTTTGCTTATTGATACAGCAAGAGTTTAGACAATATTCAGTTTTTAAAAGGTGGATGTACGAGGTACTCATATTTTATAGGCAAAATAAATTGGTAAATTGTAAATTGGTAAAACCTATTAGACAGCAATATGACAACTTGATTTCTAAAAAAACCTAAACATTACAGAACTTTTCACAATTGTAATTAAGTAATTAATTATGTGATAAATTATTTAATATGTGCTTTCTCTGCTGAAATAAGCTACCTTCTTCTCCACTATATCTCAGGCATCTAGCTGTAGGATCCTGGCACACTGTAGGTCCTCAACTGACACAATGTAATCCCTCAGCAAATCAAACCATGCTTTCTGATAAATTGCTAGCAACAGTTTAAGGACACTGATGCTGCTGGGCATGGTGGCTCAAGTCTGTAATCCCAGCACTTTGGGAGGCCGAGGCAAGAGGATTGCCTAAGAACAGGGGTTCAAGACCAGCCTGGGCGACTTGGCGAGACCTCATCTCTATGGTAAATTTAAAAATCAGCCAGGCATGGTTGCACGTGCCTGTAGTTCCAGCTACTTGGAAGGCTGAAGTGGAAGGATAGCCTGAGCCCAGCAGGTCAAGGATGTGGTGTCTGCAAGCGTGCCACTGCACTCCAGCCTGGGTGACAAAGTGAGACTCCAAACCAAAAAAAAAAAGAAAAGAAAAGACACTGATGCTAAAGGAATTTTGATGCTTGAATTTATAGAGCTATAAACAAGAAACTGTAGATGCCATGGAAATTTTCTACTTCTTACAAATTACTCAAGTTCAAGGCAGGTTTAGGATAGCCACAGAAATGAAAGCCACAGTGGTCTATCATTTTAACTATTTTTCTGCCGACACCATATAATCTCCTGTCCTTTCATATTTCTGTCACAGCCATCCAGAAATATCCCCCAAACTAAATTGTCCACACTCTGTTTCTACACTTGAGCTGATGACTGCTGCCAGAGAAAACAGATACAGGGTTCTGTGACTTGAGGTGGAGACAAATTCAAGTTATCCAAGACATGCTTTTTTGGTTCATTTTAATTTTTCCAGCTTTATGGAGGTCTAATTGACAAAAGTTGCATAATTTTCAGTATACAACATGATGCTTTCATGTACATAAGCATAATCTGGATACAGTTCTCTTTTCATACCTCTCAAATGCTATTTCAACCTTTCACCACTCTTCACTCTCTGATAAACCCTCCATTCTCTCATTGTGGGGACCTCCCTCAAAATCCTCTCCCTTCATAGTGCCTTCCTTCTCTACGGCTTCACGACTCCTCTTGTCTCAATGAAAAAGCTACCACTCTTTCTTGAAGACTAGTCTTTCCCCACATTTCACTCTGGCACTTCCACCCTTCATCTTCTTCAGGGACCTTGCATCATCAAGTTCTAAGCTATCTACACATAAGTAGGCTCATATACTGCCTACAGTAAAAATTAAACAAAATTACAGCCTTGCTGTGTGTGTGCCCCTTATGCTCTACTGTCTGTAAGGAACACTCTCTGCTTCCTATTATGGCCAAGCTTCTTCAATGTAAGTACAATTTTTAAAAAATTTATATAAATCCATGGGGTACAAGTGCAATTTTATTACATGTGTAGTGGTCAAGTCAAGGGTTTCAGGGCATCTGTCACATGAATAACATACATTGTGCCCATCAGGTAATCTCTCATCACCCATCCCCTCCCACCTCCTCACCCTTCTGAGTCTTGGTTTTCTATTACTCTGTTCTCTACATCCATGTGTGTGTGTACCATATTTTTTTTTTTTAGTTGGAGTCTCACTTTGTTGCCCAGGCTGGAGTGCAGTGGCATGCTCACGGCCACCCCAGCATTGACCTGCTGGGCTCTGGCGAGCCTTCTGCCTCAGCCTTCCAAGTAGCCAGAACTACAGGCATGAATAACACGCCCAGCTAATTTTTTGACTTATTGTAGAGACAAGGTCTCACCAAGTTGCCCAGGCTGGTCTGGAATCTATGGGCTCAGACAACCCACTTGCCTCAGCCTCCTAACCAGGAATAAACATATATATATATATATATATATATATATTTTTTTTTTTTTTTTTTTTTTTTTTTTTTTTTTTTGAGTTGGAGTCTCACTCTGTCATCCAGACTGGGGTGCAGTGCCCGCTCCCGGCCACTGCAGCCTCAACCTACAGGGCTCCGGCGATCCTTCCGCCTCAGTCTTCCAGGTAGCTGGAATTACAGGTGCGCGCTACCACGCTCAGCTAATTTTTTGATTAATTGTAGAGATGAGGTCTCGCCAAGTTGCCCAGGCGGGTCTCAAACTCGTGGCCTCAGGCAATCCACTCACCTCAGCCTCCCAAGGTGCAGGATTACAGGCTGAGCCACCGAGCTCGGCTCAGGAATATTTTTTAATCAGTCCTCTCTGCCCAACCCTTTACAATCTGCCTTCTCTCCTCCTGCTGCACCAATGTCATCACTGACCTCCTAATTGCCAAATCTAATGAACATGTTTTTAAAATGTTTTATGGTGTGTTTTATCTGATTATAAGGGGGTGCACATCATGAACAAAGTTATGACATATGACAGACTAGAAAGAAAAAAAAACTTGCACTGCATAACAGGCAATGGGTAAGTATCCCTAACAAACAAATATATAACCCAAAAAATAAATGTGCAAAGGATGTAAAGGAGTCTCAGGAAAAAAATACAAATAGCTAACATACATGAAAAGATGCTCAGCCTCACTAGTGATCAGAGAAATGCCAGGTTAAATCAGTTAGGCACTATTTTTCACCTATCAGATTGGCAGAAATTTAAAAGATCATTCATTCACCCTCAGCAGGAGCATGAAGAAAACCACTCTCAATGGTCAAAGTATAAATCCTCTTGGATGTCACTTTGCTGGTATTTATTTAAATGCTTAAATGTACATATCCTTTGACCTAGCAATCATCCTACTAGAAAGCTATCCCACAGAAATAGTTGTGTGTGTGAGGATATATATATACACATATAACCTTGAGCATTGTGCAAGGATTTTGCTGCAGCTTTGTGGTGGCTTGGACTAGGATGATAGGCACAAGAGATGGAGATATGTAGCAGAATACATGATACAGTTCGAAAATCAGGTCAGCAGGCCTTCCTGTTGAATTGAATGTGGGGAAATGAAAGAAAAAGAGGAATCGAGGGTGACTTTAGGTTCTTAGTTTGAGTTACTGAATAAAGGATGGTGCCATTTTACTGAGACAGGGGAGGCTGAGGGAAGGGAGTAAGGATGTGAGGACAATTAGGAGTGCTGTTTTAGCCATGTCAAGTTTGACATTTCTATCTAATAGACAAGTAAAGATGTCAAATAGGTTATTGAATATATGAGGCTGCAGCTTATAAGAAAGGCTGGGCCAGAGACATAAATTTAGAAGTGACAAGTGTCTAGAGAGATGTTATTTAAAGCCATGGGACTAAATGAGATCCTCTGGGAAGAGAAAAGTGCATGGACTGAGCCCTGGTTTGCTCCAGAGTTCAAAGGTTGAGGAGATACATTTAGTAAAAGAAGCTGTATCATTTTTTGTACAACCTTAAGTTTCAAAGAAGTTAACACACATTAAATGGTGAGAATCACATGTTTACCTCCTTATCAAGGGTCTAACTCCTCTCTGTCTTTACGGAGATTCTTGTATCTTTTCCTTTCTGATTATTTCAAAACACACTTAAACAGAACAGCATTTTTTTTTTCTTTTATGTTACATAGTGGTTTCTTCTCATTGCATAATATTCTTAGTATAAAACTAGCTAAGTATACAAGTAGCACTCAGGTATAGCTTTTCCATAAGGTTCATAATCCAATAACCACCTCATGCCTAAAAGGCTAAGGATGACTTAAAGCCAGAAGCCTAATTTGTGGCATCATTTACTCCTTTGAGCTTTCACTTCCCCATTGCACAGGAACTTTCTCCAGCCTCTTACTGAGTTTGCCAAAAGCCTGACAGGCCTCAAGACATCTGACAATCCATGTCCCCTCCTCCCAGGGCAGCCCCCTTTCTATGAACAGGAAGCACAGCATCTTTACATTTCCACTTTTAAACTTTAGAAATTTCCATCTAGAAACCCATGAGAGAGAGAGAGAGAGAAAGCACTTCCAACTAGGTCAAAGTTATCATCAGCAGAAGGAAAACTGGGCCTGGGGCAATCTTACACCTTTGTAGGTTGACAAACTGGGTAGGCTTAGTATCAGGTCCAGGAGAGCACAAGAGTACCAAATTCCTAGAATGATAATATCATTCATTAACTAACGATTAGTATGCACCTATGATGATGCCAGGGTCTGTTCTGGGACCTGGAGAACAATAAAAAACAACAGACAGCAATCCTTGCCCACATGCAGTTTACGTTATGGGTAGCAGTTGGGGGGCAGACAATAAGCAAGTAAAATGTAATAATGTAAAGTCAATGGTTCCAAGTTTAAACAAGGAGGTCAGGGTACAGGTCATTAGGAAGGTGACATTCAAGTACAAATTCCTAGCTGTGGGATTTCAAGTGCCTCAGGAAGGTGTTTTCTGTACTTCAACCCCACCATCATTAGACCTCAGCCCCTTGAAGGCATGATATCTCCAGTTCCTGGCACAAATAGTTGTCAATCTCTTGTGTTAAAGGCAAAGGGAGCTCCAAGATCCAGCTCTTGCCTTTAGAGAAGTTACAAACTTTTAGGTGTAAGAGTACATTAAGGGCTTTACTGTAATATTAACAAAGTACTTTAGGACACCCAATACTAGTAATTCTGCTTGGGAGAAAGAAGTGTATGTACAGTAAGGCTGTCCCAAAGAATGTGACTTTAGAGCTATATCTTGAGAGATTAATGAGAATTAATGACAGGGGAGGTGATATGGGTGGCAAGTTAGCTTTTCAGGAAGAAGAAAAAAAGGAACAGTTGAGCAAAGTCCCAGAGATGGGATCAGGTAGGACATTTTCTCCCTGACTATCCCTTCCTAAGAAACTGCATCCATCCCATGACAAAGCCAGCATGCCATCACCTTCAGGCTCTCTTGCCTGGCTGTTAGGAAATCCTCATCACTTACTAAGTGCTCATTTCTCCCCCAGCCAGCAGGAAAGGAAGAAGTTGAGCCAGGCATGCATCCCTAGAATCCAGGATTATCCTCTCCTAACTTGAGGACCATTACCACTGAGCTGAGAGCCCCAGAGGTTTTATTCATCCAGATATACTCAGAGGCATGTGCTCATAGTGGCAATGTGGCAACTGGCCCCATGTTGGAAATGAAGTGGATAAGACATCAGTTAGGTAGGTGATCCAAAGTCTCCACAGTGCATCTAAGGTGGAATCAAAGTGCTAAACTTATTCTTCAACTTGGAAGGGAAATTTTTAATCATTGAGTCCTCACCCAAGAGCTCATCAGTATTTCTAACACCCAAGACAATATTAGTTGTGTGACAGGGTAGGAACACAAGCTCTGCCTCCATCTGTGATTTGGGGGCAAGACACTTAACCTCTCAGAGCCTTCTTTTCATCGTAACGGTTATACTATGGTGCCTACCACATAGAGTTTTTGTGAGGATTGTATAATTATGTTCACAGTGTCTGGCTCGTAGATTCTAACAATCATTTTCAGTAGCAGCCTTTAAGGAGAAAAGCTCAGGAGCATCAACCAGAATGCTACATACACGCAAAGACAAATTCGCCCAGAACAAGCCTCCAAGCTCAAGCTCCATATCGCTGTTCTGACCTGTAATGAAGCACCTGAAACTGTGTTACCAGAAATGTTCATCCCCTGCGCAATAAGAGCCTCGGGAGCCAAGCTGGTGGTTCTTTTCTACTAAGATTTCCAGTAGATGCTTCAAAACAAACAACCAAAAAACCAGAAAAGTTCATCAGGGCTGCAACTCTGCATTAAGCATTGTTTTCCCCACAGTGGCAAACACTTTAGGTCATTAACACCTCACTATTAATATATTTATGAGAGTTAGGGGTGGGGAGCTAAAAGAGTAGAAAAGCAGCCAGTTAGAAATAGGATGTCCAGGATGTACTGTGGCTAACTTCTGCCACAAATGTACAAGGTCTAGGGTCAACCTGCCCAGAGCAGTATTCTGGAATGCTAGGTCCTCTGGTCCTGAAGAAATAGTGTTCTGGAGGAAGAATGGGCTGGTTAATGAGAAACCCATTACTTTTTCAAGCTACCAGAATCCTAACTAAATTATTTCACCACCAAAAAAACCATCTTATTCAACGTTAAGAGCTGGAGGAATATTTTCTCTGTCCCATTACAAACCATCACAGAAGACAGAAATATCCTGTGCCCCTTTTGAAGGCTCTGGGGACCCTCCTCCAGGAGCAAATCCCCACCTCTTGCTTAAAGGGCAACAAGACAGAGCACACTGCCAGGTTCCGCCTCCAGCCCCGGGCGCAGAGGGAGCCCACTGAGGCAGGACTCTGGCTAACTGGACTTCAGCCTTTACCTGTTGCGGACTAACCAAGCAAGTCCAGGGAAGCCACCGCCGCGAGGTCGGAGGTCCGATGACAATGCAGGCTAGAGACCCCGCGACGACCGAGCGCCGCGAGAGGAGTCCGCGAAAAGGTGACTGGACGTCTTGAGGGTGCAGTCCCCTCTAGGAGTTCGGCCCCACCCCTGCCCCCAGGGCCAGTTCTCTAGAGGGGCTTGGCTCAGGCTGGCGGGAAAAACCCAGGACACCCCGCTCGAAGGGCTACAGAGAAGAGGCGCCACCCAAAGGAGCACAGCTCACATTAGCGACGGGTGGGTCAGAGGAGAGGCCAGGAGACGCCCTGGAGAAGAAAAAGTGGCGGGGAGAGACCGCCCCAAGCAGACGGGAGTCTAAGCCTGGGGAGTGCGGTCGGTAGAGGCGGACTGGGGAGAACGGACAGGCAGTCAGCTAGGGGGACGGAAAGACAGGGAGGGCAGAAAGGGGGTGGGAAGAACGCAGGACCCTGAGGTGGGGGCGGGGGCGCTTCCGCAGCGAAAAGGGGCTGGGGACCCAGAAGGAGCCCTAGACCGAGGTCGAGGGGGCGGCCGCCGGCTGCGGACTTACCCGTCTGTCACCTGTAACAGGTGCCAAGAGAGGGCGAGACGTCCCAGTGCCTGATTCAGTGGAGGGTCTCCGGCTCCAGGAAGGCAGCCACCCAGTTCCTGCGGCCGACCCTTCTCGCGCTCCAGGGAGGCGGAAAAAGCTGCAACTTTCCCTGGAGCGGGGAGGAGCTGGACTCTTAAAGGGACCGCACAGAGCTCCGGGCTCCTTACTAGGGGCCCGCTCAGCCCAGGAGACCTAAGGGAGCCAAAACCTCGAGGCGCTGAAGGAATGTCCTCCGGGTTAGGAAAAAGAGCTTAGAGACTGAGGATAGGGGTCTAAGACTAGACGTGTCTTCCCCCTTTACTTCCATCTGTGGTCATTCTCTTAGATGGCAAAATCACCTACCTCTTTCGTTCAACTAAGTTGTCAAATTGTCTTGTACTTCTAGGAAGGTAAAGAGTCTGAACTATATGATTTGAGAAGATAAAATATGATATCATTCTGATTCTTTGACTTTTGGCCTTTTGTGGTAAGTGTCTAAAATGAAAACGCTTTGGGCAAAGGACATGGACTAAATTCACACATACACACTCAAGGGCACAACTGGTTAAAATATTCAGCTCATAGTGGGAAACTGCCAGGGAAGTTGGGGTGGGATTGGCAGTTGAGGGAAACTGCCAGGGGAGGGAGGGTCACACTTCATCAACAAGGGTACCTGCATAATTAACGTTTGTATACCTAACCCTGAATTGTACCCCACATCTTTAAAATAAAATAAAAAGGGAAAGGAAAAAATATATATTCAGCTCACGAGTAATCAAAGAAGACCAAATTAAAACAATAATGAAATTATTTGGCAAATAGTTTTGTTTTTATAACACTTAATGATGACAAAGTGACCACTGTACAAGCTTTCTCATAATTGCTGACAGGGGTGTATGATGGTTAAAAACCTCTTTTGTAAAGCATGTGAGCAATATATATTAGTAAACTTTAAAATGACATATCTACCCAGTAATTGCAGATTCTTCTCCCTCCCCTCTACCCTCTCTCTCTCACTTCTTTGCATCAGTAATTAAACATGATCACATCTTCCTCACCTGTCATCAGCAATTAAACATGCTCAAGTCTATACCATCTTTAAAAATATATATATCCTACCTATACACAAGGTCCCTCTTTAGCTTCTTTTTATGGACAGATTACTGAAAATGTATTTTACAGGTGTAGTTGCAATTTTCATTCCCTTGACTTCTCAATCATTTCTCAGTTCTCAGCAATTTGGCTTCCTTCCCCACTGAAACTGTGCTCAACAAGATATTCAACCAATGGCCTTTGTGTCAATAAATCCATCAATCAATAAATATATAAATGGTCCTTATCTTGCTTGGCTTCTCCCCTATACTGTTAACCATTTCCTCCTCCTTGAAACTCTTACTGTAAGATGCATATATGACACTATACATTTTTGTTTTTCCTCCTACTTCTTTGCTGTCCCCTCAGTCACTTTTGTAGGTTCCTCTCCTTCTATCTGACCTCTGAAAGTCATTCTCAGGACTAGGATAAATATATATATATTACCTCCCAAAACAATCTATTTCACTCAGTTGGCTTTAATTACCATTTATATTGTCACAATTGTAATTCTGTAACTCTACCCAGACCACTTCATTGAGGTGTGTATTCTTGACATCACCACTTGGATGTCCTGCAGACAACACAAATTCAAGACATCCAAAGTTAAACCTACCATCCTTTCTCTTAAATTTGCTCCTCCTCCAGCATTTCCTATCTCAGTGAATGACAACATGCCACTCAAGGCAGAAACTTAGCACCTAGCATACAACCTGGCACATAGTAAGCACTCAGTGATATTTGCAAAACGAACAAATGAATGTGTCCTAAGGTAAAAGAGATGAACATACTGTTTTTGTTCAACTGTGTTAATCTCAGTATTACTTAGAATAATAAAATAATAGAAAGAATTAGTTGTTCAATGGTTAAGTAAATTATAGCATAGTTGCACAATGGAATATCATATAGCCAATCAAATTGATATTTACACACAGTTTATAATGACAGAGAAATGCTTATGCCATAATATCAATTGAAAGTAGGATGCAACATTTAATATAAAATATAATCACAACTATTAATGGAAACAGGATATGCATGGAAAAAGATTAAAAGGAAAAACAGGCATACCCCATTTTATTGCACTCTGCTTAATTGCATTTTTTGTAGATACTGCCTTTTTTTACAAATTGAAAGTCTGTGGCAGCCCTGCATCAAGCAAGTCTACCAACACAAATTTTGCAACAGCATTTGCTCACTATGTGCTTCTGTGTCATATTTTGCTAATTCTCACAATATTTCAAGCTTTTTCATTATTTTTATATCTGTCATGGTGACCTGTAATCAGTGACATTTGATGTGATTATTGTAATTGTTTTGGAGCACCACAAACCACGCCCATATAAGATGGTGAACTTAATTGATCAATGTTGCATGTGTTCTCATTGCTTCACCAACTGACCGATCTGTCATCTCCCTCTCCTCAGACTTCCTATTTCCTGAGATACAATAATATTGAAATTAAGTCAGTTAATAACCCCACAATAGCCTCTAAATGTTCAAATGAAAGGAAGAGTAGCACATCTCTCATTTTAAATCAAAAGCTAGAAATGATTAAGGTTGGTGAGGAAAGCGTGTCAAAAGCTGAGATAGGCTAAAAGCTAAGCCTCTTGTGTCAGACAGCCAAGTTGTGAATGCAAACGAAAAATTCTTGAAGGAAATTAAAAGTGCTACTCCAGTGAACACACAAATGGTAATAAAGTGAAACAGCCTTATTGCTGATGTAGAGAAAGTTTTGGTAGTCTGGATTAAAAAAAAAAAAATCAAGCCAGCTACAACACTCCCTCAAGCCAAAGTCTAATCCAGAGCAAGTCCCTAACTCTCTTCAGTTCAAAGGAGACTGAGAGAGGTAATAAAGCTGCAGAAGAAAAGTTTGAAGCTAGCAGAGGGTGGTTCAGGAGGTTTAAGGAAAAAATCCATCTTCATAACATAAAAGTACAAAGTGAAGCAGCCAGTACTGATGGAGAAGCTGCACCAAGTTATCCAGAAGATCTAGCTAAGATCAGTGATGAAGGTAACTACACTAAAGAACAGATTTTCATTGTAGACAAAACAGCATTATATTGGAAGAAGATGCCTCTCTAGGACTTTCATAGCTAGAGAGGCAAAGTCAATTCCTGGCTTCAAAAAGTCAAAGGACAGGCTGATTCTTGTTAAGGACTAATACCGCTCATGGTTTTAAGTTGAATTCAGTGCTCATTGACCATTCTGAAAATCCTAGGGTCCTAAGAAATATGCTAAATCCACTCTGCCTGTGTTCTATAAATGAAAGAATAATGCCTGGATGACAGCACATCCGTTTACAGCATAGTCTACTGAATATTTTAAGCCTACTATTGAAACCTACTACCCAGGGAAAAAGAACCTTTTCAAATTATTACTGTTCATTGACAATAAACATGATCACCCCAGAGCTCTGTACAAGAAGACTAATGCTGTTGTCATGCCTGCTATCACAACATCCATTCTGCAATCAAGGAGTGGATCAAGGAGTAATTTCAACTCTCAACCCTACACTTCATAAAGCTATAGCTACCATAAATTATGATTCCTCTGATGAATCTGGGCAAACTAAATAAAAAACCTTTTGGAAATAATATACCATTCTAGATATCATGAAGAACATTCATGAGTCATAGGAGGTCAAAAATCAACCTTAACAGAAGTTTAGAAAAGTTGATTCCAAACCTCATGGATGACTTCGAAGGGTTCAAGACTTCAGTGGAAAGCCGGGCTCGGTGGCTCAGCCTGTAATCCCACACCTTGGGAGGCTGAGGTGAGTGGATTGCCTGAGCCCGCGGGTTCGAAACCCACCTGGGCAACTTGGCGAGACCTCATCTCTACAATAAATCAAACATCAGCCGGTGTGGTAGCGTGCGCCTGTAGTTCCAGCTACTTGGAAGGCTGAGGCAGAAGGATCGCCAGAACCCAGGCAGGTCGAGGCTGCAGTGCCCGGGAGCAGCCACTGCACTCCAGTCTGGGCAACAGAGTGAGACTCCAACTCAAAAAAAAAAAAGACTTCAGTGGAGAAAGTCACTGCACATGTGGTGGAAATAACAAGAGAACTAGAATTAGAAATGGAGTCTGAAGATGGAACTGAATTGCTGTAAATCTCATGATAAAACCTGACCGGATAAGAAGTTGCTTGGAGGAGCAAAGAAAGTACTTTCTTGAGTTGGAATCTGCTCCTGGTGAAAATACTGTGAACATTGTTGAAATGACAACAAAGGATTTAGAATATTACATTAACTTAGTTGATAAAGCAGTGGAAGGATTTGTGAAAATTGACTCCAATTTTGGAAAAAGTTCTACTGTGGATAAAATGCTATCAAACGCCATCACAAGCTACAGAGAAATCGTTTGTGAAAGGAAGAGTCAGTTGATGCCCCAAACTTTATTATTGTCTTATTTTAAGAAATTGTCTCAGCCACTACAACCTTTAGCAACCACCACCCTGATCAGTCAGCAGCCAGCAACATGGATGAAAGGCCTCCCACCAGCAAAAACATTATGACTCATTGATGGCTCAGATGATAGTTAGCATGTTTTAGCAATAAAGTATTTTTATTTAAAATATATACATTGGTTTTTTAGACATAATGCTGTTGCACATTTAATAGACTACAGTACAGTGTAAACATAACTTTTATATGCACTGGAAAACAAAAAAATGCTTGTGACTTGCTTTATTGTGGTGGTCTAGAACCAAACCGGCAGTATCTCTGAAGTATACCTGTATTCAAAACATTAATAGTCGATGTCTCTAGGTGATGAAAGAAAATGAATTTTTAGTTTTACTCCTACTTTCCTACATTTTTCAACCTTATTTTAATAAGCATGTATGGCTTGATACTATAAAATTTTTTGGAAAAATCTTTAAAAGGCAAAAAATTATTTTAATTCTAGCAAACAAAACAGTAAAATTTCAGATCTCAGGCTCTACACAGAGGTTTTTTTCCCCCTACACTTCAGTCCTTCAGTACCCTGCCCCCACTCTGAAGCTTGAAGAAGCCACATTAAAAAGGAAATCCTTTTGTTCTGTCTAGTTTTGCCAACTCAGCCCTCCCATTCTGCTCAGCTCTGGACTTTGATGTGTTCCACCCCCCAACCTTGGCTTGTAGAAAGTCATATCGGGCACTTCTCTCCTCCTTCTTTTCAGGTGGTACTTGACAGGATCTGAAAACAGCTTCACCCAGAAGTAACTTCAGAAAACAAGTAGCCCAACCCCCTTATTCCTCAGCACAATTTTAAGCTTTTACCTCTTACTATGTGTGTAATTTCTCACTCTCCAAAGTCCACCTCACTAAAGAGGATGTGGGGATCTGATCCCTCTTCTCTAAGACAGTCTCACTGACTCAGCTGCAAATACAGAGAGAGACAAATATAAACAATGAACCAAAGCAAAGTTAGTCAATGGCCTGTTTACATATATCCTGTGCTTTGCAAAGTGCTGTCCATTTCTGTTTGGTCCTCCTTGTCTGCCACAAGGATTCTGTGTTCAAATTCTTACACTAAATATTGTGAAGGCTATGCAAGCACACCTAGGTGCTGTCATGTGCAATGGATTATCATCCTATATATAGTATGTAACCCTTTTGTCCCATAGTGAATTATTGGATTCAATGAGTTGTTAGATTTTGCCACATTAAAGGAGCTCTGGCTAGTGAAAATTTAAAAAGTTAGAGATTTTCCTTCACTCCAGGGAACAGGATACCTTAGTACTGAGCAATTACTCTTTTGTAAAAAAGTATTAAATATTTCTGTCCAGGTGCAGTGGTTCACACCCATAATCCCAGCACTTTGGGAGGCCAAAGTAGGAGGATTGCTTGAGCCCAGGAGTTCAAGACCAGTCTGGGCAACATAGTGAGACCTCGTCTCCACAAAAAAATTAGTCAGGCATAGTTGTGTGTGCCTGTAATCCCAGTTACTTGGGAGACTGAAGCAGAAGGATCACCTGAGCCCAGAAGATAGAGGCTGTGGTGAGCTGTGATCATGCCACTGCATTCCAGTCGGGGTGAAAGAACAAGACCCTGACCCAAAAAACGTATTAAATATTTCAAAAATACATAAACCTACAGAGAATAATATAACAACAAAGATATGCCCACTTTCCAGTTTAAGAAATAAGGCATTACCAATACAATCAAAGCCCTGTGTACGCCTCCATCCTGAGGCTTTTGCAATCTCAAATTTGGTCTTGATTATTTTCATGTATGTCTATATGCATTAACTACATATGTGTATCTCTGAGTAATACTTTACATCAATAGTATCATCCTGTATGTACCTTCTGCAATTTGCTTTCCTCATTCAATATTATGCTTATATTATTATAAAATAATATGTTTATCCCTGTTGATAGATGTAGCTCTAATTCATTCATTTTCACTGCTATAAAGCATTCTCTATAAATAAAGATACTTGCAGTTTATATATCTCTTCTTCCATTGATTAGGTATTTTTTAATTACCAAAGTTTTAATTCTGGTTGCGGGGATATTCTCTTAATCTCATGCTGAGTAATAGCTTACTCTCATAAAAAAACAAAGCAAGCTTTCTGACAACCCAAATTTAGTGCACAAGTGGCCTACAGTGAGTACAGAGTATAAAAAGAAGATTCAATCTCTCATTTACTCAAGATCAGGGTTCCTAAATCTCTGTACTATTAATATTTTGAACTGGATACTTCTTGGGAAAGGGGGGAGGCTGTCATATGCACTGTTGGACTTCCCCAGTTGTGACAACCAAAAATGTCTCCAGATATGCCAAATGTCCCCAGTTGAGAGCCACTGCAAGATGTACTGAACACCCACTACATATGAAGCACTTTAATAGGTGCTATGAAGAGATAGAAGATGAACAAATACTGAAAAAAGTCCATTCATTCAAAGAAAAACATACTGTGCTAGGTAGGCACTGAAATTTTGGTGACCTTTTCTGGAGAAGTTCACAGTTTATTGAATGAAGTGGGGGGAGGCAAACTATAAACATAACATTATAATACAGTGTGGAAAGCACAAAGCTGGAAAGATGCTTAGGATATAGGAAATGCCTCAGAAGTCCATGTACATCAGTCTGGTGGAGGAGTAATCAGTGAAGGATCCCTGGAAGAAGTAGTAGCATCTCTGAATCTTAACAGATGAGTAGAAATTAGCTAGACCAAAAAGACAGAAAGGCATTCCATGAAGAAAAATAGCATTAGCAAAAACAGAAAGGTTAGAAACATTAGACATGTACAAAGTGTAAGGAAGTTGGTGTTGCTGGAAATAAAATGAAAATTAAAAGGGATGAAAGATGGTGCTAAAAAGATAATGTATTAATTTGTTAGGGCTGCCATAATAAGTACCACCAACAGAGTGGGTTAAGCAACAGAAACTTATTTTCTCATAGCTGTGGAAGCTAGAAGTCTGATATCAAGCTGTCTGTAGGGTTTTTTTTTTTGTTGCTGTTGTTGTTTTCCTGACAGATGTAAGGAAAAAATCTGTTCCATGCCTCTCTCCAAGCTTCTGGTGCTTTGTTGGCAACTTTTGGTATTTCTTTGCTTGTAGAGGCATCACCCCAATCGCTGCCTTGAACTTTACATGGTGTTCTCCCTGTGTGTGTCTCTGTGTCCAAATTTTCGATTGGACTGGGGTTTATCCTAATGACCTCATGTTAACTAATTACATCTGTAATGATCTTATTTCCAAGTTAGAAAACAAATCAGGGATTAGTACTTCAACAGATGAATTTTGGGGTACACAATTCAACTCATAATGAATGGGTAGAGGATAGAACAACAAAGGTCGTATGAGTCACATTAAAGAGTTTAACTTTATCCAGTAGCCAATTACAACCATTTGAGAAGCCCTGGAATTCCCTATCCCACCATTTTTGTGTGACATTACTCAAATCATTTGTCATCCTTTTTATGGCTGAATAATATTTCACTATATGGATATACCATATTTAGTTTATCCATTCAGAAGTTGATGGACATTTGAGTTGCTTCCACATTTTGTCTACCTTGAATAATACTGCCATAAACATGCATGAGGTTTTTTTGAGTATATGTTTTCAAAATACTTGTGTATATACCTGGGAATGGAATTGCTGGGTCATATAGTGTCTCTATGTTTAACATCTTGAGGGATTGCCAGACTGTTTTCCAAAATGGCTGCACTATTTTACATTCTTACCAGCAATGTATGAGGGCTCCAATTTATTCACATCCTTGATAACACCTATTATTATTAGTCTGATTACGCACATCCCAGTGAGAGGAAAGTGCTTTCTCACTGTCATTCTGGTTTGCATTTTTCTAATAACTAATAATGTTGAGTATCTTTTTGAGTGTTTATTAGCCATTAGTATATCTTTTTTCAAGAAATGTCTATTCGGCTCTATTGTCCATTTGTTAATTGTGCTGTCTTTTTATTATTGAGTTATAAGAGTTATTTATATATCCTACATATACTTTTGAAAGAGAGAACGTGAGTAGGAGGAAGGGAGAAGAACATTCTTAGTCGGGGAAGACTCATGGAGTTGTATACAGATGTAAACAGCAGGTTTTATTGTTTGATTCAAGAGGAGAGTCCAGGTCAGGAAAAAATATACTGAATGTATTGAGGATGGGTCCTTTGTGGTTGTGGCCAAGACTAAGTAAGTGCAGGACTGGTTTGTAATTTAGAGGTTGTTTACACAGTGCTGAAAACTTTAAGACCTATTTCCCAAGATTTATTCTGAGAGGTTATTCATTTTAATAAAAACATCTTTCAGGGAAAGAAAATCAATATTTACTAGACTATGAAAGCCAAAAATGGGGCTCCTTGTTACAGAATGAAATGACCATTTTTTAGTTTTATTTCCCTTTGACCCTCTAGCAATGTTTGATACCATTGCTTCCCCCTTCCTTGTTAAAGCCTTCTCTCCCATAGTTTCTGGAATAGCATAGCCTTCTTGTTCTCCAGTCTCTCTGACTGTCTTTCTTTTCTTTTCTTTTCTTTTCTTTTTTTTTTTTTTTTTTTTGAGTTGGAGTCTCACTCTGTCGCCCAGACTGGAGTGCAGTGGCACACTCATGGCCACTGCAGCCTTGACCTGCTGGGCTCAGATGATCCTTCCGCCTCAGCCTTTCAAGTAACTGGAACTAGAGGCACACGCCACCATGCTCGGCTGTTTTTTTTTTAATTTATTATTGAGATGAGGTCTCGCCAAGTTGCCCAGGCTGGTCTCAAACCCATGGGCTCAGGCAATCCTCTCATCTCAGTCTCCCAAAGCGCTGGGACTATAGGAGTGAGCCATCGTGCCTGGCCCTGACCGTCCTTCTTAATCGTTTCAGACTCTACTTTTTCTGCCCACACCTTAACGCTGTAGGCTTAAATGTCACATTAATTTATTCAGAATAAGTCTTAGGGAACTAACATTTACTAGTACTGTTATATGTACTGTTTTATGGAGCTGTAAATGTAGCAGTAAACTCTTGCACCCATGGAGCTTATGTTCTAAGTCAGAGAAAAATAAACAATAGCACTAATAGCAAACACATATAGTGCTCACTACTATTCTAAGTACTGTTCTATGGTACTAATCTAAGATACACAAACACAACATGTGCATATGCATATGTTTAATCCTCACAAAAATCCTATTATGTAGATACTATTATTATCTCTATTTTACAGATAAGGAAACTGTGTCACATAGAGGTCAAATGGTTAACTCAGAATTTGAAGCCAGACAGTATGGCTTCATATTCCATATCCTTAACTAGTACTTTATACTGCCTGTCAGCAATGAACAAATATATCATACACACACACACACACACACACACACACACACGTGTATTATGTAGTTTCTTTTGGGCATAGCTGGAAACTCCAGCATAAGAATGAGGATCCTATGAGAAGAAAGTTGTGGGAGCAAGAGTCGAGAGGGAAGATAGTCAGATGATACATAGTTCCTATCAGGAAATGGTATAGGGAAGGTGTCCTTGCCAGGAGGATGGGGAGTAAGGGGGAATCCCTGAATAAACCATGAAAGCACATCACAAGAGTAGGATATTGTAGAGGTGGGCACAGTGGCTCAGGTCTATAATCCCAGCACTTTGGGAGGCCAAGGCAGGAAGATTGCTTGAGTCCAGGAGTTTGAGACCAACCTGGGAAATACAGTGACAACTTGCCTCTACAAAAACACTTTTTAAAAAATTAGTTGGGCGCAGTGGTGCACACCTATAGTCCTAGCTACTCAGGAGGCTGAGGTGGAAGGATTACCCAAGCCCAGGAGGCTGAGGCTGCGATGAGCCATGATCAAGCCACTGCACTCCAGCCTAGGCAATAGAGACCTCGACTCAAAAAAAAAAAAAAAAAAAAAAAAACAGTGAGGATATTAAGAGCCATATTACACCAGCTATAAACAAATATATCATATATGTGTGTATATATGTATATATAGACACTATATATATTTGCATATATGTGTGTATGTATATATACATATATTGCCACATATATTCGTGAAAGGATGTTAAATGAGACTTTCTCTGTTGCTTCCCAAAGGTTTGACCGAAGCCTCAAAATTGAAGACATATAGCCTAAGGTAGCTAAACATTCTAAAGAGAGGTGATAGACAGATTCCCACAAGACTTACTAAGAGGTAGCCAAACTGGTATTTCAATTACTAATTCCCACCATTCAACTCCAGTCTCTATAATTCTAGAGACTAATTGAAGAGGATTTTTTTGAAGGGAATTCATGGGAGTAGAAAGCACTATGGTTCCCCTGCTCAAGCCAAGCAAAAAAGATCCCAGTGAAACATTTCAAAGAGAGACTGGCATCTTCCCAAGTTGGAGGTTTACTGCACTACAGACATTTTTAGGTCTGCTTGTGTTGCTACTGCAACAGGAAGAGTTCATGGAAGAAGTTCATGTGTTCTCTGGTGTTATGAACAAATAGAAACTTGTACTTTACTTTTACCTGAAGTCTGAAGGCAGAAAGTGGCTTAAAGTTGCTCACAATGGCGAGACAAAGAAAGATCTAGATCCAAAGGACCGTGATTTCTGTGGGCCAGGGAGTTTCTTTTGTGCATAGCTGGAAACTCCAGCATAGGAATAAGGATCCCATGAGAAGAAAGCTGTGGAGGCAAGAGTCAAGAGGAAAGACAGTCAGATGGTACACTGTTCCTATTAGGAAATGGTGTAGGGAAGAGGTTCCTGCTAGAGGGATGAGGAGTAAGGGGATCCCTGAATAAACTATGAAAGCACACCACAAGAAAAGGCAGTATTTGGGCATCTACCTCACAAAGGATATTGATAGTCAGATTATATCAGCACCAGGCAATTAAGCTTATCATTGTCCCTTTAAGACTCTCCTCTCCTTATTCACCTCACCCCTAAACCCTGGAGGAGTCAGAAACAGGAGAGCAAGTAGGGGAGGAGGTAGAGCCAGGAGAATGAAAGAACAGAACAAGTCACTTTTTCTAAGATGAGTTTGCAAACTTAATTGTCAGACCTTGTAATCATCCCTAAATCCAAAATGAATCATGCAGAGATTCAATGGCTTTCAGTGGTTTTCAAAATTGAGTCTTTTACATGACTTAGACTTTCATGCTGCTCCCTATCTTACAAGATTCTTTCCTACCACTTCTTGTTCTTGACCATTCTGCTCCCAGCCAACCTAAATGATTTGCCTTTTCCTCTAAACACCAAGTTCTCTCATGTCTTTTCCATCCTTCCTTCATCTTCTCCAGGTTAATTCTTATTTATCCTTCAGCTCAGATATGATCTCTTCTGGAAAGCCTTCCCCAAACCCCACTAGGGTGGGTCCTCCTCCTCTGTGCTCCCATTGTCCCATAGCACCTTTCTATATTTCTGACTGAGTATTCACTACACGGTATTCTTGTTGTCTTTTCAAGTGGTTGCCTCTATTACTAAAATATGAGCTCTTTGAGAGCAGGACCTATGTCTTAATCTCTGTATTCATAAGACCTGCATATAAAATAAGTTATCTTTCAAACTCCAAGCTGTTCTTCTGCCTGAACTCTTCTTTCCTGCACTTTCCCTTGCCCTTTGAATTTCCAATTATTCCTAAATATTTCATTTAATCTATCCCTATAGAGTGTTTGTATATCAAATAGCTAGCTGATTTGTTTCTCCTAAGGCTGGTTCTCAACTAAGGGCAATGCTGTCCTCCTCCCCAAAGTCTGGAGATATTTTTGGTTGTCACAACTCAAGGGAGAGGTTCTACTGGCATCTGGTGCATAGAAACCCAAGATGCTGTTAAATATCCTGTAGTGCACAGTACAGTTCCTCACAACAAAGAAGTCTTCGGTCTCTAGGGCTATAGTACTGCAGCCAAGAAACCTTGCCCTAGGGCAAGCAAAACCCCTCAGCTATGGTATACTTTTGAGCCTTGTTTATCTTGTGCTACATGACAGAGCTGCCTGTGAAATTCAGTCCTGTCTTCTGGAGCCTAAGATAATGATAAAGAGGAAAAAGAAGTCATAAAGATAAAGTTCTCATGGGCTGGAGTTTCACTTGGTCTTGCTGGATGAGCAAATTACATTTGAATATACACTAAAACCCATATTTGGGGAAACATTCACTTGCAGAGAGAAGCCTTTAACTAAATTCAGAGAACATCTTAGGGCCACCGTTTTTGACTTAAACTAAGCACACTAGACAAACTTCTGTTCCAGTAGAAAAAGAAATGGAAACAATCATTTGTTGAGTTATTTCTATATGCTAAATTCTGTATAAAGTGCTCTCGATGCATTATCTATTTTTAAAAATATATCTTTTCTTTTAAACATGTGGGGTACAATTCAGGATTAGGTATACAAGTAGACATCGCACAGGTAAAGATTGGGCCTCCCTTTGGTCCCCACTTTGCCTGGTTTGAGATCAGGTGCCCTTATTGATGTTGTGTTGCCTCCAGCCCCACCCCAGCAGTATCCCATTACTGCCAATCCCTTTCTTATAGTATTATGGCAAATGTTCAGGATCCACTTATGTGTGAGAACATGCAGTACTCTGTTCTTCATTTCTGTGATAGATCACTTAGTATTATTGCCTCTAAATTCATCCAAGTTGCTGCGAAGTCCATGTTTGTTCTTCTTTATGGCTGCATAATATTCCATCGTGTATATGTACCACATTTTAAAAATCCAGTCCAGTTTCAACGGGCAGCACAGTTGGTTCCATGTTTTTGCTATTGGTGCTGCAGTAAACGTATGTGTGCTGCAGTAAACGTATGTGTGCAGGTATCTTTTTTATAGAATGCTTAGAGTTCCTCCAGGTATATTCCCAGTAGGGAGATTACTGGGTCATATGGAAGGTCAATTTCTAGTTCTTTTAGATATTGCCACATTGTTTTCCATAGAGGTTGAACTGGTTTGCATTCCCACCAGCAGTGTAGAAGTGTTCCCTTTTCTCTGCATCCTTGCCAGCATCTGTTGTTGTTTGTTTTATTAATGATGGCCATTATTACTGGGGTTAGGTGGTATCTCAATGTGGTTTTAATTTGCATTTCTCTGATGATTAGTGAGGTTGAACACTTTTTCATGTGACTGTTGGCTGCCTATATATCTTCTTTTGAGAAGTGTCTATTTATGTCTTTTGCTCACTTTTTAATGGGGTTGTTTGTTTTTTCCTTTTGGCACGTTTGAGTTCCTTGTAGATCCTGGATGTTAAGCCTCTGTCAGATGTATAGTTGACAAATATTTTTTCCCATTCTGTGGGCTGTCTCCCCACTCTCTTGATGGTTTCTTCTGCTTTTCAGAAGCTTTTCAGTTTAATGAAGTCCCACTTGTCTATCTTAGCTCTTATGGCATGGACACCAAGGGTCTTGATCAGGAATTGGTAGCCTACTCTGATTTCTGTAAAGGTGTTTCCTGCATTTTCTAAGATTCTTATAGTTTGACTCTAAATGGATCAAAGACCTAAACATTATCTTTTAATCATCACAATAGCATTATAAATTAGGCAATTCTATTATCTTCATTTTACAGGTGAGGAAACTGGCTCAAAGAAGTTAGGTAGCACATTAACATTAAGTGAGAAATAAGAACTTAAATCCAATGTCTTTCTATTACACCATGCTAGGATGATTCAGTGTTGAAGGCACATCAAAATCAAGATGTCTTCTAATACTTTGAACATTTTGTTTGTGCTGTAAAACTTTAAAAAAATCAAAAGTAGCCTGGCGTCCATTCCAACTCCAGCTAACCTTTTGTTTAATTCTTCACACTTGAGTAGGACTCATTTTCCTTTGGTCTATTTCCATTTGGGGACCATGCAGTGCACTAGGATCCTGCCTGGACTGAGCTTCAGAAGATGTGAACTCATTCAATTAATTGTGTGTACTTGGAAAAAAGACTGTGGCAATTATGTCACTATTCCTTGTTTTACATCTGCAAAATCAGAAGGTTTGATTACGATAATAACAGACTATGATAAATGTGATATATCCACATATAAATTATATAACTAATATGCAACTTCAGGTCTATTTTCAGGCCAAGACTCCCTACCAAAGGCCCCTAGAATTCAGTCTTCTTTTCACTCTTTCCAAAAATGCTGCCACCCCTTATATCCCTTTAGTGTTCTCCTCAATACTCCTCTTTCCCCAGTCTGTGAAGTGAGACACAATCTCAATACTCCAGGCTACAATCACAGAAATTCTTTTTATGTAACCTGTTGTAGTACTACTAAGCTATCTTTTCCTTATGGGTAATGACTATTGCATCTTCCAGAACCAGAGGAAAACATGGACCGTGAAACTTTTCTGTTGTTATTAAGAACACCACCAAAGATTGCTCCACCCCCATTCATAATGCTTCATAGGAATGATGGTCAGTGTAATAGGAGTGTGAATGTCTTATAATGCCTCCAATACTCATCACCAACAGTTGCCCCAATGCAAAGGGCAGTTTGTGCTGATGCTGTAGCACATAGTCAGGCCATGGTGGACACCATGAACCAGCATTAGTAGCCTTTCCCTCACTCTGCTACATCCACTTTAATATCACAAGTTTCATCTTTAAGGATCTTGAGGTCCTATCTTCACTTAGCTTGCTTGACATTCCATTTTTTGATAATGTAGCTCAAAACTACAGACAATGCAGATTTACAAGGAGGAGCTGTCTGTAAATCATTTCATCCAGATTTAATCTCTGCTTCCTTTTCCTAAAATTTTCTCTATGGTTCTTCTTGCACCCTTAGTTGACAATCTTATGGTTGTTCTTACTGTGTAGCTAAAGGTGTGTGAGATGAAGTTTGACAAAAAATAAACTGCAATTAGATGTGCAAGCAGTCACTAGAGAGCTTCTGCAGATTTATTGAGTCCTGGCACTCATTTTGAGCAAACAAACAAGTTTATTGAGAGTCCACCCTGCCCAGATACCTTTCTATTTGAAGCTCAGTCAACTTATAACTATCTCATCTTAACATGAACTGAAAAGGCACAAGATTTCCAAAAGAAGGGTATTTGAATATCAGAGTCAAAGTGAAAATTGGTATCTTTAAAAACAAATAGGAAGAGTGGGTTCCTCTTTGCTCTAAGTCCTATAATTGTTCTGTGACAATTTTTTCATACTATCTCTTTAGGTCATCAAAAAGCAGACTCACAAACAGGATCTTTTAAAAATGAAACTAGGGGCTTGAAAAATAATAGAACAAGAAAGAAAGAACAAACAAGAAAGATGATACCCAAATTCCATCCTTCTGTTACTACTGCTAACTGCTCAGAAAAGGGAACTGGTAGAAAGTTGATGCCTCCATTGCTGTGAAGTAGTAAGACAAATAATCAGATTGGATCCCCCCTGGAAAGAAAGATTAGGCATTGCTTCCAAATCAGCTAGCCCAGAGTGGCCTCCACTCTGTGTATATCTCTTCCTATGCAGATTCCTTCTCTGTGGGAGTCTATTTTCCCAGCCTAATTTATAAACTTGATGACAAAGGGGTTGATTATTTGGGGTCAACATAACATTAGGTAGTGAAAAAGCAAATAAAGGGGACATACTGTTCTACATATACATGTAGTGTCATTTCTTTTGAGGAGACACAGGAACCAAATAGCAGGAATTTGTGGGGGGGCTTTTTGAATTCTGAAGGAAAACAAAATGACCTTGGCATCTAGCAAATAAACTCCAGTTCAGAAGACTGAAGTTATTATCCACAATAAGATTAGAGTCTGTCCTATGAAAACACATTTATGTTTTGCAGTTAATTTGGAATTAACCTTTTCAGGGATGCTGAAGATTTCATTGGTTCTTAACTTCTCTCTCTGGACTCCCTCAGGCTCTAGAGGTTTTCATGTATTCCAAGGGAGCTTTGTTCAGGGCAGTCAGCTATGCAACTGTGGCTTATTTACCCATGCTTCTGTCTTAGACTCATCTGAATGTGAGAACTGGAGAAGGCAGTCCCTCCCAGAGAGTACACAAGCCCAGCCCAGAGCAGCAGGACTTAGTGTGGGTGGGGTCCATCCAGTGCATCAATTATGACAGTCCAGAAAGGGGCTGAACTATGAAACCACCCCAGGTCTGCTTCCTCCTTCACTGTGCTTCCCTTGTCTTTAATTGCTCCTGTTTTGTCCACACTTCCAGAGACAGGGGCTGTTATAGAAATTTCAAAAACCCAAGAGTTCAAGTTGGCACTGCCTCAGGAATTGTGGATTTTTTAAAGAAGTATAGAACTTAGACATGTGTAGTTCAAAAAGATATTCATCAAAATGTTAACAATTGTTTCTTTAGAGTGGAATTATTGAAGATGTTTATTTTCCTCTTTGTAGTTCCCTAAATTTTCTGTCATGATCATGTACTACTTTTGTTAATTTCTAATTTTTTTAATGGGAACCTTCCTAGATGAGTCATTTTATTTCTGTAGTGCTCTATCTCCAAGCACTGTAGAACATCCCTGAAAGTGTACAGAAAAACACCCAGGTGGAGAGTTTTCCACTTCCACTTGTTCTTAAAACCATGGTGATAAGGCAAAGGATGAAGATATGAACAGACTTTATAAGCAGGACCTTGGCAGGAAGATAATTCACTCCCAATGGTTCAGATGAAGAGAGTTTATGAAAGAACTATTTGCAGGGAGTGGTTAGAGTTACAGGAGAAACAAGGGATAGCAAGGTTTGAGTGGGAAACTGTTACCACCCCTAGAACCAAGGTGTCAAAGGAAGAAAGAGTTGCCAGAGCCCAGTGAGTGCTGGATTTATGGAAGAGGAGTTGCCCAGTGGGTGCTCTGGTTGTGCCAGGAATACAGTGCCATAGCAGAGTGAGTGGGGAATAAATACTCTGACTTCCCCTCCTCCTACTATCTGATCTCCCATTATTTCTACCTCTTTACCAAACCCAACTACAAGCCAACAGGCAAGGGAACCAAGAATATGCAGTTCATAGGAGTAAACCTCCTAGGACATAAAGAGGGACTAGGAAGAGTAAAAAATGGATGGAGATGAGAGATAAAAAAAATGTCTAGCATAGTCTACCCCTTTTATTTTAAAGACTACTTTTTTGAGGTGTAATTGACATACAAAAAGTTTTACGTATTTAATATCTACAACTTGAAGAATTGGGAGATAAGTATACACCATGAAAACATCATCACAATCTATACTATAAACAACACATCCATCACCTCCAAAAGATTCCTCCTGCTCTCTTTATTATTTTTTATAAGAGAACTTAACATAAGATTTACTCTCTTAGCAAAATGTTAAGTACACACTACAGTATTGTTAACTATAGGCACGCTGCACAGATGTCTAGGACTTACTCATCTTACATAACTGAAACCCTATACCCTTTGAATAGTACCTTTCCATTTCCTCCCCACCCCCCATCCTACCATTCTACTCTCTGCTTCTGTGAGTTTGGCCATTTTAGATTCCACATAAGTGATATCATGTAACATCTGTCCTTCTGTACCTAGCTTATTTCGTTTAGTTTAATGTTAATGTTCTCCATGTGTTGCAAGTAGTAGGATATCCTTTTTTAAGGCTGAAAAATATCCCATTGTATGTACATATATACAGTAAGTAGTCCCCTTTTAACCACAATTTTGTTACCTGTGGTCAACTGTGGTCCCAAAATACAAATGGAAAATTTCAGAAATAAACAATTCAGAGCTGGGCATGGTGGCTCATGCCTGTAATCCCAGCACTTTGGGAGGCCAAGGCAGGAGGAAAGCTTGAGTCCAGGAATTCAAGGTTACAATGAGCTGTAATTGCACCACTGCACTTCAGCCTGGGCAACAGAGCAAGAACTTGTCCCCAGCCCCCCCCAAAAAACAAGACCAGACAAGGTGGCTCACATCTGTAATCTCAGCATTTTGGGAAGCTGAGATGGGAGGATGGCTTGAGCCCAGGAGTTTGAGACCAACCTTGACAATATAGTGAGACCTAGTCTCTGCAAAAAATAAAAACAAGTGTGGTGGCAAGCACCCGTAGCCCCAGTGACTCAGGAGGCTGAGGCAGGAGGACCACCTGAACCCAGGAGTTGGAGGCTGCAGTGAGCCGTGATCATGCCACTGTATTCCATCTTGGGCAAGAGGGAGACCCTGATTCAAAAAAAAAAACAATTCATAAGTGCCAAACTGCATGTCATTCTGAGTAGTGTGATGAAATCTCATGCTGTCCCACTCCATCTCACCCAGTACGTGAATCATCCCTTTGTCTGGCATATCCATGCTATACTCATATGCTCCCCACCCATAAGTCACTTAGGAACCACCTCAGTTCTCAACTGTGGCAGTATCACAGTGCTCGTGTTCAAGAAACCCTTGTTGTTACTTAATCATGACCAAAAGCAAAAGATAAGTGGTGCCAGCAATTCAGATGTGCCAAAGAGAAACCAAGTACAATAAAGTACTTGTTTTAAGTGAAAGCATGGAAGTTCTCTATTAAGAGGGAAAATCATAATATACTGAGGTTGCTAAGATCTATAGTAAGAACAAATCTTCCAACTGTGAAATGGTGAAGAAAAAATAATTCATGCTAGGTTTGCTGTCACACCTCAAACTGCCAAAATTATGACCACAGTGGGTGATAAATGCTTAGGTAAAATGGAAAAGACATCAAATTTGTATATGAAATATATGAACAGAAAAGCGTTCTGATCAACAGCAACGTGTTGCTCCAGAAAGCATTGAGTGTATACAAAGACTTCAGCAAGGGATCCCCTGAAATAAGTGACATCAAGTCATTTATTGCAAGTAAGGGATGGTCACACAGATTTAGGAATAGGTTTGGACTGAAAATATAAAAATTACTAGAAAGACTGTGTCTGCTAATGATGAAGCTGCTACCACATGAGTACAGTACAAAAAGATATTTTAAAAGAGAGGGAGAAGAGTGCATGTTCATATAGATTTTATTATGGTATCTGTTGTCATTGTTCTATTTTAATAATAGTTACTATTAATCTTTTATTGTATCTAATTTATAAATTAAACTTTAGCATAGGTACTTATGTATAGGAAAAAACAGTATATATAGAGTTCAGTTCTAACTGTGACTTCAGGCATACATTGGGGGTCTTGGAAATTATCCCTTGAGGATGAGGGGGGACTACTCTACCATGTTTTCTTTATCCATTTGTCCATCGATGGACATTTAGGTTGTTTCCATGTCTTGACTACTGTGAATAATGCTGCAATGAACATGAGAGTACAGATCTAGTCCATATTCTGATTTCAATTCCTTTGGCTATATCTCCAGAAGTGGGATTGCTGGGTCATCTGATAGTTCTGTTTTTAATTTTTTGATGAACTTCTATAGTTTTCCATAGTGTCTGCACCAATTTATATTCCTACCAACAGTGTTCATGGGTTCCCTTTTCTCTAAATCCTCACTAACTCTTGTTATTTTTTTAATAATAGCCATCTTAACAGGTTTTGATTCACATTTCTCTGATTAGCAGTGTTGAGCACATTTTCATATACCAATTGGTCACTTGTATGTTTTATTTGAAGAAATGTTTATTCAGTTCCTTTATCCATTTTTAATCAGGTTGTTTTTTGTTATTGAGTTATATTAGTTACTTATATATTTTGGATATTAACCCTTATCAGATGCATGGTTGGCAAATATTTTCTTCCATTCTGTAGATTGCCTTTCCACCCTGTTGATTGTGTCCTTTGCTGTGTAGAAACTTTTTAGTCTGATGTAGTCCTAACTGTTTATTTTTGCTTTTGTTGCCTGTGGTTTTAGTGTCATATCCAAGAATTTATTGCCAAGATTAATGTCAAAAAGATTTTCACCTATATTTCCTTATAAAAGATGTACAGTTTCAAGTTTTATGTTTATGTCTTTAATCCGTTTTGAGTTTATTTTTTTGTGTAATGTAAGATAAGGGTCCAATTTCATTCTTTTGCATGTGAATATCCTGTTTTCCCAACAGTTTATTGAAAAGACACTTTTGTCACTCAGAAGCCATTCCTATCCTTTGTGCAAGGAAACAACTTTCATCTCCAACACAGAGGAGACACAAACTTCTATGAACTACCATATCATCATGAAGTGGCATTGATTCAAATACATTCTTATCTGAAACCTAAATTAAGAGTGAGAAAAAGAAGTGGTTAATTGGGGTAAGGAACAGTGGCTCATACCTGTAATCCCAGCACTTTGAGTGGTCAAGGCGGGAAGATTGCTTGAGTCCAAGAGTTTGAGACCAGCCTTGGCAACATAGCGAGAAAATTTTTTTTTTAAATTAGCCAGACCTGGTGGCATATGCCTGTAGTCTCAGCTACTGGGGAGGCTGAGGCAGAAGGATTGCCTAAGCCCAGAAGGTTGAGGCTGTGGTGACTCATGATCATGCCACGGCACTCTAGCCTGGGCAACAGAGTGAGACCCTGACCTCCCCCCAAAAAAGCATAAAATACATATCCAAGAGTCCATACTAACCTAAATAAATGACTAAATAAATACGTAGGGAAAAAAGGTTGATTCGTATAAAATATGCATAGCTGTTAGAGTCCCAAATTGCTGAAAAACTAAGCAGTATCCCCTTACCTTCCTCCCCCCCACACATAGGGAATCAGCCCTCCTTTGCATACAATTCTTTTAATAAGGATTGTTTTAGGGCAGTTGCCAGACAAGCTAGCTTTGAGCCTCCTCTGGCTCCACATTCCCATCTGCTCCAAGTCCATGTGGAGAGTTAAACCTAACATTCATTGCATGAAGTAGAGAGGGACAAGGTCTGATCCAAGAGTGAGAGCCTATACCACAAAAGTCGTAAGATCTCACCAGTCTGTACTGACAGAAGCACAAAAAGCACATACAGAAGTGAGTTTTTTTCCCTCCCCATTTTAAACCATACAAAAGTGAATTCTGTGGGTGTTGACCAATGGGAAAGAAATTTAAGACTTGATGGAGGTGAATTCATTGACATAGATATATTCATCCAGAATTCAAAACTTAGAAAGTTCAAGCACTAAGGTATGTAGCATGCACTATTCAGTTCTTTGTCAAACAGCACTTTAATAGGCTGACCGTATATTTTATTTCTAGTGATTCTGTGACATGGTATGTTATAATAGTCTGTTAAATTAGCTAATTAAAACCTGAACTCAATGACAGCCTGTAGTCATAGAAGTCAAAATGCCTGAACTTCTCTGACATAGTATGGAATAAGGAGTCCAGAGGTTCATAGAAATGAATATAATGAAATGGATCTATATGCAGTTTGGCTACCCTCTAACCATACCTCCTCGGAACACACAGAGGACATTTTATTCACCAAGGTATTTTAAAAAAAGCATTGATGCCCTTCCTCTTCCCTCACATTCCTGAGAAATTTTGCCTGATAGCCATCAGGTGAGGGCAGAGCAAGGGAGGCATCTGAAAAGCAGAGTATTAGAGCCTGAGTAGAGTATAAAGGCATGGCATGGGTTTATGCAGCTTTAGCAGGGTATGGAGGGTACCCATGCAGGTATAGAGGGAATCACACAAGGGACAGCCTGGCATGGAATGGCAAAGCCCAAGCAGGGAAAGGAGAGAGTTCAGATGGGTGTCTTGGCAAGGGGTACTGACACCAAAGTAGGTTTGAGAGAATGTCCACACTAGAGGACAGTCCAGCATGAGGAATCACAACCAGAGCAGAGGGAGAAGGACATCTCGAAGGAGATGTGGCCTGGCATGGTCTATTAGAGTCTGAAGAGGGTGAGGAAAGCATCCACATGGAGTGAAGGGGGCTGCCTGATGTGGAGAATCAAAGCCCAAGCAGAGTAAAAACGGCATCCTTCCAGAATGAGTGGCCTAGGAACAGGGTATCAAGGCCAAAGTGAGGCCAGGAGGGTATCCATACTGAAGCATAACCCAGCATGCAAAGTCAGAGTTCAACAGAGTGAGGAAAGCGTTCACACAGAGATGCAACCCAGCATGCAGTATCAGAGGCCAGGTGGAGGGAGATGGGTGACCATGAAGGCAGGCCGATTTATACAAGGCATCAGATCCTAAGCAAGGTGAAGAGTGCATCCATGAAGTGAAGTGGCAGCCTAAACCAGGGTGTCAGAACCTGACAGGGTGAGGAAGCCATACATGCAGGGGTAAGGCCCGGCATGAGGCACCAGAGTCCAAGGACTCTAGATGTGCTTTGCTAGTATTTTGTTGAGGTTTTTACATTTATATTCATTTGAGATATTGGTCTATAGTTTTCTTTTTGTTGTTGTATCTTTCTCTGATTTTGTTATCAAGGCAATGTTAGCCTCATAGTTTGGAAGAATTCTCTCCTCTTCAATTTTCTGGAAGAGTTTGAGCAGTATTGGCCTTAATTTTTTATTAAATGTTTGGTAGAGTTCAGCAGTAAAGCCACCAGGTCCTGGGTGATGGAAGATATTTCAAATTACTGATTCAATCTTGTTACTTGTAATTGATCTGTTCAAATGGTCTATTTCTTCTTGATTCAATCTTGGTAGGTGGTATGTGTCCAGAAATTTATCCATTTTTATTAAGGTTTCAATTTGCTGCTGTAGAGTTGTTTGTGATATTTTCTAATTATCTTTTGCAGTTCTGTAGTATCAGTTGTCACGTTTCCTTTTTCTCTGATTTTATTTATTTAGGTCTTCTTTTATCCTTAGTCTAGCCAAAGGCTTGTCAATTTTGTTCATCTTTTCTAAAAAACAAGTTTTTATTTTCTTGAGTTTTTGTATTTTTAAATGTTCATTTTATTTATTTCTGCTGAAATCTTTACTATTTCTTTCCTTCTACTACTTTTGGGATTGGTTTGTTCTTTCTTTTCTAGTTCCTTGAGAAGCATCATTGGGTTATTTTTTTGTTTGGAAATCTTTCTACTTTTTTGATGTAGGCATTTATTGCTATAAACTACCTTTTAATATTGCTTTTGCTGTATTCTATAGGTTTCAGTATGTTGTGTGTCTATTTTCATTTGTTTAAGATTTTTTTCTTAATTTATTAAGTGATCTATTGGTTGTTCCCTAGCATGTTACTTAATTTCCATGTATCTGTACAGTTTCAAAAGTTCCTCTTTTCATCCATTTCTAGTTTTACTCCATTGTGGTCAGAAAAGATGCTTGATACGATTTGAGCTATTTTAAATTTGTTGAAACATGTTTTCTAGTCTAACATATGGTTGGAGAATGTTTCATGTGCTAATAAAAAGCATGTATATTCTGCAGTTCATAGATGAAATGTTATGTAAATATCTGTTAGATCAATTTGGTCTACACTATATTTTGTTTGATGTTTCTTTGTTGATTTTTTTGTCTGGATGATCTGTTCAAAATTTCAGTAGGGCGTTAAAGGCCCCAACTATTATTGTATTGGAGTCTATCTCTCCCTTTAGATCTATTAAAATTTGCTTTATATATTTGGGTGCTACTTTGTTGAGTGCATATGTACTTAGAATTGTTATATGCTCCTGCTGAATTGATTCCTTTATCATTATGTAATGACTTTCTTTGTCTCTTTTTACAGTTTTTTACTTAAAGTCTGTTTTATCTAATATGAATATAGCTACTTGTTTTATCTAATATGTGTATAGCTACTCCTGCTCACTTTTGGTTCCCATTTGCATCAAATATCTTTTTTCATCCCTTCACTTTCAATCTATATGTGTCTTTACAGGTGAAGTGAGTTTCTTGTAGGTAGAATATAGTTGAGTAATGTTATTTTATCCATTCAGACAGTCTATATTTTTTAAGTAGGGAAATTAATCTGATAACTTTCAAGGTTTTTATTAATAAGTAAATACTTACTGCTGTTACTTTATCAATTTTTTCTGAGTGTTTTATTTATCTTTTGTCTTGTGCTCTTATCATTTATCATTGTGGTTTTGTTATTTTCTGTAGTGATAAGGTTTGATTCTTTTCTCTTTCTCCTTTTTGCATATGCTTTACAGTGAGTTTTATACTCTTGCGTATTTTCATGAAAATGAGTCTTGTCTTTTCAATTACAGATACAGAGCTCTCCTAAGCATTTCTAGTTAGGTTGGTCTAGCAGTTACAAATTTCATGTTTTTTCTTGTCTGGGAAAGAATTTCTCCCTCATTTCTGAAGGAAGGTTTGCTGGATATAGTATTCTTGATTATAATTTTCTTCAGTATTTTGAATATAGTATCTCATTCTATCCTGACCTGTAAGATTTCTAATTGTAAACCTGCTCTTAGTCTAATGGAAATTTCCTTACATGTGACTTGATGCTTTTCTCTTGTTGCTTTTAGAATTCTCTGTCTTTAACTTTTGACAATTTTGCTATAATATGCCTTGTAGAAGACCTTTTTTAGTTGAATCTATTTGGGAAACATTGAGCTTCCTGGATCTGAATGTCTATAGCTCCCCTGCCCTCAACCCCAGACTTGAGACGTTTTCAGCTATTATAATAAATAGGTTTCCTGTGACTTTTTCCATCTCTTTTCCTTTTGGAATTCTCATAATATCAACATTTTAATGTTTTGATGATGTCTCATAAGTCTTGCAGGCTTTCTTCACTCCTTTTTATTCTTATTTCTTTTTTTAAAATAAACTGGGCAATTTCAAATGGCCTGTCTTCAAGTTAAGAGATTCTTTCTTCTGTTTGATCAAGTCTGCTATTGAAGCTATTGTATTTTTTTTTTATTTTACTCACAGAGTTCTTTAACTGCAGAATTTCTGTATTTTATTATATTTCTCATTCATATCATGAATGGGTTTCCTGATTTTGTTGAATTGTCTATCTGTATTATCTTTTATCTTGTTAAGTTTTTAGACTATCAGTATTTTTAATTCCTTTTTTGGCAATTCATTGATTCCCTTTTTACTGGGGTCTGTTACTAGAGAGTTATGATGTTCTTTTGGTGGTATCATGGTTCCTTGCTTTTTTATGTTTTTTGTATTCCTGTGTTGATGTCTGGGCATTTGATGAAACAATCACCTCTTCCAAACTTTCTAGAGTGGCTTTGTATAAAAAGACTTCCACCTGCAGTTGGGTCTTAGTATGTTGGTTGAGAAGGGTGTGGGGACTCTTTTTGTAGGTAAGTGCAATAGTATAGTCTCTGTGCAGCTTCTTTGTAGCCAATGTCAGCAATAACTGTGGGCACCTCAGTGGCCTATGCTATAGAATTCGAGGTAGTGGTGGCATATGTTGTTAACATCCTTGATGACAAGGGCTTTGGGGGTCCTTCTATTCTCAATTTCCCCACAGTAGGAAGATTTAGTCCAGCGGATCTCTCTTGCTATCAAGTCTGACACAGTCTACAAGCAGCTGCCATGGCACTGGGTTCCAGGCAAGGGTTCCTGGAGTAGCTGTGGGGCCAGAGTTCTAGGCTCAGAGTTTCATGAACCTATTGTGGCACTTGGGTTTTAAGAGTACAGGTTTGCTATCTGTGGAAGAGTAGGATATAGATTACCCACAGCACCAAGTTGGTGACTCTGAGATACTCCCTAGCAGCTCAAGTCCAGGAAATCATGTTGTAGCTGTAATTCTACCCTTAGGAGGCAGGACCCATCCCTAACCAAACTCTTAGGGAAAAGGGGTCTCTGGAGATTTGAATCCAAGGCACCAGGTGTGGCTGTAAACTTGGGAGTATGAGTCAATAGGGCTCAGTGGCAACTCAGATCCCTGGCAATGAGGCACCATGTAGTTGTGACTCTAGACCCTGGGTTGGTGGGACCTGGCAGTATCTCAGACCCTGTGATGCTAGGTGAAGCAGCAACAAGCACTCCAGAATGGCTGAGAATGACTGTCATTTGGGTCCTGGGAGGACAGGGAGCAGCACAATAATGGTTCCACTCCCCAGGGAGTAGGGTGTCTCATTAACTCAGAATCTAGGGTACTAATCCAGCTCCAGGAAAGCAGGGTACTAGAATTGTTTGGCCTGTAGGGTAAGGTGTCTTAGGTCAGCCACTGCTGTTTCCCTGAGATGTGTAGTTGCTCAGCTTGACCAAAGCACTGATTCCTTAGGAATAATGTGCTGCTTTATTTCAGGTCCAGTGTGTGTGACTACTCTAGGCAGCCCAGGCACTGATTTCCGGGGATGCGGGACTGTGTTAAAGTACTATTTTCTTAGGAGGCAGTGTACAGTTTCAGCTCAGGCTCCTAGGGGAGGAGTTGGGCACAGCCAAGGCTGAGAGAGGTAGATGGAGCTGTTCTGCCAAAGCATCTGTTTCCCCAAGAGCAAGTGTGCTGTTTCAGCTCTGGCCCAAGAGGATGGTGAGACAGGGCAGTGGGGCAGTTTCACAGCTACTTGGCCCCATGGTAAAAGGTATGGCTGTTGCTCATAGTTTGACTTGGGGATGTTGGTGCACCAGGCAGAACTGGTTTTATACAATCTAGCCTCAGGAATGAAGAGATGCTGTGGCTACCCACCTCCAAAGCAAGACACACTCCAGCACTAGTTCCAGCTCCAAGATGGCATAGCTCAGTAGCTATGCAGGCCACAGGGGGTAGGGCACATTGTCAGCTCCTTCTCTGGAGGGAGCACAGCTGTATGGCCTTTAGACAGTTTCCTCGGTTGGGCTTCGTACCTGTGAGGATTGCAGGGAACACTAGTGGTGAAGACCATAGGTGTCCAAGGCATTTATGGGGATTGCTGGGATCCTCTTCCCTACGTTTTCACCATAAGAAGAAATTGCCCTTGGTTCCCATCTTATTCAGGCTGGGAGATGGGGTGGTGGAGTTCTGGTGTTTCCTTCTGTTCTTTATATGGCTAGCCTAAGTTTCTGTGCTCATTAGGATTTCTGTTACTCCTTTAATATACTCCAGTGTTCTCTTTTAGTCATTTTCATTGAAACATTGTTGTTTATTTGTTGTTATGGCTGTCTTTGTTGAAGGGACCAGTGATGGTGGCTTTATCTGGTTGGTCACCTTGCTGACATCCGAGCTGTGTATAATTTAAATTCTTTTAAATTTGTTGAGGTTCATTTTATGGACCAAAATATAATCTATCCAAATAAATTTTCTATATGTACCTGAAAATATGCTTACTCTGCTATTGTGGGTGATGTGTCCAAAAAATATCAATTGAATCATGTTGGTTGATAGCGGTGTTTTCTTCTTCTATATCCTTAATGACATTCTGTTTAGCAGTTCTATCAATTGCTGTGAGAGGGTTGTTGAAATAATTATAATTACAAATTACAACTATAATTACAAATCTGTTTATGTATCCTTCAATTTTAGCTGTATTTGCTCCATGTATATTGCAGCTCTGTTGTTTGATGCACACACTATTTAGAATTTCTATGACTTCTTGGTGAAGTGGCCTTTTTATCATTATGTAAGAGCTTTCGCTGTACCTGATTTTTTTTCTTTTAAGTCTATTTCATCCTCTATAAATACAGCTACTTTTGCTTTCTTTTCATGGTTTGAATTGTATATATTTTTCAGTCTCTTATTTTCAACCTGCCTATATAAGTGTACTTAAAGTGAATTTCTTTCAGATGGCATGTAATTGGGTCATTTTAAAAATTCTCAGCCAGGCTTGGTGGCCTGTAATCCCAGCACTTTGGGAGGCCGAGGCAAGTGAATGGCCTGTGCCCGCGAGTTCAAGACCAGCCCAGGCAACTTGGCGAGACCTCGTCTCTACAATTAAAAAAAAAAAAATTTGAGCTGGGCTCAGTGGCTCAGCCTGTAATCCCGCGCCTTTGGGAGGCTGAGGTGAGTGGATTGCCCAAGCCCGCGGGTTCGAGACCCGCCTGGGCAGGCGAGACCTCATCTCTACAATAAATCAAAAAATCAGCCGGGCGTGGTAGCACACGCCTGTAGTTCCAGCTACATGGAAGGCTGAGGCAGAAGGATCGCCCGAGCCCAGCAGGTCGGGGCTGCGGTGGCCGGGAGCGGCCACTGCACTCCAGTCTGGGGCAAAAGAGTGAGACGCCAACTCAAAAAAAAAAAATTAGCTGGGCATGGTAGCACACGCCTGTAATTTAGGCTACTTGGAAGGCTGAGGTGGAAAGTTCGCCTGAGTCCAGCAGGTCGACGCTGGGGTGTCCATGAGTGTGCCACTGCACTCCAGCCTGAGTGACAAAGTAAAACTCCAACTCAAAAATAAAATAAAATAATAAAAATTCTCTCTGCCATTGTCTGTCTTTAATTGGTGTCCTTTAAACTGTACATTTGAAATAATAATTGAATGTTAGAGGTTATATGTCATTTTATTATTTCTTTTCTGTTTTTTGTTTCTCTATTTCCTTTTCTTTCCTTCCTGTTGGTTACTTGAATCTCTGTTTAGAGTTCAATTTTAAATTATGTATAGTATTTTTTTTAAAGAATACCTCTGTATAGGTCTTGAAGTGGTTGCTCTAGGTATTGCAACACATGTTACTTATACTATACACAAATGGAAATGAGAAAGGACTGAAAATACATTACTACCAAAAAATCAACAAAACAAAAAACGAGGCAGCAAAAGAGGAAAAGAAGGACAAAAAACTATGAGATATGCAGAAAACAACATAATGGCATTACATTACTTTTAATGTAAATGGTTTAATAATCTCAATTTAAAAACCTAGATTGACTGAATGGAAAATAAAAATAAGATCTAACTATATGCTTCCTACAAAAGACTCACTTTAAATCTAAGGACACACACAAGGTAAAAGAGAAAGAATGGAAAAAGATATTTCATACTAAAGGGAATCTAAGGAGAGCCAACATTGCCCTACTTATATCAGCTAAAGTAGAGTTTAAGACAAAAACTCACCAGAGACCAAGATGGACATTGTATAATGATAAAAGGGTCAATTCACCAAGAAGACATAAGAATTATAAATATACATGCACCAAATATTACATCCTCCAAACACATGAAATATACATTGACACAACTGAAGTGAGAAAAAGACTTTAAGACAATATAAGTAGAAGACTTCCAATCAATAGAATGGAAGAAAACACTTGCAAATCATATCTGATAAGGAGTTAATATCCAGAATATATAAATAGTCCCTACAACTGAAAAACAACAAAATAATAATCGTATTTGAAGATGAACAAAGGGCTTGAATAGATACTTCTCCAAAGAAGATATATGAATGGACAGAAAATATATGGAAAGATGCTCAACATTACTAATTATAAGATAATTGCAAATCACAATAAGACATCACCTCACACCTATTAGGATGGCCACTATCAAAAGAACAGAAAATCACAAGTGTTGGCAAGGATGTGGAGAAATTGGAACCCTTGTGTACTATTGGTGGGAATATAAAATGGTGCTGCTGCTATGGAAAACAGTATGAAGGTTCCTCAAAAATATTAAAAATAGAATTACCATAGGATTCAGCAATCCCATTTCTGGGTAAATAAACAAAATAATTCAAAACAGGATCTTAAAAAGATATTTATATACTCATATTCATTGAAGCATTATTCACAATAGCCAGACGGTGGAAGAAACACAAGTGTCCATCAAAGGATGAATGGATAAAGAAAATTTGGTAAATACATACAATGAAATATTATGCAGGCTTCAAAAAAAAGAAATCCTGTCACATGCTACACCATGGATGAACCTCAAGGAAATTATGGAGTCTGGTTTCATACAGAGAAGACTTTTTAAAATCAGATCAACTGGAGATTCTGAAGACATCTCAAATTTTCTGGGGATCCCTCCTCTCTGGGCTTCTGTATGTAATTTTAATTGAAGAGGTTTACTGGTTCCTACTTAGGAGCTCCATCTGGTGTCTACCTGCTGTACTGCAGCCACCCTCGTGGTGTAGTGAGACATGGTACAGGCACTCCACCTATTGCCTATATGTGATACTGCACATTCCGGTGCATCTTGATCTCTTTTGTTCTCTGCAGCCCCAACATGGCACCCCATTCCTGTCAGTATTTACCTTTAGCTAGACAAAAACTAGTCCCTTGGCAAGACTCCCTCCAAAAAAGTTAGACTGTTGGATATATGTTCCATTCTCCTCTTTCCCTATTCAGGGAAACGTAAGGAGTTGCACCTGCTGTTTTAGGAGGAAGAGCTCTGGTGAGTGAATGTCATGTATTCTTACCAATTGCACCTGCTGTTTTAGGAGGAAGAGCTCTGGTGAGTGAATGTTACCACGCTTTCATTTGGTTGGCTGCAGTACAACCAGAAACTTAACTGGCCTCCGGGTTTCTCAAAAAGGCAATCTATCCATATATTGTTGTTAAGTCAGTGTCTCCATGGGGAAAGTAGGGTCTGGAGCTTCCCATTCAGCCATATTGCTGATGTCACTCCTGCGGCTCTAGAAATAACTTTTTAAAATAATTTTATTTTTTTATTTTTAATAGATACCTAATAATTGTACATATTTAGGGACTAATTGGATATTTTGATACATGTACACAATCAAATAAGGATGAGACACCTATCACTTCAAAAACTGATCAATTTTTTATGCTGGGAACATAAATTCAAATTCTTTTCTTAGAGCTATTTTGAAACATATAATAAATTGTTTCTAGCTATACTCACCATACTGTGCTATAGAACACTAAAACTTTGATTTCTTCTATTGAACTGTAATTTGTACCCATTAACCAACCTCTCCCAATCTCCCCTGCCCCCTATTCTTCCCAGTGCCTGGTAACTACCATTCTCTACCTCCATGGGATCAAATTTTTTAGCTCTCACATGTGAGTGAAAACATGAAATATTTGTTTTTCTGTGCTGGGCTTATTTCACTTAATATAATGACTTCCAGTTCTATTCATGCTGCCAAATGTCAGGAGTTCATTCTTTTTTAGGGCTGAATGCACATATACCATGTTTTTGTTATCCTCATCTGTTGATGGACAGTTAGGTTGATTCTATATCTTAGCTATTGTAAATAGTGCTGAATAGCATAAGAGTGCAGGTATCCCTTTGATATAGTAATTTATTTTCCTTTAAAAATAAAGTAATGGGATTGCTAGATTGTATGTAGTTCTATTTATGTTTAGTTTTTTGAGAAATCTCCACACTATTTTCCAATGGTATATGAGTTCTCTTTTCTCTGCATCCTTACTATCATCTGTTATTTTTTGTCTTTTTAATAATAGCCATTCTAGATTTCTAAAAGAACTAGATATTGACCCTCCATATGACCCAGCAATACCACTACTAGGAATATATCCAGAGGAACTCAAATCACTCTATGAAGAAGATACCTGCACACGTATGTTTATTGCAGCACTATTCACAATAGAAAACACATGGAACCAACCATGCTACCCATCAAAATTGGACTGGATAAAAATACATATATACGGTCAGGCACAGTGGCTCAAGCCTGTAATTCCAGCACTTTGGGAGGCCGAGGAGAGAGGATTGTCTGAGCCCACAGGTTCAAGACCAGCCTGGGCAGCTTGGTGAAACCTCATCCCTACAACAAATCAAAAAATTAGATGGGCGCAGTGACGCACACCTGTAGTTCCAGATACTTGGAAGGCTGAGGCGGAAGGATTGCCTGAGCCCAGCAGGTCAAGGCTGCAGTAACTGGGAGTGTGCCACTTACTGCACTCCAGCCTAGGCAACAGAGTGAGACTCCAACTCAAAAAAAAAAAAAAAAGGTACACATACACAATGGAATATTATGTGCATTAAAAAGCACAAAATTATGAACTTCTCAGCAACTTGGATGGATTTAGAGTCTATAGTACTCAGTGATCTATCACAGAAACAACGAACTGAGTACATGTTCTCACTCATAAGTAGACCCTAAACATTTACCATAATACTATAAGAAAGGGATTGGCAGTAGTGGGATATTGTCAAGGGGGCAGGGGACACAACAGCAGTAAGAGTACCTGATGCCAAACCAGGCAAAGTGAGAACCAAAGGGAGGCCCAAACTTTACCTGTATGATGACAAGTTGTATGTATACCCAATCCTGAATTGTACTCCACATCTTTAAAATAAAATAAAAAACACATATAGATATAGATATATAAACAGAAACAAAATACATGTGACCAAAGAAAAATAAAACTTACTGGCGGGCTGTAAAAAATAATAATAATAATAGCCATTCTAACTGGGGTAAGATGACATCTCTTGTGATTGTGATCTGCATTTCCCTGATGATTTGTGATGTTAAGCATTTTTCATATACCTATTGGCCATGTATATGTCTTCTTCTGAGAAATGTCTATTCATGTCCTTTGCCTACTTTTTAGTGAAATTAGTTTTTTTAACTCTTGGGTTGAGTTACTTGTATATTCTGGATATTAGTTCCATGTTGGATGAACAGCTTGTAAATATTTTCTCATTCAACAGGTTGTGTCTTCACTTTGTTGGTTGTTTCCTTTGCTGTACAAAGGCTTTTAGTTTAATGTACTCTCATCTGTTTATTTTGGGTTTGTTTCATATGGGAGAACTTCTTCCTGAAGATGTATCTATAGTGTTGGTTGGGTAGGGCATTTTGGCTTTGATTTAGGGTGTGTGCAGTAGTGTAGTCTCCAAATGATTTTTCCAGCTGTAAACAGTGGCAGTGGAGTCTGTGATTTCCTCAATGGCTTAGGGTACAGTTATTAGTGTAGGATGTGGTAACATTTTTCTGCAGACTAGGACACCAGGTGAGCTAGTCTTTGGACCCTAGTGGTGGTGAAAGTGGGCTGAGCATGCCTGTCTTTGGGTCCTGGGGTGGCATCACACTGACTCTGGTATTAGCGAGTCCAGGAAGGCCAATTCTAGAGCCTCCAGGTGGCTTGCTCAGAGGTCAGCAGTGGTAGCACCAGGGTGGACAGATGGGTGGTTTCTTGGGCCCCTGAGTGACATGCATGGCATGAGGGAAGTACCAGCACATGGTGTGGTGGTGGCTGTGATGGGGGTTAGGCAGGTCAGTCTCCAGGCCTGCAAGTTACATGAGCTGGTAAGTGCCAGCTGGTATGATAGTCACAGTGAGTAGGCCTGATTTCAGGTCCCCAGGAGTGCTCAGGTGTCAATGGGGTGAACTGGGCCAGGTGAGCTCCATACTCCCTGGCTTCATGCTCTGGCATGAAGGAAGTAAGCAAAACTGGGAATGGTAGAGTTGTCCTCAGTCTCCCAATCGTGGGTGCAGATGCTGGTTTTGGTAGGCAGGGGTGGGTGATCCATAGACTAATGATAGACTGCTCAGGCGGGGGGCAGCAGTGGCTGTGATCCTGATACTGGAGAAGGCAGAGATTTCAGTGACAGTAGCTGTATGCCAGCAAGTAGGGAATGTGCATTTTGCTCATGCTTCAGACCTGGAAGTAACAGCCTGCAATGGCCACACCTGCGGGCAGGGCACTCTGGGCACATGAAAATGCAATGTGGATCTGCTACTGGAGGCTGCAAGGCCACCGCCAGTGGCCCACACTTTGTATGGAGATGTGTTTGCTTTTTGTTGTTGTTGTTGATGTGTGTTTGTTTTGAGCTGGAGTCTTACTCTGTTGCCCAGGTTGGAGTGCAGTGGCACAATCACGGCTCACAGCAGCCTTGACCTCCTGGGCTCAGGTGATCCTTACATCTCAGCATCCCGAGAGCTGGGACTATAGGTGTGCACCACAGCCTTATTTATTTGTTTGTTTGTTTGTTTGTTTGTTTGTTTAGCAGAGACGAGATTTCACTCTGTTACCAAGCAGAGCTGGGACTATAGGTGTGCACCACAGCCTTATTTATTTATTTATTTATTTAGCAGAGATGAGATTTCACTCTGTTACCAAGCAGGCTGTTCTCAGACTTCTGGGCTCAAGCAATCTGCCTGCCTCAGCTTCCCAAAGTGCTACTAGGATAATAGGGGTGAGATGTGGGTACAACTATAAAGGGACAACAGAAGTTAGTTATTTTGTGATAATAAACAAGTTCTCTATTTTGGTTTTGGAGACAGTGATAAATTTTTATACATGAGATAAAATTGCGTAGAACTACATACATGCACAAACGAATGTAAATAAAAACTGGTAAAAACTGAATAAGGTCTTTCATTTTGATAATAATACTGTACCAATATAATTTCCTGATTTTGTTATTGCACTGCCAGTATATAAAATGTCACCAATGGAGTAATCTAGGTGAAGGGTTCACAAGATGCTACGTACTATTTTTTCTAATAATATCCTTATTCACATACCATACCAGCTATGGTCTGAATGTTGATGTCCCCCAAATTCATATGTTGGAAACTAACACCCAATGTGATAGTATTAAGAGGTGGGGTCTTTGAGGAGGTGATTAAGACATGAGTGCTCTGTCTTTGCCTCATGATACTTAGTGCTCTTGTAAAAGAGGTTGGAGGGAGCTGCCTTGCCCCTTCCACCAACTGAAGATGCAGCAAGAAAATGTCATCTTGGAAACAGAGCTCTCACCACACACAGCTGAGCACCCTGATCTTGCATTGTTCAGCCTTCAGAACTATGAGGAATAATTTCTTTTGTTTATAAATTATCCAGCCTAAGGAATTTTGTTATAGCAACCCAAACATACTGAGACAACACTATTTGCCTAAAGTGTACAGTTCAGTGGATTTCAGTATATTCACAGAGTTGTGCAACCATTAATAACAATCAATATTAGAACATTTCATCACCCCAAAAGAAACCCCATACCCATTAAACAGTCACTCCCCTTTTCTATCCAATCCCCTCAGCCGTAGACAACCACTAATATATTCTCTGAATCTATAGATTTGTCTTTGCCAGATATTTTATATAAGGGGTCTTCAAAAAGTTCATGGAAAATGCATACTATGAAAAAAACTATGCATAGATTTTAAAATTTTGCACTAAAATAAACTCATATTAACTTGTTATAACAAATCTGAACAGAATCTAGTGTGAGGCACTAAGAAGATTAAGACATCAGTATGAAAACAACCCCTATTAGAGCAACATGAATTCAGCTAAAAGTGAAGCAAGAACAAACATCAAATTTATGATGAAGTTTGAGTGGAAAATGATGAAATCATTGATACTTTATGAAAAGCTTATGAAGAAAATGCCCTAAAGAAATCAGCTGTTTAAAAATAGATAGCTCTTTTTTTTTTTTAAGCTAGAGTCTCACTCTGTTGCCCAGGCTGGAGTGCCGTAGCATGGCCACCACAGCCTCGACCTGCTGGGCCCAGGCAATGCTTCTACTTCAGCCTTCCAAGTTGCTGGAACTGCAGGCGCATGCCACCACACCCAGCTAATTTTTTGATTTATTGTAGAGATGAGGTCTCGCTAAGTTGCCCAGGCTGGTCTTGAACCCCTGGTCTCAGGCAATTCTCTCGCCTCAGCCTACCAAAGTGCTGGGATTACAGGCTTGAGCCGCTATGCCTGGCCTGATAGCTCCTTTTAAGAAGGGATGAGACAATGCTGAAGATCACAGTAGCAAACCATTCACATCAATTTCTGAGGAAAAAATTAATCTTGTTTGTGCCCTAATTGAAGAGGACTGATGATTAACAGCACAAACAATAACCAACACTAAAAACATCTCAATGGGTTCAGCTTACACAGTTCTAGCTGAAAAAATTAGTTAAGCAAACTCTCCATTTGATGGGTACCAAAACCGTTGCACCCAGATAGGCTACAAATAAGAGCAGAGATTTCAGTGGAAATTTCAAACAAGTGGGATCAAGATCCTGAAGCATTTCTTCAAAGAATTATAAGAGGAAGTGAAACATGGCTTTACCAGTAAGATCCTGAAGACAAAGCACAATCGAAGCATCATTTACTAAGGGGTGGAAGTGGTCCAGTCAAAGCAAAAACAGACTGGTCAAGAGCAAAGGTCGTGGAGACAGGTTTTTCACATGCTCAAGGCGTTTCGCTTGTTGACTTTCTGGAGGTCCAATAATAACATCTGCTTATAATGAAAGTATCTTGAGAAAGTTAACCAAAGCTTTTGCAGAAAAATGCCTAAAAAGCTCTACCACAAAGTCCTTCTCCTCCAAGACAATGCTCCTGCTCATTCCTCTCATCAAACAAGGGCAATTTTGTGAGAGTTTCAATGGGAAATCATTAGGCATTCACCTTACAGTTCTTATCTGGCTCTTTCTGACTTCTTGTTTCCTAACCATAAAAAAGCTATAAAGGGCACTCATTTTTCTTCAGTTAATAATATTAAAAAGCCTTTATTGACATGGTCAAATTCCTAGGACTCTCAGTTCTTTAGGGATGAATCCAAATGCCTGGTATCATCACTTACAAAAGCATCTTGAACTTGATGGAGTTTATTTTGAAACATAAAGTTTATATTTTTCATTTTTCTTTTAATTCAATTTTTCCACTAACCTTTTGAAATCCCCTCATATTAATGGAACCATAAGAAATGTCACCTTTTGTGACTGCTTATTTCACTTAACATGTTTTCAAGGACCATTCAGGCTGTAGTATGTGTCACTACTTCTTTTTTTATATTTCCAAATAATAGTCCACTGATGGGATATACCAATTTTGCTTATCCATTCATCAGTTGATGGACATAAGGACTGTTTCCGCTTTTTGGCTTCTATGAATAATGAGCTACAAACATTTGTGTACAAGTTTTTGTGTGTACATGTTTTTATTTCTCTTGTGTATATACATAAAAGGTAAATTCCTGGGTCATATGAAAACGCTGCATAATCTTTATAGAAACTGCCAGACTGTTTTACATAGCATCTGCACCATTTTGCATTTCCACTAGTAATAGTAATATATAAAAGTCACAATTTCTTTACACATTTGTCAGCGCTTGTTATTATCTGTTTTTTAAATTATTATTATATCCTTCCTAGTGTATGTGAAGTAGTATCTCATTATTTTTGTTTTGATTTGTTTTGTTTTGAGTTGGGATCTCACTCTGTTGCCCAGGCTGGAGTGCAGTGGCACAATCACAGCTCACTGCAACCTCGACCTTCCGGGCTCAGGTGATCCTTCTGCCTCAGTCTCCGGAGTAGCTGGAACTACAGGTGTGTGCCACCATGCCTGACTAGTTCATTTTATGTAGAGATGATGTCTCACTATGTTGCCCAGGTTGGTCTCAAACTCCTGGACTCAAGCAATTATCCTGCCTTTGTTGGAATTACAGTGTCAACCACCAGGCCCAGCCTCATTATTATTTTGATTTGTATTTCCTTAATGATTGATGATGTTGAGCATCTCTACATGTACTTACTGGCCATTTGTATATTTTCTTTAGAGAAATGTTTATTCAAGTCCTTTATGCATTTGTTAATCAGGTTTTCTTTTATGGGGGAGTCATCCTGTTCATTTGTATTTCCCTCCCTTACCTGCCTAATACTAATGTCTAAATTAGAAGACTTTATTCTTAGAGCTATTTTTGGTTTATAGACAGGTTGACCAGCAAGTACAGAGTCCCAAATATCTCCCCTACCCACCCTCCAGTTTTCCCTATTAATACCCTGCATCAATGTAGCATATTTGATACAATTGCTGAACCAATATTGATAAATTAACTAAAGTCCATACATTAGTGTTCACTCTTTGTCTTGTACAGTTCTATTGGTTTTGCCAAATGTATAATGTCATGTATCCACCATTACAGTATCATCCAGCATAATTTCACTGTTCCTAAAAATGCCCTGTGCTCCTTTCTCCTTGTCATGACCACACTAAAGACCTGGCAACTACTGATCATTTTAATATATCTATAGTTTTACCTTTTGCATAACATCATGTAGTTGAAATCACCATAATATATAGACTTTTCAGACTAGTTTCTTTCACTTAGTAATATGCTAGTTTATTTCACTTAGTATTAGGGGATCTTCAGGTCTTTGTGGCTTGATAGTTCATTTATTTGTATCACTGAATAACATTCCATTGTATAAACATGCCACAGGTTTTTAAAATTCACTCACCTATTAAGGGACATATTGATTGTTTCTGTAAAAAAATGAAATATTGGTACCCCCAAACTTGTATGCCAAGGGGAAAGTTAAGCCTGGGAACTGAGTCATGCAACACTGCCATTCTTTTTCCCCAAAATGGATAGCTATAATTTCACAACCCTGTGTCATAGCATTATAAATAAGCCAGGTTGCCACAACAGCAAAAGGTCATATACCTTCCCAGATGGCCTCCCTCACAAATTGACCACAAGGAAATTCCTTGCTAGCCTCTAAATCGTTCAGCATACATATCTCCCCATAAAACCAGCACATGTCAATCATAACCTTGGGTCTGCAACCTAAGTTTAATTCCTAAAACTGTTAAATCTTATGGTGATAATGTCAATTACAAACTTATCTTTCCAGGCACAGAACAAGGACAAGATCAATTACTCTTTCACCTGCCCGGAAAGGGAAGCTTAATTGACTCTTTCCTCCACTCCCTCTTTTTTAAATCTTTACCTTATGTAAAATGTAGTTTTACTAGCACTTAGAGTCTCTCAAGAATGTAACCATTTGCCTCACTGCCTACCCTCCCTTCTTTTCTTCCCTTCTGCTTGCTCTCTTCCCTTGGTATTTAAATACTGAGTTCCCAAAACCCTCTTTGGAAAGCACATGTCACAGATGCTTCTGTGACATGTGTTTTTCCCAGGGTGCATCCTCAAACTTTGGCTCAATAAATCTCTACTTATTGGGACACCTGCCTCAGTCACTTTTTTGTTGTTGACACTTAGAATTTCTGGCAATTATGAATAAAGCATATGGACATAAGTTTTAAACTCATTGAGCTTAATACCTAGGAGTGTATGTCGATGTATAGTTTTGTAAGAAATTGCCAGATTGTCTTCCAAAGTAGCCATCTTATTTGCATTCCCACCAACAATGAGTGAGAGTTTCTGTTCTACATCTTCATCAACATTTGGTGTTTTCAGCGTTTGGGATTTTAGCTATTTAATTGGTGTCATGGCATCTCATTTTTGTTTCAATTTTGCAATTCCCTAATAACATACAAAGGAGGACCTCCAAAAACCCTGAATTTATTTATTAAAAATTGTGTATTTATTCTTACATGTTTAAACTTTTGTCACCTTCAAAGTACTCTTCATTTGATGCAATCCACCTATCGAGATACTTTTTCCACTGTTCAAAACAGTTTTTGAACTCATCCATTTTGATGCCTTTTAGTGCTTCAGCTGTTTTGGGTTTCACCTCTTCCAAAAACATTTCTCTTTGAAGACTTTTATCATCCAGGGAAACAAAAACAAGTTGCTCTGGGTAAGATCCGGTGAGTAAGGAGGGTGGGGCACAGGGGTCGAGCCACTTTTGGTCAAAAACTGCTAAACACTCAGTGCAGTGTGGGCAGGTGTGTTCGTAAATCCCCCATCATAAAATAGGTAAATGTGTTGAAAGAACCTACAAAAAAAATTCACTGAAGCCGAATGCAGCCTCTCACAACAATGCTAGCTTGTACACTGATGTCGGTGGCTTCCTAGAACACTTATCTAGTGGGGGAAGCCTGTACTACAAGGGGCCCACCCTCCAAAAATTAATTCTAGGTTCTTTGTGGTACCCCCTTGTATGTTGAACATCTTTTCATGTGCATATTTGTTGCCTTCTTGGAACAGGTAGTCTGTTTAGGTCTTTTACCCATTTTTTTAAATTAGGTTTTTTATCTTCTTTCTGAGTTTTAAGACACTTCTCAAAAGAAGACATGACGGGGCTCAGTGGCTCAACCTGTAATCTCAGCACTTTGTGAGGCCAAGGCGAGTGGATTGCCTGTGCCCACGGGTTCGAGACCAGCCTGGGCATCTTGGCGAGACCTCGTCTCTACAATAAATTATAAATTAGCTGGGCATGGTAGTGTGTGCCTGTAGTTCTGGCTACTTGGAAGTCTGAGGTAGAAGGATTGCCTGAGCCCAGCAGGTCGACAATGGGGTAATGAGTTTGCCTGGACTTCAGAGTGAGACACTTCAGCCTGGACAACAGAGTGAGACTCCAATTAGGAGAAGGAGGAGGAGGAGGAGGAGGAGGAGGGGAAGGAGAAGGAGAGATACAAGGAGCCAACAGAAACAGGAAAAAACACTCAGTCTCACTAGTCATCAAAGAAATGCAAATTAAAATCACACTGAGGTACCACCTAACTTCAGTCAGGATGGCCATCATCAATAACTCAAAAAACAACAGATGCTGGAGGGATGCAGGGAAAAGATAACACTTCTACACTGTTGGTGGGAATGTAAACTAGTACAACCTCTGTGAAAAACAGTGTGGTGATCCTAAAAGATCTAAAAATTGACCTTCCATATGACCCAGCAATCCCCCTTCTAGGAATATACCCGGAGGAACTCAAATCACTCTATGAAAAAGATATCTGCACACGCATGTTTACTGCAGCATTATTCACAATAGCAAAAACATGGAACCAATCATGCTGCCCATCAAAAGTGGACTGGATTTTAAAATTGTGGTACATATACACAATGGAATATTATGCAGCCATAAAGAAGGACAAAATTATGAACTTTGCAGCAACAAGATGGATTTAGAGTCTATAGTACTCAGTGATCTATCACAGAAACAAACAACTGAGTGCTACATGTCCTCACTCAAGAGCAGACCCTAAACAATTATCATAACACTATAAGAAAGGGATTAGCAGTAGTGGGAAACTGCTGGGGGAGGCACACATCATCAATAAGGGTATCTGATCTCAAACCAGGTGAAGTGGGGGCCAAAGTGATGCCAAACTTTACTTGTACAATGACTATCTTTATACCTAACCCTGAATTATATCCCACATCTTTAAAATTTAAAAAGAATTTTTTATATATTTTTAATAACAATCCTTTACCAGATATGTCTTCTGCAAACATTTTGTCCCAGTCCTTGTCTTTTCACTCACTTAACAGTGTCTTTTACAAAGCAGATTTTAACTTTGAAGTCTAACTTATCAATTTTAGCTTTCATGGATTGTGCTTTTGGTGTTGTATCTAAAACTCATTGCCAAGCACTAAGTCACCTCTATTTTCTTCTTTGTTATATTCCAAGATCTTTGTAGTTTTCTGTTTTACAGTTATAGGGCCTGTATGAAGGTGATAGAGGTTAAATAAGGTCATTAGGGTGGAGTTCTAATTCAATAGGGATAGTGCCCTTATAAGACAAAGAAACACCAGGGTTTTCTCTCTCCTCCATATGAGGACATGGCAAAAAAGCAAGAAGTAAGTCCTTACCAGAAACTGAATCAGCCAGCACCTTGATCATGGACTTCCCAATTTCCAAAACTGTGAGAAATGAATTTCTGTTGTTTTAGCCACCCAGTCTGCAGTATATTGATATAGTAGCCCAAGCAGACTAAGATGGAGCCCTTAGCTAATTAATTATAGTTATTTTAAATCACGCATCCCATAATTCAAAAATCTGTCACATTTGAGTCTGATTCTGATGCTTACCTTGTTTCTTTAAGACTGTGTTTTATTTCTATTTTTTAGCATATCTTGAAATTTTTTTGTTGAAAGCCAGAAAGGATGTACTGGGGTAAAAGGAATTGAGGTAGATAGGTCTTTAGCATGAGATTTTCTGTTTATATAGCTAGGAGTTAAGTTTGTTGTAGCAGTAGTGTCAGAAGCTAAAATTTCCTCTAAAGTCCTTGATTTTCTCTCTCCTATTATCTTTGAATTTCTCTAAATGCTCATTCTTAAATCAGTTCTGAGGCTTACAGTTCCTTCACTTGTAATACTATACAAGAGCCCTGTTGATGTGATGGTAAAGTGTGGGGGGAAGTGAAGCGTTCTCTGGGCAATAACCTTCACAACTGTTTGTAAGCATCACATCTCTTTATGTGAGACAGGAAAGTAGAAGGAGCTGGAGTTGGGTATTTCCCTTCCCCTGGGTTAGTTAGGCTTTGGTAAAACAAAAGTTGACTAGGCCCTGGTAAAATAGTTTGCCTTCAGGGCAGGCCTTTTAAAGAACAGAGCACTCTGGGTATGTTTCAAAATGGTTACTTTCACCTCATCCCTGCCAGAAGCAGAAAGGGATTTTTCTCTGATCTTCAACCTGAGGTAAAATTAATGAAAGTGTGGAGTGCCCCTAAGGATGGGCCCCAGGAGTGTTTATCTCTCAAATTACTCCACACTCAGTCTCCAGCAATTAGTCACTCTTTATGTGTTTATGTGTTCCTACTAGGCTTTAGCAGTGCCTTCCAATTCCAGTAAGTGGGACATGTATAGCACACCCCCTCCCAACAACAACAATAGAATGCACATTCTTCTCAAGTACACATGGAACATTTTCCAGGATAGAAGTTAGAACACAAAATAAGTCTCAATTTTTTTACTGATTGATACATGATAATTATTTACATTTATAGGGCACATGTGATGTTTTGATACATGCATACAATGTATAATAATCAAATCAGGGTATTTAAGAGATCCATCACCTCAAACATTTATCATTTCTTTATGTTGGGAACATTCAAATTCCTCTCTTCTAGCTATTTTGAAGTATACAATAAATTATGGTTAACTATTGGCACCCTACTGTGCTATAACGTATTCCTTCTAACTATATTTTTGAACCCATTAACCAACCATTCTTCATTTCCTTCCCTTCCCAGCCTCTGGGAACTATCATTCTACTCTCCACCTCCATGAGATTCACTTTTTTTAGTCCCCATATGAGTGAGAACATGCAAAATTTGTCTTTCTGTGTCTGGTTTATTTCACTTACCACAATGATCTCCAGTTCTAGTCAGTCATTGCAAATGACAGGATTTAATTCCTTTTTATGGTTGAATAGCATTCCCTTGTATATATATACCATATTTTCTTTATCTTCCTCTGGTCATAATTAAATGAAACTAGAAATCAATAACAGAAAGAAAAATGGAAAATTCCAAATATGTGGAAATCAGACAACAAACTCCTAATCTGCTGTTCTATTTATCTCTAGATTTTTTTTCAAAGTGGCTATAGCATAAGGATTTCATTCACATGCATGAACTAAGGAAACATCAGCATAAACTAGGAATGGCAATGTAAAATAGTCCATCTCTACAGAAAGATAAGAAAGATGAGACACTTTCTGAAATTATAGGCCCCAAGTGGCCAACTAAAAATAAAGGTTTCAAGTTCTGAGACTCTGAAATAGCAATCTCCTTAATACTCCCTCAGGATTATGTTGAGAAGAAGTTTCCTCACTCAAATTTGTAGGTGACCATATTCTAGATATATTAGAGAGAGTATCTTCTTCCATATCATCAAAAGGCAAATATTTAGTACTAACTTGATGGGGTGCTTACATGTATGTCCTTTAAGGAGAAGACATGAATACAAATATTTAGAAACATATACAGAGATATAACAAAACATCCTACAGAATAATAATTAAACAGCGGTGTTCGACAGAGAGTAGATAAGAAGGTATTAGCACTCTTTAAATTAGATAGAGTTTGAAGAGTTATTTGATGATAGTCTAGTGAAGGAAATTATGAGACAAGAACATGTCAGACATATGTACGGGAGAAAGCTCACAGGTATAAAAATTGTGACAATCTAATATGGGGTGCTAACACTCAAGAGGAGGATTTTGGACTTCATCAACAGTGTAATAGGAAGGTTCTTTAGTACGAGAACTGCATGATCAAAAGAAAGAAAATTTCTTCTTAAAGTATTCACTATAAAGAGCTCACCTGATAAGGGGACACTAAGTGTGCTAGGTGGATAATAAAGAATTTTTATTCTATTAAAAAAGAGAGACTTGACATTCAGTGTACTTTAGTACGACTATATCACAATTCAACAAATTTTTTATGGCCTAAAGCAAAAAGACTGATGAAGACTAAAGAGTGGACTAAATCTAAATAGGGGTCTAGGGAAGATGTGGCTATTTCAAACCAATGATTCCTGGAATTTTCACCTACATAGAGACCCCTGAGCGCTTCTCCAGTACTGGGTAGTGATACCACTTTTAGCTTCTCAGTGATGACCCCAAAGGAGAGCATGCACTGGGTCACACCAAACTTAAACCCAGGGAAAGAAATATAACAAAAAGCCAGGTGAATAACATAGACATTAAAAATAAGAGTGCTGGTAGTCGTTAATGACGTTAGATTGGCTAGTTCAGACAAGTAAAGAATTGAAACTAGTAATAGTTAACACGACTGGTTATTACATGCCAAGCAGTGTGCAAAGCATGTTTTCTACCTTATCTACTCTTCATCATAACAACCTCATGAGGTTATTATACCCACATTACAGATGAGGACGTTAAGGTTCACAAATACACAGCTAGAAAGTGAGATTTGAACCTAAGGTATCTGACTTTTACTCTGTGCTGTTAAATCGCCTCTCAATATACAGTAAACTATCATTCAGGAAAGAATTTAATTATGGTTATTCTAGCTTCTTTTTTTTCCTTTTTTTTTTTTTTTTGCCCCTGTTAACCACTTTCTATACACACACACTCCTACAAATGAGTTTCTATTGGCTCTATTACAACATACTAGAAACTTTCATATTCTGAAAGACATTTCTGATTTACTAAAAGAAACCAGAGCTCCTTCAAAAAATGGCTGATTCTAGGGCTGTGACAGGGAATATACACAAGGAACATCTTGTAGTGCCAAAAAGTGCTCAAAAAACAAAATTATGGGGGCATGCCAAGGAGACATAGGTGCCAACCTGAAAGAGTTTCCAATCAAAGCTGGAAGAATTTGAGCAACAAAATCAATTATTCTTCCTTATAGAAGAATTCAAAATAATTTATGTAGATACTTAATCCCCCAACCCCTTTTAAGTATAGACTGGACTTAGTAACTTCCTTCCAAAGAATAGAGTGTGGAAAAGAAAGGAATTAACTTTATAGTAGAGAAATCTGGCAAACACTACACTGGCCACCTGATCAAAGCCCTGATATAATGTGATGAAAATGACACTTTACCTCTGTTGTGTTCCTCTCAAACACTTATGTCCCCAGTCTAATTCATGAGGAAAGCATCAGATAATTCCCAACTAAGGGATAGTCTGCAAAATTCCTTAACTCCTCAATACTGTCACAGTCATCAAAACAAGTAAAATCTGAGTAACTGTCACAGTCAAGAGCTGCCTAAGGAGACATGACAACAAAATATAATGGGATATCATGGATTGGATTCTGGAACAGAAAAAGACAATAGATAAAAACTAAGAAAATCTGAATAAAGTGTGGACTTTAGTAATAATAATGTATTAATATTGGCTTATTAATTATAACATATGTACCATACTAATCTAAGATGTTAATAAAAGAAATAACTGTGTGCAGGGCCAAAGGAAGGGAAGTGAACAGATATGGAAACTCTACTATCTTTGGAACTCTTTAGTGAATCTGAATTTACTCCAAGATACAAAGTCTATTTTTAAAAAAACTTAGAAAAAGAAAAAATAGAGCCAAATCCCAGCTGTACTCCTGATTAACTGTCTAACCTTGTACAAGTCACTATCTTAGTTTTGGTATCCCTGTTTATAAAAGAGACAGAATACTTTTTTTCTAGCAATCTGCTTTATTGAACAATAAATTCCAGGGGAGAACACGAACACAGTCCCCCCACTACCACAAATTATGCAGTCAAGTTTCCCACATTTGGGGAAATCGCAGGGGTCAGCACATCCAGAGTACAATGGATAAGCCTCACCCTGGGAAAACCACCTTCGTGATTATGGTATCTCCCCTGCCAGGTAAGTATTCTCTTTTTCTTTTTTTAGTGGCATCAGCAAAACAGCAGATTAGTAAGCACCAGGCCCTCCTTCCCCCAAGGGAATTTTTTTTTTAATTAGAGAGTAGCTAAAATAATGTTACAGGAGGCCTGGAAAACAGTCAAAGTTCTACAGCAACCAAGCAAACACCAATCAAGAAAAAGCCACATTCAAAATGGTAAGAAAGCTTGTGGCACTTTTACTTACCTGTACCCCGTCCTTCCCTCCCGGCACACTTGGGGGGAAACACTGGGTACAGCTACTAATTGCCCCCCCAACCCTAGAGAGAGGATGGACTCTAACCTGTCTAAGGGCTGCCTGATGTACTGGTCTGTTTTGTCTAACTCAGAGCTCAGATGGAGAAAAACAGCATAGCTTGGATCTCAGGTCAGGAAAAGCCACAGAAAATGGTGGGCACTGTTCATGAATACTGCAGGGGGACTACAGACTCACAGACACCTGGGGTAAGAGATCAGAGGCACAGGAATACAAACATACCATTGAAAGTTCCCACAAGAAGCAGGGGTAAAACTCTGATAAATTTAGACATTTAAAAAGCAGGTTCAGGGAATTGAAAAAAAGCACTTACAAAGGCCAAGACAGAATACATACCCAGAAAAGGCCTAAGAAGACCTTAAGCTCTCACATGGGACTGATCCAAATGCTCAGAGCATACCCTGCTAATGAGTGAAAGTCTTCCCTGGCACAGAGCCTATCTGCAAAGACTAGCAGAGGTGGCTGTTTTTTTCAAATGGCTAAAAGTCAACAAAAAAAAGGATCACAAACCATATAAAGAAACAGAAAAATACACCCCATTCCAAGGAGAAAAATGAAATGTCAGAAACTGTCCCTGAAGAAACACAGGCATCAGAAGGAACAAACACTAAAACAACTATCTTAAATATGCTCAAAGAGTTAAAGGAAAACTCAAAGAACTGAAGGAAGCTAGGAAAACAATGTATAAACAAAAAAGAGAATATTAACAAAGAAAATTTTTAAAAACAAACCAGGCTGGGAATGGTGGCTCATGCCTGTAATCTCAGCACTTTAGGAGGCTGAGGTAGGAGAATTTCTTGAGCCCAGGAGTTTGAGACTAGCATAGGCAACCTAATGAGACCTTGTCTCTACAAAAAATATTTAGAAATTAGCCAGGCATGGTGGTGCACTCCTGTAGTCCTAGCTACTCGAGAGCCTGAGGTGGGAGAGTTGCCTAAGCCCAGGAGTTTGAGGCTGCAGTGAACACACTGCACTCCAGCCTGGGTGACAGGGTAAGACCCTGACTCAAAAAAAAGAAAGGAACCAAACAGCAACTGTGGAGCTGAAAATTAGTATCTTAATTGAAAAATTCACTAGAGGCTAGTGGACTCAAACAGAAAGAAGAATCAGTGAACTTGAAGACAGGTCTTTCAGAATTGAATCTGAGGAGCAAAAACAAACAAAAAAAAGAATTAAGATAAGTGGACAAAGACTAAGAGACTATGAGACACCATCAAGCTGACCAATATATACATTATGGAAATTTCAGAAGGTGAAGAGAAAAGAAAGGGGCAGAGGAATTATTTGAAGAAGTAATTTTTTTAAGGAAAGGCACTGATTTACAAATTCAAAAATCTCGATGACCTCCAAGTAGGATAAACCCAAATAGGTACATACCAAGACACATTCTAATCTATCAAAAGCCAAAGATAGAATAAGAATCTTGATAGCAGCAAGAGAAAAGTAACAAATCATGTACAATGGATCCTCAATAAGATCATCAGTGAATTTTTCAGCAGACCTTGGAGGCCAGAAGGAGTGAAATAATATATTTCAAAGAATAAAAAATAAGTCAACAGAGAATTCTACATCAGACAAAATTGTCCTTCAGAAATGAGGGACAGGCCAATGGCTCATGCCTATAATCCTAGCACTTTAGGAAGCGGAGGTGGGAGGATTGCTTGAACCTAGAAGTTCAAGACCAGCCTAAGCAACATAGTGAGACCTCATCTCAACAAAGATAAAAATAAATTAGCTGGGTGGGGTGTCATGCACCTGTAGTCTTAGCTATTCAGGAGGCTGAGGTAGAAGGAAGACCTGAACCCAGGGGGTCAAGGCTGTGGTGAGCTGTGATCATGTGCCACTGCACTCCATCCTAGGCAATAGAGTGAGACTCCAACTCAAAAAGAAAAAGAAAAAGAAAAGAATGGAGGATAAATTAAGACATTCCCAGATAAACAATATTCAACACTGCATAGGAATTTTTAGCCAGAGCATTTAGGCAAGAGAAATAGGTAAAAAGCATCCAAACTGGAAAGAAATAAGTAATATTGTCTCTGTTTGCAGATATGATCTTATATGTAGAACACTCTAAATATCCCCCCCCAAAACCAATAGAACTAACAAATGAATTCAGCAAAGTGGCAGGATACAAAATCAACACACAAAAATTAGTTGTATTTCAATACCAACGGTAAGTAATTGTTGGGAGCCAGCCGTGGAGGCCCGCCTGAGCGTTAGGGATTCGGGCAGGATGCAGATCCTGAGACCACCAGGTTGCGTTCAGGAGCTGAAGACCCATTCCCTCCTCCCTTCTTTGCTGTTTGGCATGACCCACTAGCAGGGACTTTGATGATCTAAGCATGAAGTTCTGAGAATATGACAGGCATATTCTCTAGGGATCCGTTGTTCCCATTTCTTACAGACTGTGGTTTCGGCTTTAAACTTAACACAGTTCAAGCTCAGGTCACATTTGGGAGCCTTATATATGATACAAGCTTCTTTATAAGATTTAAAAGTATATTTGTAGAATTAGTATATACATTTAGAGAGCTGTTTCCAGCTTTAGATGGTACAGATGATTATCTGGAGTTACCAGAAATGGCCCAGCATGCACTTTGGACTGGGCCACATTCCTAAGGGCCCAGCGTCCACTTTGGGCTGGACTTCATTCTTTTAAACTAGTTCTTTAGCTATAATTAATGTAGGTTTTTTCTACTTATAATAGAAACTGAATTTATTTTATTCATAGAAAGTATTGTAGAATAGGTCATGCTACGTGAGGGAATTATGTTAGTTCAAGCATGATCAAACATGATACTTTAAGGTTTTATAAGAATACAGCTAACATTAGAAATTTCATTGTTCCCACTTTCTATTAATTGTGGTTTTGGCCTTAGTACATTTACAGTTTGTATTTGGGTTTTATTTTAGAAGCTTTATTACTGACGATCAGTTTTATATATTAGGATTACGAATTAGAAACTTTTATAGAAATTAAGATACATAGGATTTGAGAATAGCCATTTTGTTAAGAGATTATAACCAATTGTTCCTGGAAATGGCCCAACGTGATCTTTGGACTGGGCCACATTCTTTAGGAACTGATTTAAGCTATAATTAAGATTTTTTATAGTACAGGTAAAATTAGCACAGAATAGAAAGGTATTAGGATTTAAGTCAGTCATTAGGTGTTGGGAATGCATAAGTTTTAGAAGTTATTGATTATTAGAACATTATGATGTTAGAATTGTTGTACTGTTTGTGAGGTACATTAACCAAGCATGAGGAATAGTGAGATAATTTTGGGATTGTCCTTCTGCATGCTTGGGAAAATGCCTGGTGGGTGGGGGACGCCCCTCACCTACCTGGCTTTGCGTTCACGTGAAAGTCTTGTGATTTAATTGGGATTGTCCTTCCTCATGCTTAAGGAAACACCTGGTGGGTGGGGGGATGCACCTCACCCATTTGGCCCTGTGTTCACATGAAAGTCTTGTGATTTAACATGTGAAAATTTGGGATAAAAGACTCACGGCTGGTCCCAATAAACGGCTCCTGCTCATTTCACTGAACAGTTGTCCACTTTCTTTCTCTTTCTTCCTCTTTATATCTATCCCTCCACCTTTCTTTCTTTTAATATCTATCCCTACTACAGAATCGGCTTCTGCACTAGACAGAGTCCAGTCTCTTTCTTTCTCCCCCTTTCTCTTTCTTTCTCTTTATTTCTTCAAAATAATTGTCGACACTGCCCCACCTTCCAGGGACCCTCTAAATCTCTCTAAAGGGGCTGGCCCCCATAAATGACCCCCCATAAGTAATCTGAAAAGGAAATTAAGTAAACAATTACATTAATTAATTTTGGTGCAATTATAATAGCATTAAAAAGAAAAACATTCTTAGAAAAAACTCAACCAAGGAGATGAGAAAACTACAAACATTGCCAAAAGAAATTAGAGAAGACACAAATAGATGGAAATAAATCCCATGTTAATGCATTGGAAGACTAAAAATTGCTAAGATTTAATACAACTCAAAGTGATCTCTAAATTAAATGCAATGCCTATTAAAATCCCAATGACATTCTTGTTGAAATAGAAAAATCTACCCTAGAATTCATATGGAAATTCAAGGAACCCCAAAGAGTCAAAACAATTTTGAAAAAAAAATTAGGAGTTTTCTTGCTTCCTGATTTCAAAACTTACTATATGCTACAGTAGTCAAAAACTGTGGCATAAAGACAGACATATAGACTAATGAAATAATAAAGAGCCCAAAAATAAACCCTCACATATATGGTCAAATGATTCTCAACAAGGGTGCCAAGATCATTCAATATGGAAAATAAAGTCTTTTCAACAAATGGTCTGGGAAAACTGGACATCCACTTGCAAAAAATATGAAGTTGGTCCATTATCTTAAACCATATACAAAAAAATTAACTCAAATTGGATGAAAGTTCTAATTGTAAGAGCTAAAACTATAAAACTCAGAAGAAAACAAAGGAAAAAAGCTTCATGACACTAGATTTGGCAAAGGATTCTTGTATCTTATGCTAAAAGCACAGATACAATAAAATATATGTTGGACTCCATCAAAATTTAAAACTTTTGCATATCAGCCAGGTGCAGTGGCTCATGTCTGTAATCCAGCACTTTGGGAGATGAAGGCAAGATGATTACCTGAGCCCAGGGGTTCAAGACCGGCCTGAGCAACTTGGCGAGACCTCATTTCTACAATAAATCAAAAAATTAGCCAGGTGTGGTAGCATACACCTGTAGTTCCAGCTACTTGGATGGCTGAGGTGGAAGGATCACCTAAGCCCAGCAGGTTGAGGCTACAGTAGCCGTGAGTGTGCCATTGCACTCCAACCTGGGTGACAGAGTAAGTGAGACTCTGACTCAGGAAAGAAAGAAAAAAAAAAACTTTTGTACATCAAAGGACACTATCAACAGTGAAAAGGCAACCCACAGAATGGGAGAAAATATTGCAAATCATATATATGATAAGGGGTTAATATCCAGTTAACATAAAGACTCCTACAACTCAACAACAACAAAAACCAACCTGATTAAAAAATGAGAAAAACGACTTGGATAGACACTTCTCTAAAGAAGTTATGTAAATGACCAATAAACATATGAAAAGATGTTAACATCACTAACCATTGGGGAAATGTAAATCAAAGCCACAATGAAATACTACTTCACACCCATTGGGGTGGCTATTATAAAAACAAAACAGAAAATCATGAGTGTTGGCGAGGATTTAAAGAAATCTGAGCCTTTGTGTGCTGGGGGTAGAAACATAAAATGGTAAAGCTGCTGTCAAAAACAGTATAACATTTTCTGAAAAAATTAAACACAGAATTACTATTGAGTATTAGTCAGGGTTCTCCAGAAAGGAGGGATAGGGTATATACATATGTATCGGGGGACCCTAAAAACCTGAAACTTATTTATTAAAAATTGTGTACTGGCTGGGCACGGTGGCTCAGCTTATAATCCCAGCACTTTGGGAGGCTGAGGTGTTGGGAGCCAACATCTATAGCTACATGGCTGAGGCCTGTAAAGGCCCATCTGGAAGATCGCCTCTGACATAGGATATCAGTTATACCTATAATATTGGCGTGTGATTAGTGACCAGTGTGCATACATGGCAGTAAAATTTACTTCTTTCTAGATATTTTCAAACTTCTATTCCCTGGTAGACTGGTGAGTCAGCTCTTGTTCCTGAAAGCAGTTTCCCCTAAAGCTAGGATTAGAAACTAAATTACCATAATAGTTTTATTGCCCTGCCCCTAGCCAGGCAGAACGATTGCTTTTGTTTCGTTACAGGCCATGCATTTCCTTGCTTTTGTTTCATACCGAAACTCTGTTTGCTGTTTGCTTCAGCCCAAGGCCATGACGGCCATGCATTTCCTTATTCAAGAGTGTGACAGCTACTATTTGATTTCTAGAGTAGACTTGTTAGGATAAAATATATACACATACACTTATAGTTATATTTTAGAGTATATTTGAGTAAATTTATGCTTGCTGTTTTGTTTCCTTTGGCTACATTATTCAAATATAATAGTTACTATATGATTTATAAAAGAATTAACGATAAGGTATTAGCTTAATAGGATATAGCATAGTATTAAAGGTCAATCATTAGAAAAATTAAAGTTTAGACATAAGAAATTCATTTAAGTCATGGTAAGGTTTTATAATTTAAGAATAAGTTTTAATCGTTATAGAATTACAGGACACTATGTTAAACCATAATAGATTAATAGAATAACTGAGTCATTTAAGTAAACTTATAGATTATAGTATAGTGTTAAGTTGATAATATTAATCGTTAAAAATATTAGGAGTCAGTAAACTTGGATTTAACTTTAAAAAGTTTTTGTATTAATCAGGGTCTGGAACAAAAAGTATAGTGTGAATGATTTATTGAACATTATGGAAAACACTTTGAACAATCTGTATTGAAATTGTACACCTGTGAATTTAATGTAAGTTTTGTGAAGCACGTCATGCATCATGGAATTGTAATTGTTTGCTTGGAACTTGCAAGTCTCGTGATGGTCTTGTGATGCATAATTTGCATAAAGTTTGTACGCCCCCAGCAAGTGATTATCACACTAATGGAGGGTATAGAAAAAGGTATATAAGTTGGAAGGTGTCCAAATAAAATTTGGCTTCAGTCCTGATCAGACTGTTCCCAGAAGAACTGCCTCTGAGTGGTCTCTTCTCGCCGTCCAGATTCTCCGGTGTGGGTCCTAACCCTTCCCTTGTAAGTCGGGGCTGACACCCGACACTGAGGCAAGAGGATTGTCTGAGCCCAGGAGTTCGATACCAGCCTGGGTAACTTGGTAAGACCTCGTCTCTACAATAAATCACAAAAACTAGCCGGGCGTGGCGGCATGAGTCTGTAGTTCCAACTACTTGGAAGGCTGAGGTAGAAGGATTGTCTAAGCCCAGAAGATCAAGGCTGCTGTGGCCATGAGCGTGCCACTGCATTCCTCCACCCTGGGTGACAAGAGTGAGACTCCAACTAAAAAAAGAAAAAAGTGTACTTATTCTTACATGTTTAAACATCAGTCACCTTCAAAATACTGTGTGCTTGATGCAATACACCTATCAAGATGTTTTTTCCACTGCTCAAAACAGTTTTTGAACTTGTCCATTTTGATACCTTTTAGTTCTTCTGCCTTTTTTTTTCCCCACCACTTCCACATCAGCAAAACTTTTCCCTTTGAGGATTTTTTTCATCCAGGGAAATAAACAAACAAAAAGTCGCTCAGAGCAAGATTGGTGGAATAGGGAAGGTGGGGCACAGGGGTCATGCCATCTTTGGTCAAAAACTGCTGAACACTTAGCTCGGTGTGGGCATGTGTGCTTGTAAATCACCCATCATGAAATGGGCAAATGAGTTTAAAGAATCTCCAAAAAAATGCATTGAAGCCAAACACAGCCTCTCACAACAATGCTAGCTGGTACACTGATGCTGATGGGTTCCTAGAACACTTACCTAGCAGGGGAAGCCTGTACTACAAGGGGTCCATTCTCCAAAAAAATAATTCCGGTTTTCTCTGCCCCCCTTTATGTATATACATACATATATACACATATATACATATATAGAGAGATATAGATAGATACAGAGAGAGCACACGTGCAATTGCCTTGCCTCTGTTTAAGTTCTATTTAAGCCCCCAGACAATTGGATGATGCCTGCCCACATTGAAGGCAGATCTTCCCCACTTACTCAGACACACATGCCAATCTCCTCTAGAAACACCCTCATACACTCACCCCAAAATAATGCTTTACCAATTCCCTAGGTATTTCTTAATCCAGTCAAGTTGCCATCTAAAATTAACCATCACACCATGTGATCCAGCAATTCCACTTCTAGCACAAAAAAATTGAAAGCAGGGACTCAAAGGGGTATTTGTACACCCATGTTCATAGCAATATTATTCAAAATAGGCAAAAGGTGAAAGCAACCTAAATGTCCATCAATGAATAAATAGATAAACAAAATGTGGTACATACATACAATGAAATACTATTCAATCTTAAAAAGTAAAGAAAAAGCTGGGCTTGGTGGCTCAGCCTGTAATCCCGCGCCTTTGGGAGGCTGAGGTGAGTGGATTGCCTGAGCCCGCGGGTTCGAGACCCGCCTGGGCAGCGAGACCTCATCTCTACAATAAATCAAAAAAATCAGCCGGGCATGGTAGCGCATGCCTGTAATTCCGGCTACTTGGAAGGCTGAGGCGGAAGGATCGCCGGAGCCCAGCAGGCGAGGCTGCAGTGGCCGGAAGCGGCCACTGCACTCCAGTCTGGGCAACTGAGTGAGACTCCAACTCAAAAAAAAAAAAAAAAAATAAAGAAATTCTGACACATGCTACAACATGATGAACCTTGAAAACATTATGCTAAATGAAATAAACCAGCCACAAAAGAACAAATATTGTATAATCCCACTTATATGATATACCTGGAGTTGCCAAATTCACAGAGACAGAAAGTGCAATAGTAGATACCAGGGACTAGGAGGAGGGGATGGGGAGTTAGCATATGATGGGTATGGAGTTTCATTTTGGGAACATAAAAAAAGTCTGGGGATGAATGGTGGTGACAGATGCACAGCAATGTGATTGTACCTAATGCTCCTGAACTGTACACTTAAAATTGGTTAAAATGGTAAGTTTTAAGTTGTATATATTTTACCACAATAAAAAATAGGTAGCATACTTTAACTCATAGGTTTTTTTCAGAATCAAATTAGATCCATGTAGAAAAGCCTTGTAACATATACAGTCCATCATAAGTATTAGCTCCTCTTAGTCATTATTACCCCATTTTCCCTAACCCAGTACAATTACCCCGAAGCATACTGTTGAAATTTGAGTGCTATCCAGTGATACCTTCATTTTGCTAACTCCTGGATGCCATGAGCTAGGCAAAATATCCCAGAGTTCTTATTACGGAAGAAAAAAGCCAACAAAGAAATATACATTTTAGATTCATATGGTGGATTCTAGGTTAAAAAAAAAAAAAACCTCAAGCCGGGCTCGGTGGCTCAGCCTGTAATCCCGCGCCTTTGGGAGGCTGAGGTGAGTGGATTGCCTGAGCCCGCGGGTTCGAGACCCGCCTGGGCAGCGAGACCTCATCTCTACAATAAATCAAAAAATCAGCCGGGCGTGGTAGCGCATGCCTGTAGTTCCGGCTACTTGGAAGGCTGAGGCGGAAGGATCGCCACAGCCCAGCAGGTCAAGGCTGCGGTGGCCGGAAGCGGCCACTGCACTCCAGTCTGGGTGACAGAGTGAGACTCCAACTCAAAAAAAAAAACCTCAAAGACTTCCTCTTCTTACTCACTTTTTTCCAATACCTGGCTTGGAAGCAGTCCTCATTTGGTAACAAGAAGTCACCATGTCATGGCCAAGGATAGGACAAATCTTCCTCCAATTCAGTTGAGCTCCCTGGCTTTCTACCAAGCAACACAGTCTTTCAGCAGGTAAACAACGCTGAACCTTCTTTGAAACAACAGAATTCTAGGAAAGAATACAAGAAATATACATAGTTTGCATTGAGAATAAAATTAGCTAAGAAATAGAAAATGAAAATGCTAAAACTGAAAGAATGACCATCTTTGATGAACTAGACAGCTCTGTGTAGAATAGCCTCAGTGCTAAACCTCAAATATTCCCAGAAAGTATAGATATTGCTGTAGAATCAGTCTGATAATGCAGCAGTACAGAATTTAGGAATGATGTTTCTTTCTGGAAAGCAAGTCAATTGGCACCAGATACTAATCTGGACCTGTCAGCATTCAGGTGTCCTCTGGCTACAAGTTTCCCTAGCTCTCGCAGGCTCTGCTCTTTGGCGATTTCGCCTAACGTAAGTAACGCCCCAGTCTCATCTGGCATCTTTTTCATGCAGTGACATCTATCCAGGAGTTTCTGTCTTTCCAGATATTCCCTAAAGGATCAATGATTTTATTCCATCACACTTTGAAGGGTTTTAAACATGGATCAATCATGAAGTAGTGCTTATCCCAGCTTTGGAAATTTGACCTTCTATGAAAGAGCCTGAGTTTCTGTATTCTCACAATCTTGATGGTCTTCACTTACTTCACTTATGTTTACCTTATTCAAGACCCTTAGTGTCACTGACAAGATTGAATAAGAACTCAAAGTTTTTTACAAAACTTTCTGCCAGTGCCCCACAAATCTTGACTATGGTATCCCAAATTATTTGATTCTTCGCTAGGTACCCTTTATCTTTTGTTCAATGAACATATTTCCCTTGTCTCCCTTTCACTGTCTTTGGATCTAGTAACTGTTGCTGGTACTGAAGTGAACACAACCATCTTCATTGAGCCCCCTGATAAGCAAGAGACACAAAAAAATTTCACATTCCTGGAAAAGCCTCTGCTGGACCTAGATAAGAAATGAGCTTTGCTGAAACTTCCTAAAACCCAGAAATGTATCTATTCCCTTAGTCTCTAAATGACAACTGTTTTCTTTCATATCTTTGTATTAACTTTATATATAATCAAGTCTTGTGAACCAGAAACCCCAGAATAAGCAAAAAACTGTAACCAACTAGAAAGTACGCAGCCCCAAATTGTTCAAGGTAATTTTAACTTAGAAGAATAGCAGGACTGATGTGATCTGAGCACCAGTTTGTGACAGTAACTGTTTGGGGTCAAAACACTGATTAAGAAAGAAACTAAGTAATGGTCATGAGACACATAGTCATTATTAATCAATAGTGTGGAAAAGATAAGAAACTGTATGTTTTATTGTGAATATTGGATGGAAATTCTGCTTAAACAGGTTCCCTGATCCCATAGTATCAGAATAAAACCCGCTTCTCCCAGCTTTCTGCCTCTCATATTTGATTGACTGTGAGGGAAGCAGCTGATTGTTGGATCAAGTGGTAACACTAATATGGCTGATGCTAACAGTGTTTCTCAAGGGGAGACACATTATCAGCATTTAGTGAGAGGGAAGGGTTCACTATGTAGGATTGCCCCGGACAGGGCAGTCCATCTACCATCTCTAGCTCCTCTAGTAGTAGCCATTACATCAACTCAAAATGCTTCTGTACATTTCCAAACATTCTCCCCCACAAGGGGTAGTTATGGGTTGAGAACTTTGAAAACAACTTTAAGGGAAATTTCATAAGAAAGCAGTTGTCCTAAATGTGCCATAAAGGCACATTACACAACTACAATGCTACTCAAACCACCTGACCCTAAGAATCACCAATGGCACTTGTTTAAAAATAAGGACTCACAGCCGAGCTCGGTGGCTCAGTCTGTGATCCCGCACTTTGGGAGGCTGAGGTGAGTGGAGTGCCTGAGCTCGCAGGTTCGAGACCCGCCTGGGCAACTTGGCAAGACCTCATCTCTACAATAAATCAAAAAAATTAGCCGGACGTGGTAGTGCGCGCTTGCAGTTCCAGCTACTTGGAAGGCTGAGGGGAAGGATCACCGGAGCCTAGCAGGTCGGGGCTGCGGTGGCTGGGAGCGGCCACTGCACTCCAGTCTGGGCGACAGAGTGAGACTCCAACTCAAAATAAATAAATTTTAAAAACTAAGAACTCACAAGTTAAAATAAGGACTCATAAGTTCTCTCCCTATAATCTCATTTAATAGGCCTGAAGTGGAGCCCAGGAATCTGCTCTCTTACTCAAGCCTGTCAGGTGAGTCTTTTGTTCATGTAAGTTTGCAAAAACACTAGGTTAGAAATACACTTGGCCATACGTGCATTTAGCAAAAGTTCACCACACTAGAATAATGATTTACACCAAAACTCTTTGAATCTATGCCTTCTACAGAGTTGTAAATCTCATTTTGGACTATTATACAAGGTGTTCTCTTGGTCACACAGTGATTGCAAATGTGTCTCCAGTCATGGAAGTGAGAATACTTTTCCGAAACTTTTTAACTGCACCAGAAATACTTTTTGAAGTAATATGCTCCATGGTGTAAAGTAGCACTTATTTATTTTTTCTAAATATTTTTCATATTTCATATACTTCGAATATATGTGAAATTAACAAAAACATCCGTGCCTCAAATTCTGTGGCTATTTTACTATCTTCTTTTCCCGGACAAGTACCTCAAAGGTGGCGCCCTTGGCTCCTTCCTTTTTTCCTTCCCTAACCGTATGTGCCTTCTAGATTTCCTCCAGGGTCCGCCTTCTAGATTTCCTGGCAGGGTCCGTCTTGCCGGAGAGTGACACCGACCTGCACACCATATCCCAGCAGCGCGGGCACCAAAACACTGGTCAATGATGTTTTCTTTCTAATATTCAGCCTGCCAATGTCTCCCGCCACACCGCCCCATTACTAAGCACATGAGCCCACGGGCTACACGAGAGCAGAGGGATCTGTTTTCCCTTTACCTCCCTCATCTTCCCAGCTATGTTGGTACCTAGACGTAGAGTCTTGCTCATTCTCGCACTTTATTGACTAGCAAGACTACTCATCTCACTTCCTACGCTCACAGAATTAGCAAACTAATTAATACGCATGCTGCAGGGGCCGGGCCGAGCCGAGCAGTTCCCTCCCTTGATAGGGCGAAACTAAAGTGAAAGCGGCACGGTTGTTAGCAAACGACTTCCCTGTTACCGTGGTAAAGCCGCTGCCGCCATCTTTATTGTGGTTGACAAGTAGTCGCGTCGGCTTAAAAGAAAATGAATACTAAGGTAGTCTGTAGGCTAAAAGCCAGCCTGGAACCGCCCGAATCCGGCTCCGAACGGGGTTAATCTCAGGCAGCCCGGCCCAGAGGTGGGGCGTCAGTCTTCTTGTAGACGTAACGCGCGCCTGAGGCTGACGGAGTGACGCCAGGGCGGGACCCTGCGCCCCGCCCCGCCCAGGCGCTTCCGGCTCACGCGCCGTACGGAAGCGTGGTCGGCGCTGGACTTGCGCGCCGTACGGAAGTGTGCTTTGGCGCACCGGAAGCCACTGGAAGAGAGCTATGGCGGGTTTGACTGTGCGAGACCCTGCGGTGGATCGTTCTCTACGTTCTGTGTTTGGTGAGACGAGTTCGTTGGAGCCAAACATCGGGGAGGGACAAGGAGGCAGAGAGTGACGAGTAACGCCCCTCTGCACCTCTCATCTCTTGAATCGCCACGGGAGCCGGCGATGGGTCGGGGCGTGTAGCTCTCCCTGCCTGTCCTGTAGGGCGGCCAACCCGGTGGACTCGTGGGCATTGAGATGTTCTTCCCCCGAGGTCTCGTAGGCTTTCTGCAGTATCGTTGAAGACGTTTGACTAGCGTTCAACTTCTGTGCGTTTCTTTCTTCGTGAACTTTTAAAATTGTTGTGTAGAAGAGAGGTCACATGGCAACTGCCCCTAACTGTCCTCTACTATTTCTCACCCCCACCCCAGAATACATATTATATATATGCTGAGGGTATAGATCCCTGTGTCCGCTTTCTGCCTCTCCTTAGGACTTTCATCCTTTGCTTTCTACCCTTAACATTGTAGTTCATCGATAGTGGTAGCGGCCACCTGGTGTCCAGCCGGATTGTAAATGAATGAATGAATGAACGATAAAGACCTCCTCAGAGGAATTTTAAAGAGGATCGAAATTATTCTGAGTAATGTTTTTAGCTGAAATCCATTGTCTTTTAAAATATGCGTGATTATTTTAAAGCATCTTTTGAAACGGACATGACAAAGCAGTTCAGAATAATTTTTAAACATCCTCCACTACATTCATGGTCATTCTCCCTTAAGCATGTGTATGTATGTAATTAGGAACGTATGAACCTGTTTTAAAAATTATAACAGTGATTTTTTAGTAATCACTGATGAGACTTGCAGACCTTCAGGTAAGTACCAATGTCTAAGTATTTATTTTCACCAAAGTTAAGCAAAATCTAACACTTGTCACCTACACCTTTTGTATTTAGTCTCAGTGATATATTTCCATTATTAAGAGGTTCAGCAGTTCGGGTTCTTGTCTCATGCCCAGGGGAAAAAAAAAAAAAAGAGGTCCGAAAAAATACAATGGAATTGGGATTGAGAGAACACTATTTTGGGCTAGTTGTTATATATCCGCTGATATAAGTAGATCCTCTGCTGTTTACTTTCCCATTAAAGAGCTAGGTTACAAACTCAAAATTTTAATGTTACCTATTTTCTTACTTAGTGGGAAATATTCCTTATGAAGCTACTGAAGAGCAATTGAAGGACATCTTTTCTGAGGTTGGACCTGTTGTTAGTTTCAGGTGAGATCCCCTTTTCCTTCTTGATGGGGGCTTTGTAAAAAATTGCCACAAATTTGGCTCTTAGTAATAATGGTAGGTTTTCTTACTGATGACTTCTCGCATGCATTTTATTTTTGTAACAGATTTATTGAAATAAAATTTACATAACATACAACTCACGTATTCTTACCTAAAAGATACTTTTTATTAGAAAGTACTTTTTAAAATATTTCAGCAAGGCAGTCAAGAGTTATAAGGTGATTAGTGGGCCCCTAGAGCATGACAGTGTTAGCGGGAACTCCATATGTATGCAACATTTGTGCCTAATACTTGGTTCTGCTCTCCAGATTGGTATACGATAGGGAGACAGGAAAGCCAAAGGGTTATGGCTTCTGTGAATACCAAGACCAAGAGACAGCACTTAGTGCCATGCGGAACCTGAATGGGCGTGAATTCAGTGGGAGAGCACTTCGAGTAGACAATGCTGCCAGTGAAAAGAACAAAGAAGAGCTGAAGAGTGAGTATAAAACCAAGTTGTATGCTATATGAGTTCATAAAACTATAACAATGAAGATTTTCCATTTATGATAGATTTTTTATTTATTTATTTTAGTTGGGAAGTCTCACTGTGTCTCACCCAGGCTGGACTAGAGTGGTACAATCACAGTTCGCCAAAGCCTCAGCCTCCTGGGCTCAGGTGATTCTTCCACCTGAGCCTCCCAAGTAGTTGGGAATACAGGTTCACACCACTGTACTTGGTTAGTTTTTTTTTTTACTTTTTGTAGAGATGAGGCCTCACTATGTTACCTAGGCTGGTCTTGAACTCCTGAGTTCAAGCAATCTCCCTGCCTCAGCCTCCCAAAGTGCTGGCATGACAGCCATGGGCCACCATGTCTGGCCATGATATGTTTTAGAATATGCTGAAATGATTAGTCACATAGCTTCCTTATTTGACCAGCCTGAGGTGCCTGACTTAGGGAAATATGTATATTTGAGAAACAGGTAAAATGGACTTTAGAAATCGTTCAAAGGGTACCTGTGTGATGAACATTCATATACCTAACCCTGAATTGTACCTCACATATTTAAAATAAAAAAATGAATTAAAAAAATTTTTTTCAGTTGCCAAAGAGTTGATTTCCAGCTAAAGTTGAATTCAGGTTTACTACTATTTACCATAGTAGTACTATGTCATTAGTCACTCCTGTGACTGTGTTGCCAGATCTGTAACTGGTGGTAATACTAAGGCATTTTTATGGTTTTTTTCATGAGGTTATAGATCCAAGAATTTTTGAAATTCGCATCTTTTTCTATCTTAACCTTTTGCTTCTGAAATGACTTGTCAAAAGAAGTCAATATGTCTAGTTCTCTAACTTAGGATAACATTGTCCCTCTATGTGATCATGGTCCCAGCTTTGAGAATAGAAAATACGCTCTCATTTTTTCCACAGAAACAAGAGACTTTCAAATCATTTATTTCTCAGCTTTGGAGAATTTAAAGTTATAGACTGGCTCTTACAGCAGCTGTGGAAAGTAGATATTTGAAATGATTTAGCTTCTTGTTTTGCTCCTTAACTTTCTTGTACTTCCTGATTAGGCCTTGGCACTGGTGCCCCTGTCATTGAATCACCTTATGGAGAGACCATCAGTCCTGAAGATGCCCCTGAGTCCATTAGCAAAGCAGTTGCCAGTCTTCCACCAGAGCAGATGTTTGAGCTGATGAAACAAATGAAGGTGGGAGGAGACATTAGGAATGAAGCAAATCATATCAGGTTTTTAAGGCATTAATTGATAAAAGTTAATGGAAATAGTTCCCTAGGTCAACTAGAAATTCTGTCTGTAGACCAGTGTTTTTTGCACCTTCGATATTCTATATGTACACAGTATATTTTACATTTCATACGAAGAGCTTTCTCTTGTTATATACAAACACACCTATCCAAACAATCCAGCTGGGTTTTTACAGCTCAGAGATATCAGATGTAGGTATTAAAATTTGACTTTGTTTTTAGATGACAGTATTATAGTATTTGAAGTGCCTCTTTCTTCTCTTGCCTGCCATGACCAAGATTTTTTGTTGGCCTACAAAAACTAAGGATAATTTAAAGAACCTCTTTAACATTACATTTATCCTGTTGATGAGAATGTAAATTACTACAGCCATTACAGAAAACAATATGAGGAATCCTAAAAAAATTAAAACTGGAACTTTCATATGATTCAGCAGTTCTACTATTAGATATTTATCCAAAGAAAATTGCATTAGTATGTTGAAGGGGTGTCTTCATTCCCATATTTATGCAGCACTATTCACAATAGCCAAGATATGGAATCAACCTAAGTGTCCATTGATGTATAAATGGGCAAATAAAATGTGGTGTATACACAACATGTGTATATATATATATATATATATACACACACAACATAATACAATTTGGCCATCAAAAAGAATGAAATTCTAACATTTGCAGCAACATGGGTAAATGTGGAGGACATTAGGTTAAGTGAAACAAGCAGGCACAGAAGGGCATATCATATACTCTCACTCATGTAGCAGAATCTAAAAAAGCTGATCTCATAAAAGTACAGAGTAAAATAGTGCTTACAAGAGGCTGGGGAGGGATAGGGGGCAGTGGGTGATGGGGAGAGATTGGCCAACAGGTACAAAGTTATAGTTCAATAGGAGGAATAAGTTCTGGTGTTCTATTGCATAGTAGGGTGACTATAATTAACAATATTGTATTGCATAGTTCAAAATACCTAAAAGAAAGGATATCAAAAGCACTTAACACAAAGAAATGATACATGTTTGAGGGATGAATATGCTAAATTACCCTAATTTGATTATTTCACAATAATGAATGTATTAAAACATCACACTGTACAATTATTATATGTCAATTAAAAATAAAATTTTTAAAAGTTGAAAAAATTACATTTCTCAGATTGGAATAGCTCTAAATCCCTATTAATTCTTAAGTAATAAGTATTGAACGTGATGGTGAATCTGCTTGTCTTTTCAGCTCTGTGTCCAGAATAGTCCCCAGGAAGCCCGGAACATGTTGCTTCAGAACCCTCAACTGGCTTACGCTTTGCTGCAAGCACAGGTAGTGATGAGAATTGTGGATCCAGAAATTGCTCTGGTGAGTGCTACTGGTTCTTTTATGGAAACGGTAGGGTAAACCTTGAGTGGGATAAGAGCTACCTGATTGCTTTCTTAAACAGACAGCTCATAGGTTTGTTTTTTCACTTTTTAGAAAATTCTGCATCGCCAGACAAATATCCCAACGCTGATTGCAGGCAACCCTCAGCCAGTCCATGGTGCTGGGCCTGGCTCAGGATCCAATGTGTCAATGAACCAACAGAATCCTCAGGCCCCTCAGGCCCAGTCTTTGGTAGGGCTTTATCCCTTAACATTTATTTTATCTGTCTTAGAGTGTCATTTTCTTTTTAGGAGGATATATTGAAGGAAGAATGGTCAGAAACCAGAGATGATAATTTCAATTTCCAGGCATAAAAACAATTTCCAGGTTGCAGAGCACATGGCGTCTGAATGAATATAGATTCGATTCCAAGTGTGTAAAACAAAGAGATCCTTCCTGTATGCCTTTTTCATATGAACTAACTTAGTGTGTATGTGCATGCCTGGCACTGTGGTTGGCACTTTGTTATTCCATAAGCATTATCTCATTTAATCCTCACAGCAAGGATGAGTGTCAGAGCAGTCCCGAAGTATGTGATATGTGTGTCTTTATAAATTGCTGGAAGCCGGGCTCGGTGGCTCAGCCTGTAATCCCGCGCCTTTGGGAGGCTGAGGTGAGTGGATTGCCTGAGCCCGCGGGTTCGAGACCCGCCTGGGCAGCGAGACCTCATCTCTACAATAAATCAAAAAAAAAATCAGCCAGGCATGGTAGCGCATGCCTGTAATTCCGGCTACTCGGAAGGCGGAGGCGGAAGGATCGCCGGAGCCCAGCAGGAGAGGCTGCGGTGGCCGGAAGCGGCCACTGCACTCCAGTCTGGGCGACAGAGTGAGACTCCAACTCAAAAAAAATAAAATAAAATAAAATAAATTGCTGGAGCCCAGCAGGTCAAAGCTGGGGTGGCCATGAGTGTGTCACTGTACTCCAGCCTGGGCGACAGAGTGGGACTCCAACTCAAAAAAAATAAATAAATCCCCAAAATATGTTGAATGAGTTACAAAAGAATACATGCAGGATGTAATAATTCATATAAAATTTTAAAACATTTATAAGAATTCTTAATGATTATCTAAGGAGAAGGGGATATAGGATGCAATTGGGGAAGACCATGCAGGAAATTTATTTCCTAAGCTAAGTGACTATTTTATTTCCTTATGGTTTATATGTCTGTAATTTTTCATACTAAATAAAAAAGACCTTCTGTAAATTAGTAAGAAAAATTTTAATCAGTAGAAAAATGGAAAATGGGTCTAAATAGTTCACAAAAGTGGAAATTCATGTAATGTAAATATGTGAAAAAGTATTCAACCTCAAAGAAAGATAGTGTAAAAAAAATTAATGTAATATAAATAGAATCTACAGTAAGCTACCATTTTTAATCTGTCAGATTGGCAGAGGTACACAACTTGGGAGGGGTCATATAAAGGTACAAGGCAGGGACTGGGAAACATTTTCTGTAAGGGCTCAGCTAGTAAGTATTTTTCGCTTTGCAGAGCATAGGATCTGTTATAGCTACTCTGCCATATTAGTGTGAAGTCATCCATAGGTAATATGTAAACAAGTGTGTGGTTGTGTTTTAATAACTTTATAAAACCAGCCAGATTTGGTCCATGGGCCTTAGTTTGCCAACTCCTGCCCTAAATAAATAAATACTTTTTTCAGAGATTGGAAAGAAATAAACTGGTCTAGAGAGATTAGCTAGTCCAGAAATAACACAATTGTAAGTGACAAATCTAATTCTGAACCTGCTTCTGATTTCATATCCTGTTTTCTCTTAACCACCTTCCTATACAGTTTCTTTTCTGTTTTGGAGCTTTGTGTTCTTTAAATGTATATGTAATTTTTAAATTAACTTTTATTCCTTATCTGTTAAGCTCTTTCTAATCCCAGGGACTGCTCAGTTTTCTGAGGAATACACAGATGAAAACATACATTTCCTTTCCTACAAGGAGCTTTACTATAGCATTAAAAGCAAAAATTCACATTCCCCCCAAACCAGAATTTTATCCAAGAACAGGAGTGAGAACAAATTGGCTAAATAAAAATTGTTTTCAAATGTAGACTGCCAGCAGTTTGGTTTTTTATGTTTGTTTGTTTTTTATGTCTCATTCTCTCTCCTCCTTTTGTTCTTGGGTTCAAGGTACTTTTTTTTTTACTCTTATTGCCAGGCCCTAGTCATGAAGTCCACAATAGGTGCTCCTTGATGCCTTGTCACACAGATAAGACTTGTCAATCTCTACATTTAGAATATATTCCATCTTAACTGTGTTCTATATAACCAGGCTTGTGATGTGTATTGCAACTTGCTTCTGTGGAATTCAAAGTGTGTGATAAATCTAATGCTGCATAAGACACAGTATATAAAAAGAATATTTAGTAGAATATTTTGGGGCTGTTAATTTGAAGAAGACTTTACGGTCATAGACTTAGTGTATTGAGTCTTCACGTGTATTGAGTCTTCACAAAGGCATGTACATATCCCATTTTTTCTCTTGGTCAGGGTGGAATGCATGTCAATGGTGCACCTCCTTTGATGCAAGCTTCTATGCAGGGTGGAGTTCCAGCACCAGGGCAAATACCAGCTGCTGTCACAGGACCTGGCCCTGGTTCCTTAGCTCCTGGAGGTAAGTTTCATTTTGAGTCTTCGCCATTTTGGTACTTGCTGGAAGTTTTGTCCTAGCAACTGCAGCAGCACAGCTAAATTATTATGTGGTAATAGGATTCTGATATACAATTACTACACTGCTAGAAGGTATATATTCTAAGTGGAGGAAATAGTTGAGTTCTAGAAGTCCTTAATATCTGATTATGAGAACAGGAAAGGGACAATAAAGTGGAAGAGCCCAGTAAAACTTGCAAATTAATGATGAAAAAAATGGAATGACTGGAAACTAAATCAAGCCAGCAAAAATAGAGAAAAGGAAGAAAGGAAAGGATAATGTAAAGTAATAATAAACATGAAGTAAGATGGAAGGAATAAAAACTAGTATAGTTGTTATTCTGCTGGGTGTAAATGAACTGAATTCTGTTAAAAGCCAGAGACTATTAGATTAGGTTAAAAAGCTCATAAAGAAAATAGACAAAAAAATACAAGATCACATGTGTTATATCATGTCAAACAGACAAAAAGTTATATTTCAATAGACATAATCAGACCAGGCAACAAAAAAGAAAAAAGAAATTTAAAAACTGTACACATTCATTGAAAGTGGGTAGATAGGCAATAATAGAGTACTGCTATTATACTTGTAACTTTTCACTGTTCAGCGATCATTAACTAAAAAGTTGAGTGAAGTAGCAGTTCTTCATATAACATCTGTATGATCACATGATGTATCATCAGTATTTAAAGGTTTTTGTGCAGCAAACTTGTTTCTTGTTAATTTATCTGATCTAGGTTAGAATAATTACATCTAAATTGTTTTTTTTGTAGCAAAACCAGTCTGCAGAACTAAGCTGATGAGAAATGCAAGAAATTTTTAAAGTTTTTCAGCAAACTTGAGATTTTTATTTATCCACATTATCCTAATAGAGTTATACTTAGATTTAAATTGTTTTTCAATGAAAGAAATGAATTCTATATACATTTTTGAGTGATAGATGCTTAACTTACCTTAAAATATCACAAGTTGTGGTATGGTCCTACTGCACACGACAAGTATGCAATCCATGACATGAAGCTCCTTACAATGTGTTAAAAAATACTCAAACTTGTCTATACCCTGCTTGGTGAGACAGGCACTGATAAGGCACTTGGATGTCACAACAATGTCAAATTACTAGAAAAAGTTCTAAGTGCTCTCCATTTCTGTACTTGCTTTGTTATAAGCTCTATTAAATTATACTTTGTTGATCAGCACCCATCTGTGGACCACACTTTGAGTAATGGACAAAAAAAAAATAAAGACATTGAGGAATTAAATAAAACAATCGATAAGCTACAGTTAATATATAAAGGGAGCCTTATATCTTTTGACTAGATAATACACTCCCTACCTCCCCTAATGACCATGGAACAGTTTAAAAAGGGGGAAAAAAAAAAAAGCCATGTGCATTACTTAGCCATAAAATAAAACTTTAGCAAGCTCAAAAAAGTGGAGATTTTATAGACATTATTTGATTATAAGCTAATAAAATTAGAAATAAAAAGGTAACTGAAAAAAATTTACTTGGAAAATTAAGGAACATACTGTAGGTAATCCTTGAATTTAGAAAATAAGGAGAAATTTATAAATTATCTAAAGAACAACCAAAAATAGTATATATATATTTCATACTGAAAAACATGGGAAATAGTGAAGGCAGTGCTTAAAGGAAAATGAATATCCTTAAATGCCTATATTGTCTGAAATTATTAAATTTCAAAACTGCACTAAGATTTATTTATTTATTTTTTATTTTTTTTTTGAGTTGGAGTCTCACTCTGTCGCCCAGACTGGAGTGCAGTGGCCTCTCCTGGCCACTGCAGTCTTGACCCACTGGGCTCCTGCGACCCACCTCAGCCTTCCGAGTAACCGGATTTACAGGCAGGCACTACTACCATGCCTGGCTGACTTTTTTGATTTACTGTAGAGATGAGGTATCGCCAAGTTGCCCAGGCGGGTCTCGAACCCGCGGGCTCAAGCAATCCACTCACCTCAGCCTCCCAAAGCGCGGGAGTGCAGGCTGAGCCACCGAGCCCAACTTGTACTAAGATTTTTGATATACAAAGTTCTTTGACAATGAAGAGAAGGGGGCAAACAACCTAGTAGAAAAATAGACAAAGAAAATGAGTAGGTATTTCATAGAAGAGTGCATCCAAATGGCCAACAAGAATAAATTCATTTATAATCAGGCGATTACAAATTAAATAACAATGACCTTTCACTTTACGTGAACCCATCAGACTAGCAAAAATTTCAAAGGGAGATGACACTTAATATAATATTGATGGGGAAAATGATACCTATACATTGCTTGTGGAAATGTGAAGTTTTTCAACCTTTTAAGAAAGTCCAACATTAAAAATTCATACACATTTTGACCCACCAATTCCACTTCTGGGAATCTAGTCCATAAAAATAAAAGTGCCATTATATGATACTTTATAATGTGAGGAATTATGCTCATAATCCTTTTGTTTTATTTTGACTGGTCTGGATAGCATGAATAGAATAGAATGTTATGGCTAGAAGAGAGCTTTGAAATAATTTAGACTAGTGGTCCTCAAACTGTAGTATGTGTTAGAATCACCTGAAAGGCTTATCAAACAGATTGCTGTTCCCCACCTGCAGACTGTCTAATTCAGTAGGTTGAGGTGGGGCCCCAAGAATGTGCAGTTCTAACATTTCCTGATGGTGCCGACACTGCTTGTGTGGGGACCACATTCAGAGAACCACTGGTTTAAACCACCTAATTCTCTTTACTGATGAGGAAGCCTGGAAATGTATTAATTCTATCAGATCATCTATTCAAAAATCACAATTACTTAGTAGCAGGGGCAGAGCCAGCATCCGGTTCTTGAGGTTTTAATTTGTAGCTCTTTGGTGCTTGGCCTGTTAAATGGAATGTAGGAATGTGACATGTACTTGCTATTTTAGGGATGTACTAATGAATTGCAAATATATCAGCTTGTCTTTTTTCCACTTGAAGCATATAATTCTCCTTTGAGGAAAAGAGAATTGTTGCTCTGTGGAAAGGACCAGATAAGAATTTGTGGTGCATGATTATTATTATTTTTTTAACAACTCTATATGAAGCTTTTATTGCATATCCTTCCATACTTATAATTATTTTTTGTATGACAGTCATTATATTATACCCCAACTGGTTAAAGTAGACTAGAGGGTCTTAACCCTATTAGACCCAGTAGCCCCTGTTTCATAAGATATTTTGCAATGACTACTACCCTGAATGAAATGCATAGATGACATAACCTATGTAACATCTCAAAAAACTCAATATAATGCTCTAACTGTAGTAAAAAGGAGAAGTAAAAGGACATTAATTTATCATTTTAAAAAATTAATTTTTAGTATGTTCAGGTGCAGCTGTACTAGAAAACAAAATGTAATAGTCAGGTGCTCGCCCCTATACCATGAATGTGGAAGCCTTGACCATAAAACATGGTCTAGGCACGGGATAGAATGGAGATAGGCATGTTGTTTTGGCAACTCAGATAGCACAAGGACTGTTGACTTTGGTAATGTGATTTTTCTGACATGGTGAAAACTCGTAATAAAGTTCTTAAAACAAATTGCACTACCCGTAATTTACACAGTTGCATTTCTAGAATACTCAGTATATAAAACCAGTGCAAACAGCCTTTTTGTTTAAAAATAAAACAGACTTAGATTCTAAGGTCAAATAAGCGGAGATCCATGGGTAAGTGGCATTGTTTTCCCGTATTACAGAAGAGCTAACCAGTGAGATGAAGTATTATTTTTTTTTCTTTTTTGAGTCAGGGTCTCACTGTCACCCAGGCTGGAGTACAGTGGTGCAAGCGTGGCTCACCGCAGCATTGATCTCTTTAGCTCAGGATATCCTTCCACCTCAGCCTCCTAATTAGCTGGTACCACAGGTGCATGCCACCACATCTTGCTATTTTTTATATTTTTTGTAGAGATGAGATCTCGCTATGTTGCCAGGGCTGGTCTTAAAACCTTGGACTCAAGCAGTCCTCTGCCTGCCTTGGCCTTCCAAAGTGCTGGGATTACAGGCATGAAGCATGACATCTGGCCTAGTGAGATGAAGTATTCTTATTGAACTCACTATTCTGTCACTGAAGCATAAAGTATGCTAACAAACTCCTTCTTCTACCTAATTGCATTGTTGATTATCTTCCTGTGTAGATTTTTGCTTATGGGGCAGAATAAAGAAATTTGTCAACTCAGCCATTGTTCTAATTTTTTTCCCATTGTCCTAATATGTGGGGGTTATTTTTCTTTTTTTTTTCTGCCTTTTGGGTTCTAGGAGGAATGCAGACCCAGGTTGGAATGCCAGGAAGTGGACCAGTGTCCATGGAACGGGGACAAGGTAAATAAATATTAATGTGACTGGACTTGGAAATGTTCCACAACAGCACTGCCTAATAAGGCAGCCACTAATCACCCATGACTTTTTAAATATTAAGTTAATTAAAATTAAACTGAAATTAAGTAAAACTTAAAACTCAGTTCCTTAGTCACACTAGCCACATTCCAAGTGCTCAGTGGCCCCATGTGACTAGTGGATGTCATATGGGACGTTACAGATATAGAACATTTCTATCATCGCAGAGCATTCTGTTGGGTAGTGCTGGTCTAGACTTTCCACCTAGTGATTCAGAGCCCAGCTCTACAAGAGTTGATGGTGAAGCAAGTGGATCCTTTGTTTCCTGAAAGTCTAATGATTCCACTGACATGTTCTGTCTCCTCTATGGATATCCATTGACTGAGTAAGAAATTTTTATAATGAGCATGTAAATATGTGGCTGGCTATGTGTAAGACTAGATTTAAACCCCAGAGAAAACAGAGAGGATTATAAGTCTGTAAAGCCTACCTGATAAGTGTCTGTTGTGCTGTGGCAGTAATACCATATATAGCCCAACTGCCACTCCAAAATCTCCATGTTATTTATGTTGCTGGAGTTTAAAGGAGAAGTTCAGTTGGAAACAATGTTAGAGGAGAGGTGAGGAAAGATAAGGAACTGAGCGCATACTATATGCCAGGGACATTCATTTTCATAAACAACCTTGTGAGTTAGGTTAGGCAGCACCTCAGTTTTATAGGCAGAGATGGAAGCTCAGAGTTTTAAGTTACTTACTCAAGGGACAAGGTGAGTAAGTACTAATGTCTGAGTAACGTGGACTGGATTTGGTGCTCTCATCCTCTCTTCCAACTAGTAAGTGTCAGAGCTAAGATTCAGAAGTCTCTGGCTCCAAAATCTGTCCACTTTCTGTCATTCCACACTGCCTCTATTAACTTCCAAATATACTTTTCAATGTCTTCTCTTATTCCTTGGGTCACTGTGATGGGAAAAGACTGCTTTGGACATGCATAGAGAAGTTTTTTACTTCTGTAGTATATGGCCTATAAGTGAAACCCATTTTAAAAACAAAACATTGGCCAGGCATGGTGGCTCGTGCTTGTAATCTCAACACTTTGGGAGACCAATGCAGGAGGAATGCCTGAGCCCAGGAGTTCAAGACCAGCTTGAGCAACTTGGTGAGACCTCATCTCTACAATAAATTTTTTAAAAATTAGCTGGGCATGACGGTGTGTGCCTGTAGTTTCAGCTACTCAGGAGGCTAAGGCTACTTGAGCCCAGCAGGTCAAGGCTGTGGTAGCCATGAGCATGCCACTGCACTCCAGCCTGGACTATAGAGTGAAACTTTGACTCAAAAAAAAAAAAAAGTGCAAGATATTAAGATACAGGCCTATGTTTTGTATACTGGGATTGGTTGCTGAAGTAACAAGAACGAATGATTCTTTTCTTGTTAGATGTCTGGGAGCAGGACAAACTGCTGGCCAAATACCTCATCTTTTCTCTAAGCATCCCATGCTTTTGTGCTGTTTGCATCTCCTACCTCCGCCCCACCACTGTCAATAGGTCATGTGTGTACCCCAAAGTATTTTGGCAGTAGTAAGAAAAGATTAGGGCTTCAGTTATATTTCTACTTCTTACAGGGCCAGTAATCAATCAACTTTTAGCTATTTAACACATATTTCCACAAGACATCTTCCTTCCTGCTATAGTCATCTTTACCTTTCTGGTTAAAAATTGACAAAGGGAAATGGCTCATGTTTTGAAGGTATTTCAGGGATGTCTTCATGAAGAGACAACATGAGATGAGCTTTCTTTTATAGTGTCTTTCAGTACTCGGCAGAAGAAGCAAGAATCTATTCATTTGTATCCAGTTTGTCTTTTCCTGAAATCCATACTTCTTTTGCACATTTGTAATGGTGAAAGGAGACATAAGAAGATACTTCTTGCTTTCCTACCACTTCATTTAGTGTTGGTGCCCATGTCATCTCATTAGTCTTTGTTTGCCATTGTCATGATGTTTGTTTATTATCATAGATTTGCTGTGGCAGAGTATTTCTTGTGGAATGATATTCTCTTTCGTCATCTAAAGTTCATTCACTGCATTTCCTCATTTGATACTGTTTGATAGCAGACATTTTTGTGCTTTAAAATATGACAAAAGTATTGCCCTACTTCTGTTACAGCCTCTCCAGAATAAATCTCACCTTCCAGATTCAGTACTGTTTTTTTTCATGTTTTGCTTCTGAAACTATGTTTATGTTCTTTGCTTAATTCTCAATTCAAGACCATCCTTTTTATGTTTTATTTATTTAAATTTTTTTGGTTAATGGTATCATGAGGAGACATAAGGGAAAACATAGTAGCAGAGGTGACGATCAAAAATGGCTGGTTATCCTGCCAAGATAAAACTCATGCCCCACAGGTTTCCCTATTTCCTTTTTGGTCAAAGTGAAACCATTTCAGATACCCAAAGGAGCTAGTATAGTTTACGGGATTCTGTAGCTTGGGGCAAGCTGATGAACTTGTGGCTTTTTTAGCTTATATGTGTAAATCTCAGTCTCTGTGTGTTTGTTTCTGCATGTATGTAAGCTATTTTAAGTGTCTGCTCTTTCTCCTTTTGAACTTACTGCTTGCCTAGGAACCCTACAGCACTCACCCGTGGGACCTGCTGGGCCTGCATCAATTGAGCGAGTTCAAGGTACCCATTGTATCTGCAGGTTTCCTTTTGCTTGTGTTGTTCAGGGTGGGACGTTGAGAGGAAAAGAGCTGCTTGGCAGTCATCCTCACGTTCAGAACCCAAAAGAATAGTGTTTTTGTTTTTTCATTTTTCCTGTTGAGGCCACAAGCCTAAGATTGACCTCTTCACACAGGGCAGAGAACATGGATGATATGGGCATCTGTCCGAGGCTGTACTCCCTCCTTGCTGGTGTCAGGAGGCTTGGATGGAATAACAATCTGTAAGGAGACAGCAGGTTCTTGCAGAGCCATGGCAGTGTTCACATATGCCAAAGACCCTACCTCTCTTTTATGATTCTGGTCCTTGAACTAAGATTGATTAGGTAGAAAACTAGGAGCCTAAGTTTCTTCAGGTTGCAGTGCTAGTCCTTGGCAGGTTGCTCCCCAGTTTGCTTTTATATAATTCCATCCATACCTCTGACATGGCACACATTCTGCCTAGACCCTGCTTCTGTTCTTGAACTGCAAGAGGAATCTGCTGGGGTGAGGTTTCACCCACTCTAAGGTGTCTGAATTATGTTGTCAGCGGTATATAGAGTCATTTTTTGTTTCCTTATGTGTCCTTCATAGCAGTAACTCCCCATTTGTTTCCATGTCAGTGCCGATGCAAGACCCCAGGGCAGCTATGCAGCGGGGATCCTTGCCTGCCAACGTCCCAACTCCTCGGGGTCTGTTAGGAGATGCTCCGAATGACCCACGGGGAGGCACTTTACTTTCTGTAACTGGAGAGGTGGAGCCTAGGTAAGCACTAACATAGAAGGAAACAGTTAAAGAAATCAGGATGTTCCCTTCTTTTGAGAACAAAGTCTGTACCAGTTGAACCTGTTTGCCTACTTCAAAAGATAGATAAATATTCATGGCCACTGTCCAGGGCTAAGCACTTCTCCTAAGGCAGACTATGTCGTTGAATATGTCGTTTTGAGCTACTAGATTTTCAGAAATTGAAAATTCTAGTATACATACCTGGAAAGGGAAAACTTGTGGTGGTGGTAACATTAATAATAGCAATAATAGTCGGGCACAGTGGCTCACGCCTGCAATCCCAACACTTTGGGAGGCGAGAGGATTGCTTGAGCCCAGGAATTCAAGACCAGCCTGGGCAACATGGTGAGACTTTGTCTCTACAATAAATCACAAAATTGTCCAGGCATGGTGGTGCATGCCTGTAGTCCCAGCTACTTGGGAGGCTAAGGTGGAAGGATTGCCTGGGCCCAACAGATCGAGGCTGCGGTAGACATGAGTATGCCACTGCACTCCAGCCTGGGTGACAGAGTGAGACTCCAACTAAAAAAAAAAAAAACAATAATAATAATAGTTGACATTAGTGGAGATCATGCCTCTGACTCTGCTCTGAGTACTTTACTTAAATCATTTTATTTTATTTATTTTATTTTTTTGAGTTGGAGTCTCACTCTGTCGCCCAGACTAGAGTGCGGTGGCCGCTTCCAGCCACTGCAGCTTCGACCTGCTGGGCTCCGGTGATCCTTCCGCCTCAGCCTTCCAAGTAGCTGGAACTACAGGCGCGCGCTACCACGCCTGGCTGATTTTTGATTTGTTGTAGAGATGAGGTCTCGTCAAGTTGCCCAGGCGAGTCTCGAACCCGCGGGCTCAGGCAATCCACTCACCTCGGCCTCCCAAAGTGCTGGGATTACAGGCTGAGCCACTGAGCCCGGCCTTAAATCATTTTATTAAATCTACATAATGACCCTGTGAGATGATCATTATTAGTCTCATTTTACAGGTGAAGGAACTGAGGTATGGAGAAGTTAAGTAAACGTGCCCAATATCACACAGCCAATTAGTGATAGAGCCTAGCTTTGAACCCATACAGTCTAAATCCAGAGCCTATGTTCTTAAGCACTATATTGCATTCATTATACATATAATGAATGTCCATTGATTGTTCCTAATTATGAGTGTCTTGACTAAATATGAAATTCCAAACTATGTGAATTTACTTCCCTATAGCTTTTCTTTGATCTGTTTGTTTGGCTTTATTCATAGACTGATGTTTATATCACTTCTCTGTTGAGTATTTACTTACCAATCTTCTGGTTGATATTTTTGGTTTTTTGTTCTGTCTTAAAAGATAACATTTTTCTCCATCTCTAGAGGTTACCTAGGACCACCTCATCAGGGTCCACCTATGCACCATGTCCCTGGCCATGAGAGCCGTGGACCACCCCCACATGAGATGAGGGGAGGGCCATTAGCCGAGCCCAGACCTCTAATGGCAGAGCCAAGAGGACCCATGCTAGATCAGAGGGGTCCACCTTTGGATGGCAGAGGTAAGGGGAGACCACATCACAAGGCTGACCGGTAGTTGTTGGCTGATAATGAACCTGGTTGGCTTTAATCTGGGATTCTGGGATAAAGAGTACTGAAGCAGTAGGTTTGTAAGAATCTGCAAGTCTGAGAAACTGGGGAGGAGACAGTAGTCTTATATGGTAGAGGGGGGAGATGTGACTAGAGAAAGAAATTTGTCTTTTCTTGAACTGTTCATTTCTTCTTGCATTGCATGTGAGCTGCTACACATTGGTTTTCTTTTCTTTTTTTTTTTTAGAATCTCACTCTGTCGTCCAGGCTGGAGTGCAGTAGCACACTCACAGCCACCCTACTAGGCTCAGGTGATACTTCTGCCTCAGCCTTCCACGTAGCTGTAACTGCAGGCATGAGCCACCATGCCCAGCTAATTTTTTGATTTATTTTAGAGACAGGTCTTGCCAAGTTGTCCAGGCTGGTCTCGAACCCCTGGACTCAGGCAGTCCTCTCGCCTCTGCCTCCCAAAGTGCTGGGGTTACAGGCAGGAGCCACCACACCTGGCCCACTTTGGTTTTCTTACAACTTTTTTATAGGTGGAAGAGATCCCCGAGGAATAGATGCACGAGGGATGGAGGCTCGAGCCATGGAGGCAAGAGGATTAGATGCTAGAGGATTGGAGGCCCGTGCAATGGAAGCCCGTGCTATGGAGGCCCGAGCAATGGAGGCCCGTGCGATGGAAGTCCGAGGGATGGAGGCCAGAGGCATGGATACCAGGGGCCCAGTGCCTGGCCCTAGAGGACCTATACCTAGTGGAATCCAGGGTCCCAATCCAATTAGTATGGGGGCGGTTGGTCCCCAGGGATCCAGACAGGTATGTGTAACACTCATTTCTAGCATCTAAGTGAACTCTTGATCTGTTTGGGAATTGATTTTTGAGCCTGGTTATTATTGCCTTCTGACTTGGGCTATTTCTCAGCTTGTTAGAAAGGGAAGACTAGGATCTCGCTACAGTTTCTCTGTCCCTTAGGATAGTGATTTTCTGGCTATCAGGATTGTAATTCAAAAGAACAACCTTATCCCATAATAAGTATCTATTCTATTCAGAGCAGAGCCTCTGAAAATTTAAGGGTTAAAGAATAGTGTATGAAGAGCTGTTAGTGGTCATTTAGATGGCCTTAGGTTTGCAGTGACCTGTATTAATTTACTGTCATCACATAGCCTAAGGGAACAGTGAAGTATGAAAGGCAATTTACTAGTGATCACCTTAAAAACTGTGGAATTGAAGTCTTGTCTCCTCCCTCTCCAACTGTGTGTATATGGTGGTCTGTGGTTGTTATCACCTCCCTCTTCATCCCCAATTGGTTGTGGGGAGGTGGTATGTGTATATCTTTCCTGAGTTTTTATATGCTGACATCTTCATTTCCTCCAGCCCCTCCACCTTCCTTTTTCCTCCATCCTCTGTGTTCGCCTCTCTTCCCTTTTCCATTTGTTTATGTGTCGTCATCCGTTTGTGTGTGGGGGTGGCAGGGGGAAGGAGAGAGAGAAAGATAATGTCAGAGCTGGGATGGAACATGACAATCATCAACTTCCCTCATTCTACAAGTTTGGAAACTAAGGCCTAAGAATTCAGGGGACTTGACCAAATTTACATAACTAAAAAGTAGCAGAGCAAGGAATAGAATCCACTGTTTTTTCCACTCAACTACTCTGTCCTATTATCTGCATGTTTATGTGTGTGTGCTTATATATGGGTATGTGTCTATACCCTCTTTAAACGGAAATAAAAATTTTTTTCTAGTGTATGTAGATAAAACTCTTCTCTATTGTTTGTCAAGTCTTGCTTTAGAAAAATGTATCTGTGGGCCTTGATTTTTGTTGTGCTCTCTGTTCAGTAGCCTCATAATAGAAGTGGTTTTTATGCATTTGTTCATTCAGCAAATATTTAATGAGTACCTACTGTGTACCAAACATAGATCTAGATTTTGGGGATATAGCAGTGTGAACAGAACAAAACTGCCCACATTGGGCTTATATTCTAGTTGGGGAGACAGATAACAAATAACTGCATAATGTGCTTATGTAATTGTGCTGATAGTTCTATGGAGAAAGTCATTCTTGCTCCTTTTCTCTGCTAATACTTGGACTCATTAATACTAGATTTATATAGTTTTCTTTTTTTTTTTTTTTCTTTTTTGAGTTGGAGTCTCACTCTGTCACCCAGACTGGAGTGCAGGTGCAGTGGCCGCTTCTGGCCACTGCAGCCTCGACCTGCTAGGCTCCAGTGATCCTTCTGCCTCAACCCTCCAAGTAGCTGGAACTACAGGCGCGCGCTACCACGCCCAGCTAATTTTTGATTTGTTGTAGAGATGAGGTCTCACCAAGTTGCCCAGGCGGTTCTCAAACCCACAGGTTCAGGCAATCCACTCACCTCAGCCTCCCAAAGCATGGGATTACAGGCTGAGCCACCGAGCCCGGCTTATATAGTTTTCATTAGTAGATTCTATAAAGCCAGTTAGACCTGAGGCAGAGAAAATTTTATCTTCAAACTTTTTTTAAAAGTGTTTAGATTACTATGTTTACTTAAGAATAAATATAACCATTCATTCATTTATAAAACATGCACATTAAGAACCTCTTTTCAAGCTGGACATAGTGGCGTGCCCCTATAGTCCCAGCTACTCAGGAGGGTGGGACAGGAGTATTGTTTGAACTCAGGAGTTTGAGTCTGTAGTGTGCTCTGATTGTGCCTATGTATAGCCACTGTACTCTAGCCTGGGCAACATGGTGAGACCCCATGTCTTTAAAAAATAATAATAATAAAAGCTAGGCATGACCCTGTAGTCTCAGCTACTGCAGAGACTGAGGCAGGAGGATCAGTAGAGCCCAAGAGTTGAAGCCAACCTGGGCAACATAGCAGGACCCCCCCATCCCCAAAACAAAAAAATAACAAAAAACCTTGATGCTTTTCCTATATATGTCTCCCCTTTGACCCCCAAACCTTTATTAGATTTTTAATGTTTCTTTCTAACGAATATGAATATATAGTCTTATTTTTCCCCTTTCACTGTTCTGTACTTTATTTACTTAACAACATGTCTCTAATTCAAAATTTTAAGTCAGATTTTAAAATTAACTCCAGTCTGCCTAAGTTGGAAATTTGTGGGTTAAAGGCTTATTATTACTAGGGTGATTATATAATTTATCATCTAAAGAAGGACACATTTGAGAATGAAAGTGAATGCTGTTAATAATTAACTATGGGGCAAAAGCATAAACGAGGGCTGTCTTAGGCAAACCGAGATGTATGGTCACTCTTGCTAGTACTTATCTGCCTAGTACAGGCACTCCTGAAAATTTAAAATGGTCATTAAATGATTAGATCATATTACAGTACCTCAAGTTAGTATCAACTGAAGTTTCAAGAAGATTATACTAATAGGTGTTTCATATCCATAAGAGCTCATTAAAGTTCAGACTGGCCTCTGGATTCAGTATTGATAAAGAACAGAGCAGTGATAATATTCTAGAAATCTCTACAAATCTGTATTAATGCTTCATCTATCTGGTGTCTTTGGGAAATGAGCTAATTCATATAAGAGAATGTTCTAGATAATAGAACTATTCTTTCAAGTTTTTAAACTATTTTAATGAAAAATTATAAGATGTATTTTATATTTTCTTTCTTCTTAAACAGGGTAAACATAGGATACAGAAAAATGATTTTAATCGTTTTTACTACTCAAGGTCACCATTAAGTAGATCCATTATTGTATATGCTATAATATAAAGCATAGTTGTCTCCTGTTTGGTTTCTGGTCTCCTTACCTGGCTCTTCATGTTGCTGCCATGGTATTTGCTCCTAAGAGTTATTTATCCATATTTGTTTTATGCTTTGCTGCTTCTAATATTCTGGGGAAGCCGGTAACAAGTTTGTTAACAATGTGTGTTTAATAAGAGAGGACCAAAGCTCTGGGTGAATGCCTGAGTGAACATAACTGTAGTTTAGGGACCTTCTAACAGTTATGCTCAGTTGCTGCTCAGATGTCTTTTCTTTGGGTTCTGGTAGTCTTCCAAAGGGTTGAACTCATTGAAGATCTTAAATACCAATAAGTATGGGATAACTGAACTTTGTTCTTTTACTTGGGTCAGTCATATTTCTTGTTCTACATTTAGTAGAAAGCACCTGCCATATATTCTTTATGGAAAGCTATAAAAAGCAAATGTTGGAGTAATACCAGTTTTCTGCCCAGAGGCCTTCTCATCTCCTTTCTGCCTCTCTGACATGATGATCACCTCTGCCTCACTTGTGGGATAAGGCCCTTTGGGGTGAACTACTTATGTCTGATTGAACTAAAGGTGGGGATAGCCCTGCAACTGGAACTTCCCCAGTGGACCAGCATGCATTTTCTCTAGTATCTGTTGGCTTTCATTTGTATTTCCACTGAACACTAGTTTCCAGGGTGCCCTCAGATTTTCCTAAGCTTATTTGGCTGAATTCTGATTAACTTGGTAATATCCAGCTGTGCTGTGATATTTGTTGATGCTGGAGCTGTTGTAAGCAAGTATGTCTAACTTGCTAGTTGATCTCTGGCTAAACCCTGCCTTCTACTTTTGCTAACAGTAGAAAGTGATCTTCAGAGTTCTTAAATTGCTTTTTTTACTCATATCTGTATAGTGATCATGATTTTTCACATTGCTATTACTGGATTCACATTACCTATACATCAGGAATTCCAAAGATCTCTCCTTTCTTTGTGCATGTAGGTCCCAGTCATGCAGGGAACAGGCATGCAGGGAGCAAATATGCAGGCTGGAAGCCAGCCTGGTGGCTTTAGTCCTGGACAGAACCAAGTCACTCCACAGGATCATGAGAAGGTAAGCAACACTGTCTGACTGGCTCCATATGCACAATTCTAGTCTTTTTAATTCCTCTTTTCACATTTACCACGTGGCAATCTTGGGTCTTCAATGTCCCTTTGGAGGTGATGTTTACTAACTTAGAACTCTTTTATGATCTTGTTACCTGAAAAGTTGTGGTACTGGTCTTAAAGTTATTAATGGATATAAAGTTCTTAAGTGAATATAAATGGCAGCTTAATTTATATTTCAAACTCATCAGCCAATAGCAGGTTTTGTGTGTGTGTGTGTGTATGTAGACCAAATTGACCTGAAAACCCATGCTACTTTCTTCATTCCTTTTCCACTTTATCGCTAAAAACAATAGCAGATTCCCCCCATGAATATATCTTTCTGTTTTTATATTTGGTCATTGTGGGGAGCTCATTTCAGATGTAAAGGCTAAAACTTGTGAAAAGGAGCGACTTTCAAAACAGGATTAAAAACTGTAGAATTCTCAGGACTCAGATACCATCTTAGTCTGTAGGAACTTTGAGTTCATGAAGGTGTCTGTTCTGAATCATCTAATTGTAGGTGTTTTAATTTATACTTGTCCTTTTCATTGTGCCTTTTCTCACCAAATTTTTTTTGGGGGGCCTTTTGTGTGTGAAAAAAATTTTTTTTTTCACTCTGTGTGTGTGAAAACTTTTTTTCTCCCTTTGGCCTTTTGCGTGTGAAAAATTATGATCTCTATACAGATATGAGTCAAAAAAGCAATTTAAGAAAAAAAATTTTTTTTTCTCACTTCGTTGAACTCATTGAAGATCTTTTCATTTCGCTCCATATCGCAGCTTTTTGGACAGAAACTGATGGTGTCTTTTTTTCATGATCATCATTAACACTCATTATCTTTTTTTTCCTCTGCACAGGCTGCTTTGATTATGCAGGTTCTACAACTGACTGCAGACCAGATTGCCATGCTGCCTCCTGAACAAAGGCAGAGTATCCTGATCTTAAAGGAACAAATACAGAAATCCACTGGAGCGCCTTGAGAAGTGAGCAAACTTAATCCCACCTGAATAGGACTAGCTCCTCGTGTATTCTGGTTGTGTATATTTTCAACCTTAACCAACAGGATTGTTCTCTCTGAGGCCCTCAATAGTCTTAAGCTAGATTCTCTTTTACCTTTTAGTAGTTCAGCTCCTCTAGAGACAGAGTAAGGCTATCGAGCATTTGCTTAGTTGTTGAATTGCTTATCTTTTTTAACCTTCCTTTCCTAATGACAAAAGTACTATATGATCAGTTTAACAGAATTAATCAGATGCAGAAAGTGAAAGATAAAAAACCCTGCTTCCTCAATCTCCTCCCCAGATAGAACCTCTAAATATAGTTTGGTGTGTATCCTTCCAGAATCAGTTGTATTTTTTTAATTCCAAACTGTCCCATCAAGATGGAAAAAATACAAAGAATTTCAATAAAATTTATAAATATTATAGTTTTCTATATTTGTTTTATAATGAATATTTTGATGTTGAACTATTCCAGTACATAAGGTAGTAAATGTCCACCATCACATCAGTTTCGATACATTTTGGAGATTGCTGTGTACTGCTACCCTCATTTTTCTAGCTCATCAGTTAGATAAAAAGGATTCAGATAACCTGCCTCATAAATAATCATGTGACTTAAGTTGAATGCATGTGCATGCGTTGATGTTTCTTTTTAGAAATTTTTTCCTCAACATCTTTGTATTTTATGAACAATTATAACTGAAATTAGTTTAAAATTCACATTGTCCAATATCAGCTAGAATATCACATTTTGAATTTCTCCTTTTTATCCCATCCATATTATAATTCTCATCCATATGGGATAAAAAATAGCACATCCATGTGTTATAATATTGAACTCGTTTATACTAATTATCACTGTTATTAAATATTATTTTAATCTATATTTGTAAACAATATTTTTGTTTTTAAACAGTCAAACTGCAACTATGCATCATATCTCTATTTAGACTTTAAATGAATGAGCTAATGAGAAACCATCATAAATGGATAGCTGTCTAGATTTTTGATATGACCAGTATCCTAACTTTATTCCATATACCCCAAGCATTCTATTTTCTTCTTAAGGTTTTTTCATTATTTTCTTACTTATAAGATATCTAATTTAAAGCCTTGCACATTAACCACGGGGCAAAGTTTTTGTCTGGTTTTTACCTTTTATTTTGAAATATTTATAATCATAAACTCACAGGAAGTTGGAAAAATAGTATAGAGTCTCATGTACCCGTCACCCAACTTTTCCCAATGATAAACATCTTAAATTACTATAGTATAATACCTTTTTGCTTTGAGTACAAAACCATTGCACATTACTGTTAACTAGACTACAAACCTTACTCAGTTTTCACCATTTTCTTAAACCTACAGTAATTTGTATATATGCACATGAAATTCTATACAGTTTTATATGGGCAAAATTTTACTTGGTGTCTACTGGTATTTGTATACACTATGACTGAAGTATTGACTTTCCCCTCATCCTATATATAGCTAGTTGTGATGCATCTCTGCCATCACTGACAGACTTTTCTACCATTAGAGATCAATGGGTCTCAGCTGGGGCAGTTTTGCCCCCTAAGAGACATTTGGCAATGTCTGGAGACATTTTTGGTTGTCACAACTTTAGGGAGTAGGAGGTACCCCTGACATTCAGACTAGAGATGCTGCTAAACATCCCATAATGCACAGGACAGTTCCCCCCCCCACCCCCTTCCCAATAACAAAGAGTGCTTCAGCTCAAAATGTCAATAGTACTAAGGTTGAGAAACCCTGCTACAAAGGATGATAGCTTGCAGGAGGCAGGAGGCGGACGCCTTGGAAATCTGTCCTGGTGATTTGATCTTATGCCTGTCCTCCCTCCCCCAGCCTTTTCATTTTTTTCCTGAAGAGAACTTTGTCTCCACTTCTAATGGCTTTCTCCCATCTTTTTATTACAGGTTTTCAAAAATACCTGACAACAAATCTGGAAAGAAATTTCATAACTTTGTTGAAATGTTGAGAAAAGATGACTTCTGCATCCTAACCCTTGAATGACTCAAATCAGTGCCAGGTGGAGGATTCTCGTCACCTTCTCTCAGAACAAAATCAGTTCATTTTGTTGTCTTAGTTTGTATATTTTCTGTGACTTGAAATAAACTTTGAACATAATTTTAGTACACTGCAAATTGATATACATGACCTTTTTGCTTTAAAAAAGCTGAACACCAAGGGTGAAACCTTAGATGTGTTTTCTACCCTTACTGCAATATTATACTTTAAAGTTATATAGCTCTGTTGTTACTTTAGGTTAACCATTGATCTTAATGATATTTGAGAATTTCTCAGAAGCAATGTTTTTCTGGAACTTAGTTTTTTTAGTTTGCTTCCAGCAAGAATAATAAGGCTTTGAATTCTTAAAAAACTTTGTAGGACTTCTGAGTCTTCTGGGAGACAACAACATGTGCTTAGAGCTGTAAAATGGTCAGCAGACCAACAAAGCAAAGAGCATAGAACATCAAAGTGTTTACTTTAGACAAATCCAAATATCAAAATACACTTTTTGTCAATAGCAGGTCTGAACGTGCATAGTTCAGAGTTAAGACAAAGATTGTGTTAGTGCTGGTTTGAGTGCATGTTGACAACACAAGAGACTGTTGACATTGACTTGTCTGTTTTAAAACTTAACAGTGTAGGTAATCAACTTTAAAAATATAAAAAGCCACTAGTTTTTCATATGGTCAGGATAAAAACAACAAATAAAATGAACAAAATACATTTCATAGTATCTTCCAGGAAATTCCCAACCTGCAGCCCTACTTTATAACCAAGTTTATTCTGGGAACTTAAAACACAGGAAACCCTAAAACTTTTACATTCTTCTGAGTTATTTTAAGAAGACCAAATGTAGAGCACAAGCAGTCAGACTGCCCATTAGGTCTGCTCCTGCCTGCTTCCCTGTGGATAGTAGGAACATAATTAGTGCCATTAGCTCTAACCTATGGGTCTTCTGCCTAGAATTCTCTCTCTCGTGGCATTAAGGAGGAACATGGTTTCTCTCCGTCAGGCCAACCTCAAAAGATTAAGAGTTGCCTTAATAATTAGTAAAAGTTCTACTGGAACTACTTTTGAGCCTATTTATATTCTCAGAATCCTACCCCCTGGATTAGGATTATGGTCAGGTGAATTAAAAGCCTGGCTATAGGCTTAGAGAATGTAATAGCATATTGCTTACATATCAAGCAAAAGAATGCAAAGATAGTCAAGTTTATGAGAGATTGAAACTGAGGGATTTTCTACTTTGATATATAATAAATATGTGCAGGATAAGGTATTTCATATTACTATACAGTAAGAAAAATGCTCAAAACAGCTGAGGAGCTTTCTGGGTATCCTACTCATTCCCGGTTCAATTTTGATGTTGATTATACATAGTTTATTATTTTCATTACCTTTTCTGCCTACTTTTGTGAATATCTGGGCCTTGATGGTGTTGATTTTGGCAGCGATCATATCTAGAAGTATGTTTAGACATTGAGATCAAGAGTGACACCTTTCTCATTAGGAACTCATAGACTTCAAGGAACAGTAAGATTGCAAATCAAGGTCATTGAAGAAGAAGTTGTCATTGGGTCAGCAGTTGTCTAATAGGAAACATGTCTGCAAGGTTCCATTGTGCATTTTCCCAAAGCCTTATTAAAACTAAATTAGTAGCTGAAATCCAGCTGAACAAATAGGCAACAGCAGTGGTATCTCTCTATGAAAACACCCATCAGTGTGTTTTTTTTTTACTGGTGTAATAATTATCTACTTCATGACCTACTGTTATTGTGCTCAGACTAGAGACTAAATTGATCTTACTAATCCTTCAAGCCATAGAAATTCCTAAGTAATTAGAAACAGCCATTTGTTCATTCCTGGTCACTTAATGGTAGAAAAATAGGTGCTATAATGCCAATTAATTAGAAACATTCCTATAAATCTGTAATGAGCTGAATTGTCTTGGCACAATGAAGTGTGAAGTTTTTCTCTCTTTTAAGAACCTGGGGCTTCTTTCCTCGAGATTCACTGTGACTGTTAACATCCAAGAGTCCTTGTAGTCTAAGTTTGGATAGATAGGAAAAATAAAATAAAAAATAGAGAAAGAGAAGGCATTTTGTTTATGTCATTAGGTGAATGCTTCCTTAGTGAATGGGTAGGTAGGAACCCAAAAAGTTATTAAAATTGTAAGTTATTTTTTAAACTAGACATTAATAAATCTCCTTAATTAAAATGGTGATAATGAGCCCCTGTTGACTAAGTCGTCTAAGATGGAGTTCAAGTTTTCACCTGTTTTTTTTTGTTTTGTTTTGAGAAAGCATGATTTATTGAGGACAGAAAAGCTCCCACAGCAGGAGGGGACTTGAAGGGGTTGCCCCCAAGTTTTCACAATTTTAACAGAACAATACAAGATGACAGTATAGCTGACTAGCTAATTTCAGTTACAATGAGCATACTTTCAAGATTTTCTTTCTCAGATGGAGAGTTCATAAGAAGTAACATAAGTCTCATTCATTAAGTAAAGAAGAAAATCCTTCACTTTTTTGACAAGCAAAAATAAGTAAAAAATAAATTGCTATTCACACTGGATAAAATCATATGTAAAGTAACAGTAAAAAATGTACATAGTCAATGTTATATGGGGATGGGGTTCTTGGTAATTTTATGTTCATTGTTTATTATTTATGTTTATTATGTTTTGTCATTAATTATTCAATAAATTTTTATTTAAAAAGTCACCCTACTCAGAAGTCTGTGAGGGTGGGAGGGGAGATTATGAACCAAAGTACAGGAGATGGTAGCACTTAGAATCAACAAAATCACCTGGGGTTTAATTGTGTAATCAAAGCTCTGCTCTCAAGCCTTGCTGCAGCCATGGCTTTCCAGAAGGACTTACAGTAATTTTCCCAAGAAAAGATCCATGCATTAGTTTTCCAAGTTCTTATGTTGGTAAAGCTCAAGTAATGAAGTTGAATGCAATCAAAAGAGTCAATGCTTGAGAGACACATTATTACCCTAAAGTGACTGCCCAAATCTGACCAGACCAGTAAAGTTATTGTAGACACAAAGGAGAGACAAAACGCAGATGACTAAAACTCAGAAGTTTTCTTTGTTGAAGTAGAACTGAACCTTCCTCGGATCCAGACTGGAGTATCGGTGACAACATTTGCGTAGGCTCTTTGCCAAAGTCCGAGGGCCACATAAGAAAACCCCCACCACAGACCTGTAGGAATAGTAAGGGCTTGGATGCGACAAAGGCCGCTGTTAGAATGGAGAAACTGCCTCTACTAGGCCTCTACTGCTTCCAACAACCTTGAATAAAAATTGATTGTTAATTCCCACATTCTTCATGGTAGCTTTTTTTTTTACCTTTTTTGTTCACAAGCCCCAAATATGCTCTCAGCCCTTCTCACTCTCAGCACTCAAGCCTTCCTTATTTTATTGAGAACACAAACAAGTGGGTCACGCCTGTAGTCCCAGCACTCTGGGAGGCCAGGGCAGGAGGATTGCTTGAGCCCAGGAGTTCCAGACCAGCCTAGGCAACATAGCAAGACCTCATCTCTATAAAAAGTAAAAAAAAATTGCCAGACTTGGTGGCATGGACCTGTAGTCCCAACTACTTGGGAGGCTGAAGTCAAAGGATTGCCTGAGCCCAGGAGGTCAAGGCTGCAGTGAGCCATGATTTCCACTGCACTCCAGGCCTGGAACCCTGACTAAAAAATAGAGAGAGAAGTAGTACAGTGCAGTGGTTAAAGTGCCAGACTCTGGAGACGCTGGAGCCAGTCTGTCTGGTTTCAAATCTTAGCTCGGACATTTATCACATCTGTAGGACTTTAGGAAAATTTCTTAAACTCTCTGTGTTTAGGCTTTCCCATCTATAAAATGAGCATGAAAACAGTACCCACTAATAGGGTTGTTTTGAGGATTAAATGAGAATATGTAAAACAATTAGAAAAATGCCTTGTACATGATAAGTCCATATGTATTAGCTGCCATGAAAGCCATCCACTGTGAGCTTATCCCCACCTCAAAATTGGTCATACTGAAGAGGTGGTGGTCTTTACTGCCAAGGTCAATCTTTCCAACTATGCTCTGGGTCTCACTCTCTCCTTTCTTTTTTCATACCTTCCTCACACCTCTATTTTTTAATCAACTATGGTATTATTCATACATCATTAAATTCACCCCTTTGAAGTGTACAATTAGTGCTTTATTGTATAAACACAAGATGTACAACCACCGTCACTAATTCCAAAACATTTTTATCATCGTAAAAAGAAACTCCATCAATTAGCAGTCACTCCTTATCTCCTCCCAACTAGCACCCTCAACCCAAGACAGTCACTAATCTACTTTCTGTCTCTGTAAATTTGCCTATTCTGAACATTTCATATAAATGTAGTCATACAATATGTGGCCCCTTGTGTCTGGTTTCTTTCATTCAGCATAATATTTTCAAGGCTTGTCCATGTTGTGGCACACATCAACACTTCATTCCTTTTTATAGATGAATACTATTCCCATATGAGGATATACCACATTTGCTTTATTCATTCTTCTACTGATGGATTCTTGGGTTGTTTTCACTTTTTAGCTATTATGAGTAATGCTGCTATGTAGATTCATGTACAGGTTTTTGTGTAAACATATGTTTTCATTTCTCTTGGGTGTATACCAAGGAGTATAATTGCTGGGTCATATGGAAACTCTATGTTTAACATTTGGAAGAAGTGCCAGAGTTTTCCCCAAGTACTATATCATTTCACATTGCCACAAGCAATATAGTAGGATTTCAACTTCTCTACTTCCTTGTCAACACTTATTATTGTCCATACATTATTATGACCATTTTAGTTCTCTCCCCTCTTTTGTATATTTATTTTATTCCTATCTATTGTCCCCTGTTATGTCTATAAATATACTTAGATCATCTTTAAGATAAATAACCGTTTCCTGATGCTGCCACTCTTCTAACACTGTTGACCATGTTTCTCTAATATTTGCCCCCTTTGGCTTACGTGATACCACTTCTCTGCATACTCTCACTCCCCTGGTTTCTCTTTTTCCCTTTTCACACAACCTAGGTTTTCTTTAATAATCTGTCCTTTGCTACTCTCTCTCTTTCCTGACAATCTCATGCACTCTCACAACTTCAACTATGTTCAACTCAACACAGTGATTGGCATTCTCTTTTGCTTATATGGGCTTTATGATTTACAGAGTATTTTTCATATATTGTCTTGCTTAATCTTCACAATAACCCTGCAAGTGAGCAGAGCAGGCATTTACTAATATAACCTATGTTTTATAGATGAGGGATCTGAAGATCAGAGTTTTCTAGCTCAAGGTCTCAGAACTGGAAAGTATTAGAACCAGGATTGGCCGGGCTCGGTGGCTCAGCCTGTAATCCCAGCACTTTGGGAGGCCGAGGTGAGTGGATTGCCTGAGCCCGCGGGTTTGAGACCAGCCAGGGCAACTTGGCGAGACCTCATCTCTACAATAAATCGAAAATTAGCCGGGCGTGGTAGCGCGCGCCTGTAGTTCCAGCTACTTGGAAGGCTGGGGCGGAAGCATCGCCAGAGCCCAGCAGGTCAAGACTGTGGTGGCCGGGAGCGGCCACTGCACTCCAGTCTGGGTGACAGAATGAGACTCCAACTCAAAAAAAAAAAAAACAAACAAACACAAAAGAACCAGGTTTAGGACCCAGGATTATGTGAATCTGAGTCACTAAGTGTTCTGGTCACTGCTTTCAGGAAGCCTTTCCTGATCACCCCATGTGTCCATAGACTTATTTTCTCGGGTGTCCATGCACCTGTTTCATGGTGTGCATCAACCTGCTTTGAGGTGATTGTGTATACCTCTTATTCAAATGTGTGCTACTTCAGGGCAAGAATCATATCCGATTTTTCTTTCAACCTTCAAAGTTTCTAGAAAAGTGCTTATAAAAGGTAACCAACAATGTTTGTGGAATTAAATTGATCTCCATCTGCCAACTTGTTTAGGGAGTTTATCTACTATGATCAGCTTCATCTCCTTCCCATTGGAATGACTGGCTTCACAGCACCAGGTTTTCTTGTATGCTCTAGTAGCATGTCTCCAAAACCCTCCAGAAGGACTGAACTCAAGTGATCAGTGAACTAGATAATATCCTCATTACTTTAAGTAGAGGTTATTGAGCCCCCTTCCCCCAATGCATTTGAATTGCTCCAGTTCTCTAGTTTGTTTAGTAGCATAGGTCAGAACTGAGTCTCCTTGCCTCACTGTTTGAATAGGGGCTTGCTGGGCAGAAAGGTCATCTCATCAATTGCAAGATCATAACCCTTATTTTACTAAAAACCCGGATGAAATGTCCTCAGTTTTCAGCAAGAATCTAAGAATGGTGCAGTTTCTGCCGCAGAGATCATTTCCCAAGAGTGTTCAACACGCTGTAACACTCTTCCTAAATTCTAACTCTGCAAACTCAACTAACTAGAGGAGAATATACTTACTTGGGATGGGAGGTAGCTATTGTAGAAAATTCATTGTCCCACATTGGTCTCCCAAAGTAAGTTTTCTGTTTCAGGCCTGTCAGGATGTCAGTGGCTTTGTCAAAATTTAATGCTGCATGACCAACCTGGAGTCATAAAATTAAAAGTTAGAAAAAGCAAGTCCTTGACCGGGCTCAGTGACTCAGCCTGTAATCCTGCGCTTTGGGAGACCGAGGTGAGTGAATTGCCTGAGCACACAGGTTCGAGACCCGCCTGGGCAACTTGGCAAGACCTCATCTCTACAACAAATCAAAAAAATTAGCCGGGCGTAGTAGTGCGCGCCTGTAGTTCCTGCTACTTGGAAGGCTGAGGTGGAAGGATCGCCGGAGGCCAGCATGTCGAGGCTGCGGTGACCGGAAGCAGTCACTGCACTCCAGTCTGGGTGACAGAATGAGACTCCAACTCAAAAAAAAAAAAAGGAAAAGAAAAAGAAAAAGCGAGTCCTCAAAGCTACTTCTTCTTTCAGTCGCTTTAAAAGTTGGGTGTGTGTGAGGATGAGAGCGGGTAGGACATCATAAGAAATAATTATTTCTTATCAGCATGCACTATCCTTTGTCTGACAATCACCTTACATTTAACATGAGAATTAGTGTGTTGTTTGAACTCACAATGTTGTTGTCCCATTCAGTGAGGAAGAGACGGTAGTTTAGAAAACCCACATTGCCTAATTCCTCCATTTCCTGTTCCAGGGAAGTCAATAGATCATTGAACCAAGAGAAGGCACCTGTCTCCCTGCAGATCCAGTAGAAATAGATCTGAAATCAGCAAGAGAGACGATAACCTTATTAAGTGCCCTTTATAATGTACACTGTAGTAATACAAATATATACAGATGGTCCCTGACTTAAAATGGTTTGACTTATGTTTTATTGACTTTATAATGGTCCAAAAGCAATACACATTCAGTGAAAATTATACTTCAAGTACCCATACAGTCATTCTGTTTTTTCTCTTTCAGCACAGTACTTAATAAATTACATGAGATATTCAATACTTTGTTATAAAATAGGCTTTGTGTTAGATAATTTTATCCAACTATAGGCTAATTAATGTAAGTATTCTGCATATGTTTAAGATAGGCTAGGCTAAGATATGATGCTCAGTAGATTAGGCATATTAAATGCATTTTTGGCTTACAATATTTTCAACTTGATGGGTTTATTGTGATGTAACTCCATCATAAGTCGAAGAGCAGAGAGACACACACACAGAAAGAGAGAGAGAGAGAGAGAGCACATGTACACACGCGCACACACGCGCGCGCACGCGCACACACACACACACACACACGCACACACATCAACAGTGACTTGGCAAATCACCTTTACAGAGCAGCAGACCTTAGACAGCATGAATGTTCAGAGGTCTGACAATTTCTCTAATGTAAAGAGCATTTCAAGATCATCTTTGGGTCAGGGTGATTTTAAACTCCAAATGGAAAAGAAGGCCCTGCTTTTATGGTGAATCCGTAGAAGTGGATACCCTGGCAAAGACAAGTGATCATTCATTCTCATAACTCCAGAGAAAGGTTACTCTCTTGTCAATTGTAAAGAAAGAATTTAGCCCACTAAGGCACTAGACCTGTCGGGCCCAGGCCAGATGAAACGTGGTATTCAGGAGTGTACCTTTTGTGTTTTGAGGTTCTGGTCTGCACGCTGGAATTTGTACCAAATGGATTTCAAGATGGAAGCAAAAGGGGTAACCCCAATTCCTGCTCCAACCAGCATAGCCACTTCATACTGAAAAACATCCTCACTGACTGTGCCAAAGGGACCATCCACCTCAATCCTGGCAGAAGACAGAAGACAACGGGCAAGTGAAGTCTCATGTCCACCCCCAACCTCAAACATCCTCCCAGAAACATAGCTGCTCCCACAGTTGACTTCTGCCTCTTTATTTTAATCCTATTCTATTATACCAGACTTAAGGTTCAGTGAGGAATTGCTTTCTCTTTTCTGCCAGTTTGCATCCTGGTCTGAGTCTCTGTGGATCTCAAGGGCCTACCTGGGAATTGGTGAATACTGTTGTTCAAAAGCTTTTATGAGATTTTCTGTCCAGTCCCCTGCTGCTCGGATATGAATAGAGAAGAAATCTTCCTCTGGAGCAGAGGTCAAAGTAAAGGGATGCCACTCCAGGAGTGAGATCAAGGGACAATTCACAAAGATATATTGTCCTACTTCCATGCTGAAGCCGCGCTTGTTCATCTGCAATTCCAAAACTTTGGATGGGTGCATGACCACCTGTGAATGAAGCACATAGACCAAAGGAAGCAAACTTAAATGGCTACAGGGGTAGGCAGATAAAGTAGAAGAGTGAAGTTGGAGGGATTGGTGATGGTGCAAATCCTTTCTAAAGGTGGCAGCAGTTACTTAGTTCCAGACAATGGTTGCAATATGGAACGATGACTCAGTGTTATTAGGTTTCCTGATTCTTCGTGAGAAGCAAGAAATGTCTTTTTTTTTAATGTGCAAGCCTCCATTCAGATTTTTAAGTGTTGGCACCAATTCAACTTTTTAAACATTGTGTGGGCCAAACAAAATATATCCATTGACTAGATCTGGCCTAGGCCACTTGTTTGCATTCTCTGACATAGACCTATCCTGATGATTTCTGCCAAACTTCTCTTTCCCAGTTCTGTCCAGCACTGGAGAAACTGAGGTATGCTGTCCCCAAGTCCCTTTTTATTCTCTTCAGGGTGACAAAATGGCAATTTAGTTCTATAATCAAGTAGAAGAGAACTCTTATCACAGCAAAAGGAAAGTGCATATTCTTTACCTTGGTAATCACAATCTTCTGCTGGGAACGATAAAGCCGGAGGATCCTTTCAAAGATATAAAGAATAACTGGTGCAAGGATCCACTTCCAAGACTGCACAGAGACAGAGTAGAGAGTGAGACTGCACATTAATCTCTTGTTTGGTACTTATTTGTGCTACAATTCCTTCCTCCATTCAATTAATATTTACTGAGTTCTCTGACGTATATCTTTTTTTTTTTTTTTTTTTTTTAGTTAGCGTCTCACTCTGTCCCCCAGGCTAAAGTGCAGTGGCACGATGATGGCGCACCACAGTCTCCAGCTCCTGGGCTCGGGCGATCCTTCTGCCTCCTAAGTAGCTGGGACTACAGGTGCATGTCACCATGCCTGGGTAATTTTTCTTTTACATTTTTTGTAGAGACAAGGTCTTGTGATGTTATCTAGGCTGTCTCCAACTCCTGGGTTCAAGCAACTCCCCCGCCTCAGCCTCTGAAAGTGCTGAGATTATAGGCATGAGCCACAGCACCCGGCCTTGATGTATATCATTTTTAAGCCACTAATTTTACCAAATCATGAAGTTACAAATCGAAAGAAATAAACTACAATGGCTTTGTTTCTAATCTGTTACTCATAAAACAGATCATTTCCTGAAAATTTACAAGTTTGAAGCAAAAGAAAAGCACAGAAGTAAATATTCTTAAATTGTATATAAAATTTAATTTTAAGCATCTAAGACGATCTTCCAGGACCATTTGTCCAATCTGAAAAACCAACAGAGAAGGTAGATATGAAATAGAAGCAGATGATTAAATTAAAACAAACACAAAAAAGGCAAAATACATGGCTATTGGTAATAACAACCATATATAAAACCTGGTACTTGTCCATCACCTCTTTTCTCAAGTGCTCGAAGCGTTTAACATAATACTATAATTTTTACCCATCTACTTTTTTTAAAAGCAGCCTTTCTATCTCTGAGATCTTCTCAAGCTAGCAGGTTGCTTCTATATGCACAAGAGCTACTAAAAATGTACTTCTTGGCGATACTAAATCGTGTACTTTCTTGCACAATTGCTCAAGCATGATACATTGGAACTGTGTGGAATGAGGTTTCTAATTTGCCTGTTGCAAGCAAATAACTTCCTTGGGTATCTCTGGGAAGGGAAAGGGTAGAGATGGGGCAAGTGAAACTGAGAGTGTGCATTATACAATTTGATGCTATGTCTTATTTGGAAAAAATCCCCAGCTGAATTTTAAACACACACAAAAAAATATATTTAAGAAATGAGTAGCAACAGTGTAGAAAAAATACTGGCCTCAGAAGTAATCAGAGTAATAAATATTAAAACAAGACAGCATTTTCGTCTCAAATTTTATATTTTAAAGTAATAATGCCCAGCATTAACTGAGATTAAGGGAAATGGGCATCTTCACATTTGCAACTGGTAAAAAATGCAAATTGGCAATATCTTCCCAGAGAGCAATTTGGAAGTACATCTCAACAGCCTCAAAAGCATTTCTTCTTTTTGATCCTGGAATTTCACTTCTAGGAAATGGAGATAAAGAAATGATTAAGAGCCAGGGTGGTGACTCATGCCTGTAATTCCAGCACTTTGTGAGGCCAGGGTGAAAGGACAAGTTGCGACTAGGAGTTCAAGATCAGCCAGGGCAACATAGTGGGACACCATGTCTACAAAAAATTTTTTAAATGAGCAAGGCATGGTAGACTGTGCCTAAATATTTTTTCTGTATTTTCCAAACTTTCTACAATAAACATCTATTATTTTTCTAATTTTTAAATGGGGGGAAAAGTGGAGAGAGTATTTTTTAAATGGTTATGGTAGAAACAAAGCAGTACATTCAGGTGGCAAAATGGTGTTCTCTCCCTTAAGCTATGATGCAACCAATCAAGGTAACTCCTGAGTTTTAAGGAAAGCAAATAGGCCAAATATAACTTATTTCAGGTAATAGATGGGAAAAGGATAGACGCTGATGTGGAAGGTAAGACGGGCTATTAACTGTCTTAGCTAGTAAATTTCGCTAATAAGCTCTCTGTCTTTGAGACCCTCTTGTCTGCTAGTCAGATAATATAGAAGGTCCCTGGTTATAATCTTATGATTTCCTCTCACTTTAGAAATGAAATGTGCTATTAACATATGTCCTTTCGAAATTACTTTTAAAATAGGTAATACACATACATGGCACAAAATCCAAAAGTACAAAAGGATATGCAGCCGGGCTCGGTGGCTCAGCCTGTAATCCCGCGCTTTGGGAGGCTGAGGTGAGTGGATTGCCTGAGCCCGCGGGTTCGAGACCCGCCTGAGCAACTTGGTGAGACCTCATCTCTACAATAAATCAAAAAAATCAGCCGGGTATGGTAGCGTGTGCCTGTAATTCTGACTACTCGGAAGGCTGAGGCGGAAGGATCGCTGGAGCCCAACAGGTCGAGGCTTCAGTGGCCGGGAGCAGCCACTGCACTCCAGTCTGGGTGACAGAGTGAGACTCCAACTCAAAAACAACAGCAACAACAAAAAAAAACCCAAAAGGATATGCAGTAAAAAGTCAATATTCCTTCCATTCTTGTCCTCCAGCTCCCTAGAGGCAATCGATGTTATCATCTTTCGAATTCTTCTGGAGAACATGAATTTAAGTGCTCTTTTCAATGCAAATGATAGCAAGAGTATACATACTACCATGCCTTTTATATGTGACATCTTAGAGACTGGTCCCTATAAGTGCCTACAGAGCTGCCTCCTTCTTCTCACTGGCTGCAGAGTATTCTACTGTAGAAAAGTTCTGCAATTTAACTATTAATTTAGTTTAATTTAGTTCCCTATTGATGAACACTTGTTTCCAGCCTTTTGTTCTATCAAGCAATGCTGCAACGAATAACCTAATACATGTAATTTAGCATATATACAAGCATATTTGTGGAATAAACTCCTGGAAGTAGAACTTTAAAATTTGATGGATACTGCCAAATCCCCCTCTACAAGCAGCTGTATAGGTTTGCTTTCTCACCAACAAAGCATAAGAGCGTTTCCCCATACTCTTGCCAACACCCTACATTAACAATTTTTTTTGTATCCTTATACATTTAAGGGGTATGAGTGCAATTTTGTTATATGGATATATTGCTTAGTGGTGAAGGCCATCATCCAAATAGTGTATCCATCACCTGAATCGTGTACTTTGTACCCAGTGAAGAATCATTGCTAATCTGTTAACGATTCTTGTTGTTTTTTTTTTACTTTTTTCATTATAAATAACATTATCATTTTATATTAAATACTAAGATATATCTTCATTCCTGCAATCATTCTGTTCATATCTTCTACATCTCTTTTTATTAGGAATTATTTATATTAGGAAATTAGTCTATGGCCTGTGAGTTGTAAATACATTTCCTGGCAGAGCATAGTGGCTCATGCCTATATTCCCAGTACTTTGGGAGGCTGAGGCAAGAGGATAGCTTGAGGCCAGGAGTTCGAGACAAGTCTGGGTAACATAGCAAGACCCCCCATCTCTACAAAAAAAATTAGTAAATTAACCTGGGTGTGCATACCTGTAGTGCATACCTGTAGTCCCAACTACTCAGGAGGCTGAGGTGGAGGATGTCTTGAGCCCAGGAGTTCGAGGCTACAGTGAGCTATGATCATGCACTCCAGCCTGAGCAAGAGAGTGAGACCCTGTCTCTAGAAAAACAAAACCAAAAAACTTTTCCTACTTTGTCATTCATCTTTATTTATGATGGGTTTTATTTTATTTTATTTTATTTGGCCAGACAAAAGTAGTATGTTTTCTTTTTTGACTTCAAGTTTATTTATCTTATTTGGAAACATCTCCCTCCATACAGCATTAGAAAAAAAATTCCCCCGTGGTCTAAGTGTCCTTTTTAATTTTTATAACATTTAAATTCTTGCTCCATGCATCCTTGACCCATATTTCAGAGCAAGGTGTGAAATGAAGACACAGCTTTTTGTCCCCAGATGACTATCTTATTGTCCTAAAAAATATTAATCTATTCTTTTCCTATTGAATTAAAATGTCAACCTTATTTTATTATTGTTATTTTTTTGAGTAGGAGTCTCACTCTGTCGCCCAGTCTGAAGTGCAGTGGCACACTCAGGCGATCCTTCTACCTCAGTCTTCCAAGTAGCTGAAACTACAAGCATGCCCCACCATACCCAGCTAATTTTTTTAATTTATTGTAGAGATGAGGTCTCGCCAAGTTACCCAGGCTGGTCTCAAACTCCTGGGTTCAGGCAATCATCTTTCCTCCACCTCCCAAAGTTCTGGGATCACAGGTGTCAGTCACCACGCTGGCCAAAATGCCAACTTTAGACATTTTGTGTTAAATATTCTTCCCTTTCCAGATGAGAACTTAGCTATTGCTCTTAACCCTGCATCTGATTTTAAAAACTTAATAATTCTCAGAGCACTTGGAAGCACCACAAGTCAATCTTCCCTTTCCATTTAGTCTTCAATATAACCTATTTTATGAGCAAGCAAAAGTAAACCATAATATCCTAAATAATAATTCTGGATCACACCTTGAGTTCCCTAGAACCCAGTTTTATAATCATACACTACCTAACAAAAATGTCCAAGCATGTGGTTATAAGACAAAAGAAAGCCCACTTCAAGAATGTTTCATTTTCCCTCCCCCCAAATTGGACTGATATTTCACAGCTGAGCTTTGGGACGGTACAGTAGTCAAGAATACAATCCTTGGAATCCAAGAGGCCTGAGCTTGAATTCAAGCCCCTCTATTTATTTACCATGAGAGTTTGACAGTGTACTTAATCTCTTGGAATTCCAGTCTTTTTGTCTCAAATGGTGACAAAAGAAGTATCTATCTCACAAACTACTGCTATATATAAATGAGATAATTCATATTACATTGCAAGGCTGGTACATGGTAACCACAACTAATAATGTGGGCTATCATTGTCACCTTTCTAGAGGGTCTTACAACATGCAACAATCATTAGTTCTTCCTCTTCAAGATCACCTGCTAATTGCTTGTTGTCAGTGCTATTGGAAGTTCCTTGAAGGTATGAATCCTGTGGATATCTTTCATGGCAGTAGTCCCCAACCTTTGGCATCAGGGACTCATTTCATGGAAGACAATTTTTACATGGTGGGGGAGATCATCAGACTTTAGATTCCCATAAGGAGTGGCTCAACCTAGATCCCTCACAGGTGTGGTTCATAATAGGGTTCGAATTCCTATGAGACTCTAATGCTGCCACTGATTTGACAGAAAGCCTGCTGCTCACCTCCTGCTGTGCAACCCATTTTCTAAAAGGCCACTGACTGGTACCGGTCTGCACCCTGGGGTTTGGGGACCCTTACTTCATGGGACCCAGAACAAGGCTGAGCTAATAATAATAGTAATAATAATAATAATAATGCCAGTAACAGTTCCTAACAACAGTCTGTCCTTGTCCATAGAGTTCTTACCTCTGGGGAGTGCCCTGCAAACTGGGGGCGTTTGCAGTGGGAGTCACCATCATCCCACTTTTCAAAGGACTCCGCACACTTGTAAGGATGACTCTCATCAATGCTCTCCTCTGTTTGACCCCGGACAATTCCACTAAAACAGACAAAGAAGGACAAATTGGGGCAAAGAATTATGCAAGTTCGGGGGCTGGGGCATGAGAATGAGGGTTTGAGGACCTTACCCAATGCCGTGAATCAATAAGCCGAGAATATAGAAGATAAAAAAGTGGTGAGTATACCAGAAGACCTCAAAATAACTCCTCCGGATAAACTTAGTAGCTGAAGTTACCATGAGAATCAAGGTTATTGTCATGATTACTCCAGTGAGACCAGCAATGCTGGTGAATGTCACATACTCCACTGTCTGTGAAAGGAGAAAATATCAGCCTGACTCAACATCCACCAAGAATACCATGCCCTTCCTGCTCATGACCAGATCTCAGATGCTTTGCTATAGAGTCAACTCACCATGTTTGGGGACTGGATGGGATTTAGCCAAGACCCCTCCTCTTTCTCATGATGAGATAGGCTAGAGAGAATGGAAGCAAGGGATCCATCTGTGGCCTGTCGACTTCTGCTGTAGCGGTCAAAGTTAAATAGGTGTGCAATGATGTGAATAGCTAAATGAAAAGATGGAAAGAAATGTAAGAGGTTTCACAGGAACATCATGGCAGGCGTGCTCCACAGACTAGGAGAATCCTGCATGTTAGTGCCTAGCAGAATGCTGAGTCCACAGGAGGTATCCAATAAATCCTTAATTGCAGAGAGATCCAAGATCTTTTTTATACTTACTCTGTTCCCAAAGGAATAAAATGTAAGCTCCATGAAAATGGGCCTAGAACAATGCCTGACAAATAATGCCAGGGACTCAATAAATATTTTTTGAATGAGCATATGCATGCATGGATGAAAACGGACTCTGGTTGCCCTGAAGTCTGCAGTTTCATGGTTTATTTGAGTTACCTGTGTGTAGGCAGATCATATATGCCACCAGCTTGTGGAAAGTGAGGTTGTGATCCAATTGCTTTCTCAGTGTGCGACTGCAAAACTACAAATGGAAAGTGATCATGGTCAGGTGTCCCCAGCCAGCTTTATGAAATTCAGTAACCCATAACCAACATGTCTTACAGCATGCCATCGTCCACCCATCCTTATACAACCCCCTAGCTCCCAAAAGGAGACCTCTGGCTTCCATTCCTAGGAGCTTGGTGTTGGGCTGTCCTACTGAGGAGCCCAGGGTCTCTTTCTTGAATATAAAAGTTGACTTTAGACTGATGGGAACTCACTGAGCAGGTGCCCCTCAAGAAAGACAGCAGGTTACGACACACGGGAAGCAGGATCAGCATACTGTTAAAATTCAAGCAGAGAGCAGAGGCTCGGGCCCAGGCCAACGCTGACTAGAGCAGAGGAGAAAAGAGACCATCAGCTGCTTCGTTTCACCATCCAGCTGGTGAGCACTGACCCAGTCCACTTGTCTGAGACCTGAAAATGGACAAGGATACAGCTTCCTTCCTTCTCTCTCAGTAGTCAGACTCTATTTTCAAAAGACAGAAACTGTCCTGAATTTAACACTAAATTGAGAAATTCCCAAGACAGTAGTTTAGAAATGTTTGACTATAACTTTATTAATATGAAAGATAACAGGATTTAAAGTTGGCAAGTGCATTCTATGGATATAATATTTTGTTTAATATCATTAATTATGATTTTTTAAATTTGTCATTTGTTAAACCGTCTTGAGGAGCATATATACTTTCATTTGCATTTTAAACAAAGCTCATACTTAGCGGTATAATTACAGATGATAACTATTTTATAATTTTCTGTATTTTTTTTTGAGTCAGGGTCTCACTCTGCTGCCCAGGCAAGAGTGCAGTGATTATCACAGCTCACCATTGCTTCGACCTCCTGGGCTCAAGCAATCCTCCCACGTCAGCCTCCCAAGTAGCTAGGACTACAAGCATGCACCACTACACCTGGCTAATTTTTTTTATAGGGACAGATCTCATTATGTTGCCTAGGCTGGTCTCAAACTCTTGGGCTCAAGCGATCCTCCTGCCTCAGCTTCCCGAAGTGCTTGGATTATAGCCATGAGCCACCACACTGGCCTTCTGTATTTTCTGATATTGCAGTTTACACATGTAATAGTTGGATAATAAAAACAATCAAAAATTTTAACCACTTATGTTTAAGATGTTTCTAAAATTGAATAAAGCTTAGACAAGACTAGTAAACCCCTTAGAGTAAAAATTTTAAACTTAGGCCGGGCTCAGTGGCTCTGCCTGTAATCCCAGCGTTTTGGGAGGCTGAGGTGAGTGGATTGCCTGAGCCCGCGGGTTCGAGACCCACCTGGGCAACTTGGCGAGACCGCATCTCTACAATAAAAATAAAAATAAAAATCAGCCGGGCGTGGTAGCGCATGCCTGTAATTCCAGCTACTCGGAAGGCTGAGGCGGAAGGATCGCCAGAACACAGCAGGTCGAAGCTGCAGTGGCCGGAAGCGGCCACAGCACTCTAGTCTGGGCAATGAAGTGAGACTCCAACTCAAAACAACAACAACAACAACAAAAATTTTTAAACTTAGATAAAGATTTAAGAAAGGAGAACTTCTGAGAGCAGAATTTCAAGTTGATTTCTTTGGGTGGCCAGGCAGCATAAATCAAGAACAACCCAATTCAGCAGTAGAAGCTGCTAGAAAATGAAACAAGGAGTCAGTGCTTCAAAGAAATATTTAGCCTAGAAACAAGCCTAACTAGGTATAGACTAGACAGAATATGCTCAAGTCTGTGGTAGCTAAGTCTGACTTCCCTCCTCAGTTCTGGACCACTTGTCTCTGAGTCTACTTCATGAACTCGGGACTGCAGGCTATGGCGTGTGACACTGTTGTAGTAGTAGGGAAAGTGGTGGCAGCAGCCAGGCAATTTTTGTGGTACTTCAGATGACTGACCAGCTTTACGTGTACACCTGTCAAAGACTTGCTGAAAGGAAGAATATGGGTTAGGGTTAACAATTTCTCAGCCTTTTTATAATAATCTTTAAGGCACATAAAATATTTTCCTTACAACCTAACCCTAAGACAGTGTGACATCAGCTTAATAAGCCAGGTCAAGCTTTGTGTAGTGTCCATAATGGCTTACGATGTGAGGCAAAGTGGTGAACAAGAACCACCCTACTGTTTTCCGCTTCTGGCTCTTCCACATGACCTGTGTTTTCTTCCTCTGCTGAGTCACACTTCGACTGTTTTTGGTACTGACAGCCAGTGTCATTTCTGAGTAAATTTCCTTTGCTTGTCTCAGAGAGTCTGCATTTCCACACTGGTTTCCACCACTTGCTTATTTGAGTCACAAAGCTTTCTTAAAGCTAAAATTGGCAAGTGAACTGAAAATAAAGGACTATAATTTCACAGCTCCATATTCTGTGGCAGTTATCTGTATGGGATGAATTCTTTTTAAAGAACATGTTTTTCCCCATTGCAGCACATTGAAATATACCAATGTATGTTATTTTCTCTATATCAACACTCACTGATGTTATAGTTGAACTGGTGCTGTCACTCACGCCTCATTGACTATGCATTTAAACTTCTTCCTCTGCTACTTATTTGCTCAGCTTCATAGTGAATCAAATTGCTCTCTGTATTTTCCCAAAGTGAGTATGAATTTAAGAAACATCCCGTGGAATGATTAAATGAATTATGGCACATAAATGCAATGGGCTGTTATTTTCTTAAAGGGCTGAAAGCTGTATGTAGTGGTGATAAATGTTTTAACAACCAGCTTTTTTGGGGAGGGGGGATTCCTGATTTCCAAACTTTGCCAATTTTGATGATGTAAATACTTCTGCCATGGCAGATTTCAAGACACCAACTTGATGTCATTGAACACCACTGAATGCAGAGTCAGAAAAAGATACACACAACTGGCTGCTGTAAGCTGGTATGAGTTGGTTTCAGCATACGACTACTTGTTACTCACATGAAAAGATATCTGAAACACATCAAGTATAAAAAGCAATTTCCAGTCAATATCTACACTGTGATTCCTTTTTTGGTCAAAACAAAAACCTACGTGTCCTATTATGTGTTTATCAGAACTCATAGAACTATATATCAGCAAGAACAAATTTTACTATATGAAAATTAAAAGTGAATAAACATAGTACCTGCTTCTAAAACAAAATTTATGCTGCGAGCATATGTCAGTGTGTCTCTCTATATGCACACCAAACTATTAGTAGTGGTTATCTCTGTGGAGCAAGATGGGAGTGGAATTTTCACACTTTACTTATAAACTTCTATATGGTTTGATTTCATTGAAAGAAGCATTACTGATAATTAATTTTTTAATTTTCATTTATTTATTTATTTTTGAGTCAGGGTCTCACTCTGTTGCCCACACTGGAGTGCAATGGCACAATCATGGCTCACCACAGCCTCGACCTCCTGGGCTCAGGCAATCCTTTCACCTCAGCCTCCCAGGTGGCTGGGACTATAGGCATGCACCACTATACCTGGGTAATTTTTTTTGTAGGGACAGGTCTCATTATGTTGCCTAAGCTAGTCTCGAACTCCTGGGCTCAAGCAATCCTCCTGCCTCAGCCTCCCAGAGTGTAGGGATTATAGGCATGGGCCACGATGGCCAGACGATAATTAATTTTTAAAAACAGGATTTTAAAAAATGAAATGTTCACAGGACATCAGTATGATTTAATTTTCTGCTGTTGACTTTTTAATCATGTAGTAATCAAACTCTTAACAACTTATTGCATCATTCTCTTAATAAAAAGCTATTTTTAAAACAAATGACACTTCCTTTGGAGTCATAGTTTCTAAAAAAGGATCAAGGATGAACACTAAAAATGGAAAACAGCAGGGTGATACAAGCCATGAACAGAACATTCAAATTAGTTGTGATCTCAGCAAGGGTCCTTTGGTTATAGAGAGACAAAAAGAGTTTTTTTTTTTTTAAAGGACGAGCTATCTTTAAATATGTACATTGGGTGAGTCTTTGTAGAAAGCTACTAAAAAAAGGCACCATCTAGATGAAAGTGATTTAAACAAATCCCCTACCTGTGACTGCATAATACAGTTCCCAACATGTGAATGAGTTTGGTTCTAAGAGTGCATTCATAAATCCATTTGTTTTAAGTCCAACAAAGTTAATCTAGGTACTCAATTAACACAATTGGTGATATAGTACTGTATGTATTTAACAGGCTATACTGACATCTGGTGAGAGAAATAACCTAAAAAATGCAGGTGTGTATGCTAACATTTGTAACTTTGAAGGTTTGTATGTAGGTGACATTGTAGACTAGAGATAGCAGTTAAATTTGCTTATCTAACCAGGTGATGCCCAGGTTTCATCAGCCTATGGGAGAACCATCCTTACCTCCATGCTTCCTCCTGGTCACCTCCACTCTCATATGCTCCACCCACTCCCACCCCACCTCTTCTGTTTTTGATCCACCACTTCCCCAGCCATCTCCCTTCTGTTACCATGACCTGGCCCCACCTGTCTACAGTTCTTGAATTTTTCAGCACCCACAGCCCCTAGATGCCTTAGTATCCCTCTTGTTTGATAGATATGTTTCTGTGATATTAATTCACAGCAGTGGTTTTTGAGTTGCTTTCTATTTTTTTGTTTTTAACCAAATTTGCTCTTTAAATTGTAAGCAGGAGTCAGTAAGACAGATCCAGGCTGCTCTGGTTGAAATAGGGGCAGGGGCAGGAGCACTGCCCAGTTAGACTTCCCCTTACACCCTCACACCTGAGTTTCTGGAAACCAGTTTGAAAACCACTGCCTAATAGCTTTCTCTCTCTCTCTCTCTCTCTCTCTCTCTCTCTCTCTCTCTCTCACTTGCTAAACAAGTATATCGTATCATGGGATTTTCTTTACTGCGTGTTTTCTTTATTGGGTGTAGGGAGTGTGCCTAGATAGAGCTGTTGCAGCCATAAAGAAGAACAACATCATGGCCTTCACAGCAACATGGATGCAACTGGAGACCATCATACTAAGTGAACCATCACAGAAACAGAGAACTGAATATCCCATGTTCTCACTCATAAGTAGGCCCTGATCACTGGTCACGTTAGCACAAGGGTAGGAACAACAGATGCTGGACACTACTAGGGGAGGGAGGGAGGGAAGAGGGAGGAGGGCACGTGGCAACACACTGGGTACCTGGTCCACTATCAGGGGGAGAGAGGGCCAGCTAGAAGCCAAAAATTCACCTGCATGCAACTTTCTTATGTATTAAATTCTCACTTGTTCCCTAAAACTCTAAAGTAAAAAAATAAAAATAGAAATACAGGCTGCCAAGATAAATTTGAATTTCAGATTTTAAAAGATGAATATTTTAGTATATCTATGTTCCATGTAATATTTGCAGCATACATATATAAGAGTTGTTTGCTGCTTATCTGACACTCAAATTTAACTTGGCATCTTGTACTTTTTCTGGCAACCCTAGCCCTAGAGGAAAACAAGGTATTTGGTCACAAAGAAGCCGGAATCAAAGATAAGAAAAAATAAGAGATTCTCCACATCACAACTGTGATACTCACCCCAAGGATTGCTCTTGTGTAGTAGTACTTGTCAGCCTTCTCATACTTCAGGAAGGCATCCACAAACAGGAAAACATTCAACCCCAACCAAACAGCCTAGAAGAAGAAAAAAAATAGCAAGGAATGAAGCGGAATTTGAGTATAAGAAGTAGAGGAAAGATAGAAAATAGTGTCGTCATTTTGGTTATTTTGTGTTTGTCTATTTTCATTTTAAATCAGTACAATCTTGCCAGTATCTAACTTTATCAGAGTGAATTAGCACTTTGAGACATGTATTAGATGCTAATGAGCAGGGTCAGCAAACTAAGGCCCAAAGGTCAAATCTGACACATAACATGTTTTGCACAGCTTGCAAGCTAAGAATTATTACTATTATTTTTAACTTTCAATTTTTTTATTTTAAAGACACGGGGTACAATTCAGGGTTGGGTATACAAATTATGCAGGTACCTTTGTTGATGAGATGTGCCCCTCCTTCCCCAGGCAGATTGCTACTACTGTCAATCCTGCCTCTCTGCCTCCCCCCACCGCTACTGCCAATAAGAATTATTTTTGCATTTTTTGTTTTCACATTTTAAATGATTGAGAAAATCAAAAGAAGAAGAATATTTAAAGACACATGGAAATTATATGAAATTCAAATTTCAGTGACCATAAATAAAGTGGTATTGGAACTTAGCCATGTCTACTCATTTTGAAATGGCTGTTAGTGACCTAACCAAGGTAACTCCATTTTGTAGTAGTTCTTCCATTTTGTCTTCCAGTTTCCCTCTCACCCCTCCTCCATATGACCACCCTAACCTTTCCAGTAGGCCATAAATCATGTCCCATGATTTATGGCTTTTCCGTTCCCTCCCCTGGAGGGCTATAACATTCCTGAAACAGTTCTGTCACACTATGTAATTTACACTTCCCCCCCATGGTTTAACAACCTGTACTTTGAAAAATCTCCTTTGTTCCCTACCCAGAACTGAAACTCTGTCACCTTATGGTTTTTTGCTACATAAACCCCTTGCTTGCTTCATTTGGTGTCGAGAGTCTCTTTCTGGCATGAGCCTGTTCTCGACTGCAAGCATTAAAGGACTCAATATTTGGCTTTCAGTGTGTTGATGACTCTTTACTCACGGTGTGGCTATAACATTTGGAGGCCCCAGTGAGATCGCCAAGCCCGGGAAGCAGCCTCACTCTGGCTCTCCTTGCCTTAGTGGAGAAGTTATAAGGTGAGGCGCCCCCTGAGATGATCCAGGACCCCATAACCTCTCATCTGGCCTGGAGAGAGTTGGAACAACCACTGGCTTCCCATCACCTCAAAAATATCTTAGTCTGTCTGCATTTTCCTAGGAGGTAAGAGTGTATTCTGCTTGTGGCCATTCTGTTTAAGGGAGTCATGGTCTGATGAGGCTGTCCCTTGGACACTATTCATTAGGCCAAGACGTTGGCTGAATAGAGTCTCGGTTCAGTTTCTGACTTCAGTTTTGGTTTTTTCGCTGGTCTGACAATATGGGGTCATGGGCTTCTTGACCCTCCAGTCCAGAATTTTTCTGTTGGATATACTGAGGACTACAGTGTCCACTTCTCAAAAGGCAGGCTCCGGACCCTCTGTGAAACTGACTGGCCTTCGTTTAATGTTGGATGGCCCTCCACTGGGTCTCTGGATGTTCACCTCACTCAGTCTGTCTGGAAGATCATCACAGGGACTCCTGGTCACCCTAATTCCCTTATATCGACTAATGGTTAAATTTAGTCCAAAAGCCCCCTTTGTGATTGAAGGTACGTTCTCTTAAAACTCAGGATCCTTCCCATATACTTGTCTCCAAGTCTCTTTGTCCTCTCCCATCACGTTCATCTGCCCCACTGTCTTCCCCTGATTTGGCCCCTTCTAAGCCTACCTCTAAACTCTATCTTGTCTTGCCTCCCCCTACTGAGGACCCTCTGGAAGACCTGGTCATCTCTCATTCTTATTCTGACTCAGGCCCTCACCTTCCTCCTCCCTACAATTCAACTTCCTCACCCACTGTCACTTCTTCCACCTCTCCCCTGCCCTCCCCATCTCTTGCCTCTCACCTCTGATCCCAAAGGGATCTGGCTCCTCTCTTTCCCCTCCAGGAAGTTCCCTCTCCATGGGAGGCAGATCAGACTGAGTGACACTTTTTTGTGTATGCTCCTTTTTCTACCACTGATTTGTACAATTGGAAAGCTAAAAATCCGCCATTCTCAGAGAAACCTCAGGTTCTGACCTCTCTGGTAGAATCAATCATGTATACTCATTGTCCCACCTGGAATGATTGCCAGCAGCTCCTTTTAACCCTATTTACCTCTGAGGAGTGAGAGCACATTAGAGCTGAGGCTAGAAAGTTTGTCCTAGCCTCAACCTCTGGCACAGAGGAAGAAAGTCAAGAAATTTTAAATGAAGTTTTTCCCTTTTCTTGTCCTGAGTGGGACCTCAATACCCTGGCAGGGTCCAGGGCATTAGATACCTATCACTGGATTCTATTAGCTGGTTTGAGGGGAGTGGCCCGGAAACCTATCAATCTTTCAAAAACTACCAAAATTCTTCAGGGTCCCAAGGAATTACTGGGGGTATTCCTTCAATGTCTTCAAGAGGTGTTCCATACCTATATCCCATTCGATCCCTTGGCACCTGAAAATGCTTGGGCTATCAATTTGGCTTTTGTGGCTCAGGTGGCCCCTAACATCTGAAAAAAGTTACAAAAGCTTGAGGACTTTGCAGGAATGAATATCTCCCAGCAGCTCGAAGTAGTCACAGGGGTTCAAAAACTCCCCAACTCTTCAGGGAAGCCTTGCAATAGGACTTCTCAGGGCTCCATGCCTTACTCCCTGAATGTACTTTACTCCAGTACATAGATGATCTCTTGCTTGCAGCAGCAGACTTGAACACTTGCTTAAAAGGCACCAAGGCTTTGTTGCAGCTTCTCCAGGACCTGGGCACAACTCTGCTTAGCCTACGTCTCCTATTTCGGATAGTGACTGAAAAAAAGGGTAAGCAAACCCTAACCATGGCCCAAAAGGAGGCGATCCTTCGAATCCCCACCCCAACCTTGAAAAAACAGGTACGGGAATTCCTGGGGGCAGCGGGATACTGTTGGTTATGGATTCCAGGATTTGCAGAAATTGCCAAGCCCCTATATTCGGCCACAGCAGGGGATCAACCTTTAATATGGACTACCACTGAGAAATGAGCGTTCCAGCAGTTAAAGCCAGCTCTTACCCAAGCCTCGGCTTTGGCCCTCCCAGATTTACAAAGCCTTTCCACTTGTTTACTCATGAACAGCGGGAACTCAAAATGGGGTTCTTACTCAGACCTTAGGACCGTGGTGGTGACCTATGGCTTACTTGTCAAAAAGGCTGGATCCAGTGGCCTCTGGCTGGCCATTCCGTCTTCCAGTCATCGGTGCTACAGCTATACTAGTTAAGGAGGCAGACAAACTGACTTTTGATCAAAACCTAACCCTGACCGTTCCCCATGTTGGAGAGGCCCTACTTCAGGGAGCCACTGGCCGCTGGATGTCAAATGCTTGCATCACCCAATATCAAAGCCTCCTACTTGACCAACCTAGACTAACTTTCTCTCCTACTCAGAGCCTCAATCCAGCCATTCTAATGCCCGATGATGATCCAGAAACACCAGTTCATAATTGTGAGGATGTATTGGATGTCTCTCACGCCAGCTGTCCCAATCTTCGGGACACTCCCCTAGATCAGGCTGATGCTGAACTGTTCACAGATGGCAGCAGTCTGATAATAAAGGGAGTCAGCAAGACTGGTAACCATGTGGCGGTAACCACAGCACATGATGTAATCTGGTCACAGTCTTTGTCCAATAGCACATCTGCCCAAAAGGCTGAGCCAATTGCTTTAACCCAGGCCCTGTGTTGGGGTACAGGAAAATGGGTAAATATTTTTACCAACAGCAGGTATGCTTTTGCTACTCTCCATGTCCATGCCATAATCTACAAGGAAAAAGGACTTCTTACCTTGGCGGGTAAGACTATAAAAAACAAAGAGGACAATTCTCAGAAGAAGATACACAGGCAGCCAACAAACACATGAAAAAGTGCTCAGCCTCACTAATTATCAGAGAAATGCAAATCAAAACCACACTGAGATACCACCTAACCCCAGTAAGAATGGCCATCATTAATAAAACAAACAATAGATGCCGGCAAGGATGCTGAGAAAAAGAAATGCTTCTATACTGCTGGTGGGAACGCAACCTAGTGCGACCTCTCTGGAAGACAGTGTGGCAATTTCTGAAAGAACTAGAAATTGACCTTCCATATGACCCAACAATTCCCCTATTGGAAATATACACGCAGGAACTCAAATCATTCTACAAAAAAGATACCTGCACATGTATGTTTGTTGCAGCTCTATTCACAATAGCAAAAACATGAAACCAACCATGTTCCCCATCAAAGCTGGACTGGATTAAAAAATGTGGTACATATACACAATGGAATATTATGCAGCCATAAAGAAAGACAAACATATGGACTTTGCAGCAACTTGGATGGATTTGGAGTCAATCATACTCAGTGATCTATCACAGAAACAAAGAACAAATTACCAAATGTTCTCACTCATAAGCAGACCTTGAACAATTATAATACTGTAAGAAAGGGATTGGCAGCTGAGGGAAACTGCTGGGGAGGGAAGGGCATACCTCATCAGCAAGGGTACCTGCACAATCAACATTTGTATACCTAACCCTGAATTGCCCCCACATCTTTATAATAAAAAAGAGGAAATTTTAGCCCTTCTAGAGGCTATATTGCTTCCCAAAGAGGTAGCTGTCATTCATTGTGGAGGACACCAAAAATCAGACACTCCAGAGCAACAGGAAATCACCTAGCTGATCAGGCAGCTCATGAGGCAGCAGAACTCCCAGTCGAGCCCCTCACTATCCTGCTAACTAAAACTTTTCCAGTTCCCTTACTTCCAAAACAGTTCACCTATACCCGTGAAGAAGAGGAGCAAGCTGACGTAGTGGGAGCACAAAAAGAAACCTCAGGATGATGGATAACTAAGGACTCCAAAATCATCCTCTTAGCCACCCTTGGAAGTCCTCTGGTAAATCAACTTCATTGTACTACCCACCTGAGAGGTACTAGATTAGCTGAAATGCTAAACTGATACTACTACATTCAAGACTTAAGAAGCTTTGCTGCCACAGCTGCTGAAACATGCCCATCTTGTGCACAAGTAAATGCAAAACAAGGACCAAAACCACCAAATGGTATCAGGGCCCAGGGACTGAACCCCAGAGAAACAAGGGAAGTGGACTTTGCTGAGGTAAAACCCCCTCATGCAAGTTACACATATCTACTGGTTTTTGTGGACACTTTTTCAGTATGGGTGGAGGCTTTTGCCACAAAAAATGAAACTGCACTTGTGGTCACAAGGTTTTTATTAAATGAAATTATTCCTAGGTTTGGGCTCCCTCTTTCCATTGGTTCTGATAATGGCCCTGCCTTTACCTCATCCATAGCTCAAATGGTTAGCAAAACACTAAATATAAACTGGAGGTTACATTGTGCCTACCAACCACAAAACTCTGGACAGGTAGAACGCCATGAACTGAACCTTAAAAACTACTTTAACCAAATTAATAATAGAGACTGGTGAAAATGGATAAACCTTTTACCCTTGGCCCTCCTTCCAGTCTGGTGTACCCCTTACAAGGCTAAGTTCACCCCATGTGAAATCATGTTTGAAAGGCCCCCTCCCTTACTACCCTGATTAAGACACCCTATCCTTGAAGAAATTACTAATCAGTCTCTGTTAAGGTATCTCCAATCTCTCCAATAGGTCCAGGCTGCCGTCACTCCAACGTCTGTGCCGTTCTATCTATTCTCTCCTCCACGCCCTGTCATCCCTTCCAGCCTGGGGATCTGGTCTATATCAAAAAGTTCTAGAAAGAGGGATTAACTCCTGCATGGAAAGGACCCTTCATCGTCATCCTCACCACTCCTACAGCACTCAAGGTTAATGGGATACCGGCTTGGATTCACCACTCCCGAGTCAAAAAGGCCAAGGACAGCAGTCAACAATGAATGGCCACGCCTGGATCCGACCTTCTCAAGCTAAGACTTTCTCACTTTGGTATTGTTACATAACCAGTCTTCTCCCTAATGGACATGCTAGAAATCTGACCTATTCTTTTTCTCTAACTTCTTTTGCATCAGGAAAGGTGTTAGCCAATCAAAATTGGACATATAAACAGTAACCGTCTGTATTATTCTAAAGTTGATCTATCTGACCTCCTGGCTCTCTCCCCCAAAATGTATACCACCAATTCTCTCCCTTGTGCCCATCATAGCAGAAATCCTTATTTTAATCTACACACCTCTTCTAATCTGCAAGCAGTAGATTTTTATCTTTGCCCCGGAGGTCCCACTGGCTGACAATGTGATCAGGCTGATCACTTCTTCTGCCCTTATTGGAAATGTGTCACTATCGCTACTTACAGTGGGGAGCCCAATGACACTTCCCAACTCACTCTCTGGCAGGCCTCTAGCCCAAACCCAACTCAGGCGCCTGTATACATAAAAGTTAACAATCCCCTCCACTATTCTTGGGGTACAGGCTTCATCTGGGGCATACGAGCTTATGTAACTGGCTATGACCAAGGTGCCCTATTCACCATCCAACGATGTACACTCACCTACAAAACCTTGGCTAAGCCAAGAAGGCCATTGGCAGAACTAGGAGACCCTTTGTTTAGTTATCACCAATCCACAACCTACAGAGAACACGGTTACCCGGTGCACACCCATTCAACAACTAAAGCCAATTCTACAGCCTCCTGGTCTTTTTCCTATGCTAATGAGTATGCATTGCCTGCTCAACATTACATTGCCCCAGCTAGCCTTGGATTGTTGGCTCTGTTTAAAATCCAAACCCCTATATTATATAGGCCTTGGGGTTGAGGCTCCCATCATCAGCAATGCTGATAAAACAAAATACTTTCTGGAAATTGTTCACATCACAATAGGAGACAGAACTGGTAATGCATCCTGCCTTTTAACTTCAGGCTTCAATCTAACGGCGTCTCTTTTTTCTGACATTTGCAATCTGTCTCTCACTCTAACCATGTCAGAGTCCATGGCTCATATGGCCCCTACCAACATTTGGCGAGCATGCTCTGCAAGACTCACAAAATGTATTACCATTGAAAAGTTAACAATGAATCTACCTTATGTGTTGCCATTCATGTACTTCCCCAGGTATATGCTTATAGTGGCCCCGAGGGAACCCTTTTGCCGACTCCTCCTGGCCTCCTGGCCACTCATTGGAAACACATCACCCCTTTGCTAGTACCTGCCTTAATAGGCCTCAGTGTAGCTGGGACAGCAGCTCTGAGCACCACCGCCCTAGTCCACAGTGAACTAGATTTATCCAACCTGGCTCAAGAAATGAATGCAGACATAGGAAACATTCAATTTGCCATGGATCAGCTCCATGACCAAGTCACATCCTTAGCACAAGTTGTGCTCCAAAATCACAGAGGTCTAGATTTATTATTCCTGTCCCAAGGAGGATTCTGCATAGCAGTAGGGGAATCGTGTGTTTCCATGCCAATAGATCAGGAGTCATTAAAAACACTCTCCAAAAGGTTTGAGAAAATATGGACAGAAGAAAAAAGGAAAGAGAAAATAACAAATCCTGGTTTCAACCCTTATTTGATTGGAGCCCATGGCTAACCACTTTAATTACAGGTCTGGCCAGGCCCCTGCTTCTCCTCCTTCTTGGTCTGCTCATCGGGCCCTGTATATTAAATTGGATGGTCCAGTTCATTAAACAATGAATCGCATCTGTAAAACTCATGTATATGAGGGGCCCCTTACAACCCTCTGCCCATGATAGATGAGTCAACGCTTTGACTCATGAACAACTAAAAGAAGGGAATGAGATAGCTGTTAATGACCTAACCAAGGTAACTCCATTTTGTAGTAGTTCTTCCATTTTATCTTCTAGTTTCCCCATCATTCCTCCTCCGTATGACCACCCTCACCTTTCCAGTAGGCCATAAATCATGTCCCATGATTTATGGCTTTTCTCTTCCCTCCCTTGGAGGGCTATGATATTCCAGAAACAGTTCTGTCACACTATGTAATTTACACTTCCCCCCACGGTTTAATAACCTGTACTTTGAAAAATCCCCTTTGTTCCCTACTCAGAACTGAAATTCTGTCACCTTATGGTTTTTTGCTATATAAACCCCTTGCTTGCTTCATTTGGGACCGAGAGTCTCTTTCTGGTGTAAGCCTGCTCTCAACCGCTGGCATTAAAGGACTCAATACTTGACTCTCAGTGTGTTGGAGACTCCTTACTCATGGTGCAGCTATAACAATTTCTGTATTGTTTATGGCTGTTTTTGTGATACAATGGCAGAGTTGAGTAGTTGGGACAGAGACCATATGGCTTGCAAAGCCTAAAATATATACTATCTGTTTACAGAAAAAGTTCCCAATTCCAGGACTAGAGTATTCAAACTACTGCACCTAAAAGATAGCAATAAGTGAATAAATGGATATCTGAAGAAACAACAACAAAAAAATAAATTTAGCTTCTATAGCAATATCCATCTGAAAAGGACTAAACCATTCCAGATGGGTCTGCCTCTTTAATTACACCCTGACACACATTTTCCTGTTTTTAGACTATGAGTCATTTTTCAAATTAACCTATTGTTGCTTTGGACTCATTTGAGCTCTTAAGACTGCTTTTGCTTGTCCCAAGCTGTCTCTGCATTATCTAAAAGGGAAATTTGGAACCCACTGCCCATTGCCTTGGAGACCAACTAACTGGACTCTAGCCCAAGTATGGAGGTGCTAGTCTGTAAATCAACAGGTCTCCAGGGCATTGGGATGCTTCTAGTCTACATCCCTCACCCTGAGATGAATCAGAACTATCTCAGCCCACATGTAAAGGGTCATTACCTTGGGACATGGCTGATTCAGATTCCCTAGATCTAGGCCACTCACACACCTCTAGTAGTGTAGCATAAAATGATTTAAAGTGCAATATCAGAGTCAAACTCCTTGGGCTCAAATTTTAGTGCCACCATGTAATAGTTTTGGAATATTAGACAGATACGTGATTTAATATCTCTGAATCTCAGTTTCTTCAATTGTAAAATGAGAATAAATAACAGTATCTACCTCATAGCAATGCTGTGACACTTATAGGAGATAATACATGTAAAGTGATTAATGCAATGCTTGATGCTTAGTAAGAGTTCAATAAATGCTGGCTACAGAGTTGCATCATTGCCAAACTAGCTTTACCAATCAATTTCTTCATGCCTCCTTTGCTCAGATACCCTTTTCAGAATTGAGTGTCTTCCAGAGAAGTATCTTTGACTTCAATGGAAGAAGAGAGTTGAAAGCCACAGATATCTCAGGAATTTGGAAGACAGAGGAAAAAAGCTTATTTAGAGGGAGCAGAAATATTTTCAGATCAGAGAGGGACATGAGGACAAAAAACTCTGTGTCAGTCCATCATTAATTGTAGGCAAGGCAAATGAGGAAATACAGTGACATCTAGAAGTTAGGAATTCCATCCCCCATCTTGACTGTCATTTCTTCCGCTATGAATAAAAAAAGAGGTAAAGTAAAAGGCCTGGGAGGAAGGAAGGGATATTTATTTTTTATTACAAAATATTGGCCAAGTGCGTGGCTCACACCTGTAATCCCAGTACTTTCGGAAGCGGAGGTGAGAGGATAGCCTGAGCCCAGAGGTTTGAGACCAGCCTAAGCAACTTGGAAAGACTGTGTCTGTACAATAAATTTTAAAAATTAACTGGGTGTGGTGGTGCGCACCTGTGTTTCCAGCTACTTGGAAGGCTGAGGTGGAAGGATGATGGCCTGAGCCCAGCAGGTTGAGCCTGAGGTGGCCGTGAGCATGCACTCTAGCCTGGATAACAGAGTAAGACTCCTACTCAAAAATAAATTTAAAAAAAAATAAATAGATAGATAGCTAGATAATAAAGATTGCATAGAAGTATCTTTCAGAGTTAGTGAGAAGTCTAAACATGCCAGCAGAATTGGTAGAGGATGGAAATTCAAAGCTAGAGAGTTAAATGTGAGTCACTACTATTAGTGATGAACTCCCTCAGCAAAAATAAGAGGGGGATTTTTTTTTAAAAGCAGGTCAATATAGATTTTAGAGCTAAATATACCTTTATATTTGTATCAAATCTAGTCACTTCATTAATCTCCTGCTCCCTTGCCACTTCTCCCACCACGCACACAAAGGACCAGGACCAGAAGTCTTGAGAAGATAAATAATTTGATCAAGCTTACCCATTTAGTAGCAGAACTAAAAGTATTTGCCAGGTTCCCAGTCTCCGAAATGAGTGCTTTTTGCATTATAATGCAAAAAGAAACAAATATGTATAGGGCATTGAGTATTTAAAATATAAATCATGAGATAACCTGACTAAATAAGCACTTGGTCTTTTATTAAATGTAAAACAAACAACCCTCCAGGGGAAATCCATGCATTTTTTTCCTTAAAGCACTTGGACAGTCCTAAGTGACCCAAAGAAAAAATAAGAGAAATGAGAAAGAGCCCCAGAAAGAATGAAGTTCTAGAAAAGTGTAAAAGAACACAGGGAGCTCCAGGCTCAGGCATGACTCAGAAATGAAAGATTGAGAGTGGGGAATGGTGTAAGAAATGAGTTGTACATACATGGCAGTAAAAGGGTTCTGGCCTGAACATGGGGGGGCTGGGTTAGAGAGACAACTCTTCTGTCAATTTACTGTGTAACATCTGGATCTTATTTTCCTCTGTAAAATCAATAAGTTGGTTTATAACTGCACTACACAATGCCAGTCACTACCCACATATAGCCACTGAGAACTTGAAATGTGGCTAGTCCGCATCGAAATGTGCTGTTGGTATAAAACACAATTAGATTTCAAAGATAGTACAAATTTTAAAATATCAATTATTTTATTAATATTTTCAATATTGATTACATGCTGAAAGGACAAAATTTTTGGTATTTGGAGCTAAATCAATTATATTGTCAAAAGTTAATCTCACCTGCTTCTTTTTAACTTCCTTAGTGTAGATATTAGAAAATTTAGAAATTACATTATGTGACTTGCAATATATTTCTAGTGGACAGTGCTGGGCCAGATGATCTGTAAGATCACTTCCATCTCAAGCATTCAATGACTTTATGAAATCTTGATGGCAGCAGTATAGGAAAAATTAGAGAGAAATCAATGCTCATGGCAATAGTTAGAAATAAGATGGAAGAGAAAAGGAGAAGACAGAAAATGAAAACATCAAAATTCTGAACACTCATGCTTTAGCAACATGAACAATTGCATATCATTTGTCTCTGTCCTCTCATCTGGCCTAGAATTAGATTTTTTAACTCATTGGCCTTGATAAACTCAATAATTGGCATGGCATCATTTCCTTTCAAATAACGTCACATATATTAACAACATGATATCTCCTTACTCTGCTAACCTTCCTAATTAATGGGGAAATCAAACATCACTTACCAGAAACAAAACTGAAAACCAGTGGTTAACCACCCAGTGTCCCATTGTCCAGAGGTAATTTGGAACCTCTCTAGGTAGCAGGGAAGATTCAGCAATTTGGAGTCTGGGAAAGTCTTCAGGATTGGGACGTTTGTCCAGTGCAGTGTCTGCAAATCTTTAAGATGTGAAAAATGCACACCTACTCACAAAAGTCCCAAGAATGAATGAGTCTATTCTGTCTTCCTCCTCTGGACAGAACTATGTTATCAGCAACGACAGATCAGCCCTACCTATGAGAACCACAGGGGTTTTCCCTGTTAGGGTTTTTACCCCTTCAGGAAGTAGCAATGTTCTTGGGTGAAAATATTCCCTCTCATCATCTTATCAACTTGATTTAATGTGAAACAATGCCTTCCTTGATAAGAGATTAGACTGAGGCTATAAACATATTAACTCAGGAGAAGCAGGGTGGGAGGTATGTGTGTTAAGGAAGCTGTTTTGACGTGGACTTTCAGAAGAGTTGTCACATCTACTGGCTGCCATTTGGACCTCAGCGTGGCTAGCTCAGAGATTTCAGTATACCAGTTCCTGGGGAGGATGATCCATGACTGGTGGATACGATGATGACTTTGGGAACAGCTAGACTAATTGGAAGGACAAGAGGAAGGAAAGAGGGGCCAAATAGAATAAGAGAAAAATTTAACAAGTATAAATGTACATCTTGGTTCAAAATAAAGGCAGAACACTCAAAACAAGGGAGGTGATTGTCTTCTAGTATGATGGATTAGCTAGACTTGTGGATTCATTTCTGGGCACTGATTGATCCCCCTTTTTCTAAAATGGCACAATACATCATAGATGAGTGTTTTAAATCATATATAAGTAACTTAAATAATGATTTTAAGGAATAAATATCTATGTGCTCACTACTGGGGTTTTAAAAAAAGTAGAATATTTGTTTCCCGTATCTTAAATCCCTCTGTGTGTTCTTCTCTGAGCAATCCCTCTTCTTCCTCTCTTCCCCCCACCCCCGAATGTAACCTCTATTTTGCAATTTGGGGTAATCATTTCCTTTTTTTAAAAAATAGTTTTAGTAATTATAAATGCATCTCTTAACAATATATTGTTTAGTTTTTCCTGATTTTGAACTTTTTCTAAACAGAATCTAGCAGTATGTATGTATGCTTCTGTGATTTGCTTCCTTCAACACTGGATTTTGAAATTCACATATGTTGGTACATGTAGTTACAGTTCATTTACACTGCTATATAATATGCCATTTCATTAGTATAACTTAATGTTATTTATTCTGCTATTGGCAGATATTATGATGGAACAATGTTGATGAAATGATACACATATGCTACATTTTCTCTAAGGGGGATATACTCAGGAGAAAAATTCCTGGATCTTGAGATTTGTACTCAGGAGAAAAAATCCTGGATCTTGAGATTTGTACACATTTGACTTTGTTACATAATGCCAAACGCTGTTCCAAAGTGATCACCTAAACATACACTCCAAAGAGCTAGGGATGGAAGTTCCACATCCTCCACATGCTTACCAACACTTGGTGCACTCTCTTCTAAAGAGAGGAGAGACACTTGGCTCACAAATGGTGGTCACTTATGGAGGCCTGGAAATGTGCTAAAGTGCCTGGCACTGGCTCACCATCACCCCAACAACCCCCAGGTAAATATTAGGGCGCTGGAACCCAAATTGATTTCTTAATTTAACAAGGTGCCAGCCTTTTGGTCCTGGCCATCCATGTTGGAATCATATAGATTTATCTTAATCAAAAGCTACTAAAGATTAATTCAAAGTGTAAAAGGTTAATTTAATAACTATAAGTATTGAAACTATAAGTATTGGCACGCAGTAAGACTCAACACCCGTTAAAGCCAAGAGATTCAATGAGACGAATGCAGTGGCTACAGAACCTGAGAATCAGGCTGCAGCATGGAGGCAGGGATGTGGCAGGTTTTATAGGAATAAAGCGACCTGTCGGTTACCTATTGGTCGGCAGGTGAGGCATTTTTGGGATTGGCGGGGGCTTTCACTGGGCATGGGAACGGTGGGCTTTGTTGTGGAAGAAGAACCTGGAAAACCTTGTCTGAGCCTCCATGTTAGTTTGTCCGGGTGCCTTTTTAGGTGGGAGCGCCATTTTAGGTAGGGGCCATGCCTAGGCTTAGCTTTTGGAGAGGGCAGGTTCCTCATTGTGGCTGGCTGGGGCCTTTCATTCCCACCTCTTTGGTTAAGGGATAAAGGGGCGGAGTCGATCTGTCTGGCTACTTCCTGCTGGAAGGGGGCATTGTTGGGTGAGGTGAGTGAAAGGACCAGCCACATGAGGCCCCATAAGAAGGTGCCAAAAGAAAAAATTTCACTGGGGTGGAAGTCTTGGAAGGTGCCCTGGAGGTAGAAGAATGCAAGTTGGTCCAGCCAGTTGTCGAGTGGACACGGGGAAAGGGAGGAGCCACTTGTCACAAAGAAGATGGTCAAGGAATGCTGAAAACCTGAGTTGGAGGTAATAAGGCCTGAAAGCCATATCTGTAATGAAAAATGGGGTGAGAAGGTTTAGGAGGCAGTAGGACTTGGGTTGTTGAGGCCTGGGTCCTCGGTGGGTAGGAGGTTGTAACTCTGTAAAAGAAACTGGTTAATGGTTTGATTTGAAATTTTTTGGAATTGAGATTGAAGAAATTTTATAATGCAAGGAAGGAAGGAGCACAAGCTGAAAAGGAGAACGATTAGAGTAACGATAGAAAGAAGCCACATGAGGAGGGAGTTTGGAAATCAGCTGTTAATTTGAGTGGGCTTTGTTCGTTGAAGATGTGAGGAGGGGTCATTTAGTTTGTTGATATTTTGTTCAATGAGCCCTGATTCATTGACATAATAGCAGCATTCTTCCTGGAGGAAGAGGTAGGTGCCTCCTTTTTCGGCTGTTAGGAGGTCTAGGGCTCTACAGTTTTGGAGGGTTACCTGTGCTAAGCTAGTTATTTGTCTTTGTAGTGACCCCATGGATTCTGAGGTGGTGTCTAGCGCCATTTGGATTTTGTTTTGTAGGCCTTCTTCTTCCCATAGTGAGGAGCCAAGAGCTCCTCCCACCAGGCCAAGGGAGGTGAAAGTGGATGCGAGGGACAATCCAACCATAACCGGGAGGAAGACGGCCCTTTGGTGTGAATGCCTGGGGGTTAAAAGTGTCTGGAGGTTGGTCATGGAATATAAAGAGAGCTGAGGGACCAATGTGACAATTATGCAGGGATGAGTTAGGTTTGAAGCTCAGGAGAGGAGGGTGCCATTGCACCACAAAAATAGGCCAGGCAGCAGGAAGTGGGCCTCTGTGAGGTTTGTGTAGGCCGAACAAAGAGTGTTGTTATAGGGAGCACATGGCGAGTTGATACAGAGGTAGGAGGAATTAGAGGCTATTTCCCAGAGGGGTACATGAGATTTGACTATAATTTCCCCATGGGCAGACGTGTTGAGAGTGTAGTTGGGAAAAACTGGAAGGGGAATGGCCGCTAGTAAGGGTCACTGTAAAGAGGCACAGAGGAAGCATTGTGAAGAAGGGAGGTCAGGGAATGTTTGGTTTAGGAAACGTAGAGTGTGTTTTAGGATGGTGAGCCAAGAGGGAAGGTGTTGAGAGGGCTGTGAAGTGAGGTGGTCTTCTGAGGAAGGGGGTAAGGGCTGAATGGCCTCTTAGAGTTGTTGTTCCTGATTTTTTACATGCTGCACGATGGAAACTTTAACAGAAGGAGTGAAGGTGGAGCGTGAAACGGACAAGAGGCTGGCGGCTGTGCGGTAGTTGTCAGCGGGGTAGACCCCAACGTATCTGAGAGCATTCCAAAAAGGATTGTGAGGATCTGGAATTTTAAAGATATAGTGGGAAAAGCGGGCACCTCGGCCACACCAGGTACCGGACCCCAGTCCACCATATTCTAAGAATAGTGGGTTACCAGTGTCCATGGCTCGTTTTGGGAGTTTATATATAGAGATTAAATAGGAGGGACTGTTGGTGTGTCTGGCCAGGTCAGGGTTGGAGAAATGGATTTTACATGACCAGGAGGGGCAACCCCTATAGAGATCTGCCTACTTTTTGCAGTTTGGGTTGGTTTGGTCATCTACTAGGCAGATATATGCATCAAGTGCGATACCTGGATCATCGAGCGCGTGTACCTTTTCCAGAGAAAGAGAAATGGATGTGCAGTTGTCAATGAGGCACGATTGTATATCTAAGTTTTTTACCTGGGAAATACCATTTAAAGTATAGAGTTCACGGATGGTGAAGTGGTAATGGAGGCCAGGAGGTGAGGAGTGGCTTGCCTTGAGAGCGGGAGGGAGGAGGGAAGTAAGGAGGATTAGGGGTAATATGTTTGTGTGGATTGGGGTGAAAGTTGAGCCATTGAGATAAGGAAGGAAAGTTGAGCCATTGAGATAAGGAAGGTGGGCGTTTATGGGCAGCAATGAGAAAGGAGAATGAATAGGAGTAGTAGGAAAAAGGATATGATTACTATTAAAGGAATGACCAGATTGAGGACTATCATATGGAAATTTGGTTATGTGGAGTTTTCCTGGATGGAGGGCAGAGAGGGGAGCGACTGACGTGGGATATTCGAAGTTTGAGAGGATGACGCGACACTGTGGAACAAGAAAGGGTCGGCGTTTCTGTGGTGGGAAGGAGAAGAGGAGATGTTTTAGCCGGCTTGAGGCGGGAAATGTGGATCCAGGGGGTGAGCTGTCCTTTGTCTATGAGCAGCTTGGTTGCCATGGGAGTGTAGAGAATTATTTGGAAGGGTCCGGTCCATTTGGGTTGTGAGCTTTGGCTTCTGTGTCTGAGAGGTAGACCCATTGTCCTGGAGTGAGAGGCTGTGAACTTGGTGTGCCTATGGGGGTGGGCAGAAGGAGGTCTTGATATTGCCAGATGTTGGATCAGATGAAGGACAGGAGAGGATAGATTATATGAAGAGGGATGGGAGATGGAGAGGTTGAGATACCAGGAGGGAGGGTAGGCCGTCCGTATAGGACCTCGAAAGGCGAGAGTTGACTGGGTTTCTTTGGGAGGACGTGAATGCAGAAGAGGGCTAGGGGAAGGAGGGACACCCAGTCTTTGTGGAGTTCGAGAGAGAGTTTAGTAAGAGTATTTTTTAGTGTGCGGTTAGTCCGTTCAACCTTTCCTGATGATTGTGGGTGATAAAGAATGTGAAAGTGCCATTTGATGTTAAGAGCTGTTGTTAGAGACTGGACGACTTGTGAGGTAAATTCAAGTCCATTATCTGATTGGAGAGAGGAGGGGACTCCGAACCGAGGAAAAATATGGTTGGCTAAAATGGACCCCACCGTAGCTGCTCGCTTATTGGAGGTGGGGAAGGCTTTGACCCACCCGGAAAAGGTGTCAATGAAGACTAGAAGGTATTTGGTGTTATGGATGGAGGGCGTAACAGTGAAGTCTATTTGCCAGTCTGACCCCGGGAGCTCTCCCCTAGCCTGGTGGGTGGGGAATGTTTCGGGTTTCAAGGGTGTGTTGGGGTTTGTTCAGAGGCAGGTGGAGCATTGGGAGGAGAGAGTGTGTATGAGTTTTTTATGTTCCAAGGTGAGGTGAAAGAAGATTTTAAGGAAAGAGGTGAGGGCTGCTGGGTTAGGGTGGAAAATTGAGTGTAAATAGGGTATGATATTGGAGAGTTGTGGGGCCTCATTTGCTAACGAGGAGGAGGCGTTAACGAGTATGGCAGGAAGAGGTTTTAGGGCCTCATGGCGGGTCGCTCTGTTGGCTTGTGAGTTTCCTTGGGTGATAAAAGATGAATTGACCTGGTGGGCTTTACAGTGGGAGATGCCAATGGCTTTTGGGAGTAGGGAGGCTTGAAGGAGGTCAGAAATAAGCTTAGCATTTATGATGGCTGATCTCTTGGTGGTTAGTAGTCCCTGTTCCTGCCAGATAGCTGAGTGTGAAACCAGGATGTGGAAGACATACTTGGAGTCGGTGTAAAGTGACAGAGAGTGTCCAGTCGCCAGTTGGAAGGCTCGAATAACCGCTGAGTTCTGCCTGCTGGTTGGTGGTGTGGGGCGGGAGAAGGTTAGCTTCGATGACATCAGTGGCTGAGATGACAGCGTATCCTGCTACTCGGGACCCCTCATGTATGTATGAACTTCCGTCTGTGAACCATATGTAAGATTGCTTAGATAAGGGTCCTTCCTGAATATGTATGGGACAGGGAAGTAGGGATTCGAGGACCTCAACACAGTTATGGATTGGAGTGTCAGTGGGAGAGGAAGGAAGTAGTGAGGCTGGGTGACGAGGCGCGCAAGCTTGGAAGGAGATGGAAGGATCTTGGATAAAGAAAACTAGAAGGGAAAGAACCCGGCCGGGAGGGAGTGTTTTTTAGGCCCTTATATCCTAGGAGGTGATGTAGATGATGGGGGGAAGTTACAGTGATAGGTGCTCCAAATGTGAGTTTTTTTGATTCGCACACCAGTAAGTGGGCGGCTGATAGAGCCCACAGGCACGGGGCCCATCCCTGAACTGTGTGGCTGAGTTGTTTTGAAAGATAGGCTAGCCGGGCTCGGTGGCTCAGCCTGTAATCCTGCGCCTTTGGGAGGCTGAGGTGAGTGGATTGCCTGAGCCCGCGGGTTCGAGACCCGCCTGGGCAGCAAGACCTCATCTCTACAATAAATCAAAAAATCAGCCGGGCGTGGTAGTGCATGCCTGTAATTCTGGCTACTTGGAAGGCTGAGGTGGAAGGATCGCCGGAGCCCAGCAAGTCGAGGCTGTGGTGGCCGGGAGCGGCCACTGCACTCCAGTCTGGGCGACAGAGTGAGACTCCAACTCAAAAAAAAAAAAAAAAGAAAGATAGGCTATGGGGGCAAACATTTGTCCACTAAATTGACCTAGGACTCCTAAGGCTATACCCTTATTTTCATGGATGTATAGGGTGAAGGGCCAGAGGATATTGGGTAGTCGTAGGGCAGGGGCCTGGAGGAGAGCCTGTTGGAGAGCAGTAAAAGGCTGTTTAATGGCTGAGAGGGAGAGTAAGGATTCCTTTGGGTCGTCTTTAGCGAGGTTGTAGAGTGGCTTGGTGAGAAGGGCAAAACTGGGGATCCAGGCTCGGAAGTAGCCTGCTAATCCCCAAAATGACTGGATTTCTCTTTTGTCTTTGGTGTTTGGAGGGATTGAATAACGGCTCTACGGTTGGTTGTTATGGCCTTTTGTTGGTGTGAGATGGCGACCCCAAGGTAGGTGACCTGTGTTTTGGACAATTGAGCCTTTTGGGGGAGGCTTGGTATCCCTTTTCTGCTAGAAAGTTAAGGAGTAGGGCCGTGTCATTGTGAGAGTCTGTAAGAGAGGGGCTGCATAAGAGGAGATCATCTACATATTGAAGTAGAGTGGATTTTGAGAGTGATAGGAGTGTGAAGTCTGCTGCCAGTGCCTGACCGAAGAGGTGAGGACTATCTCGAAATCCCTGTGGGAGGACTGTCCGTGTGAGTTGTTGGGAGTGGCAGGAAACGGGGTCGGTCCAGGTAAAGGCAAAAATGTCTTGGGAGTCAGCTGCCAGGGAATGGTGAAGAATGTGTCTTTGAGATCTAGGACTGAAAAATAAGTTGCTGTTGGAGGAATGGTGGACAGGATGGTATAGGGGTTGGGGACTAGCGGGTGGATGGGGAGAACGGCTGCATTTATTTGTTGGAGGTCTTGGATGAGCTGGTAGGTTCCATTGGGTTTTATTATGGCCAGAATGGGAGTATTGTAAGGCGAGTTGGTGGGTCTCAAATACCCCTTCTGTAGCAGGGTTTTTATGACAGGTTGTAGACCTAGCAGACTGGCCCTGGGGAGGGGGTATTGTGGCTGACTAGGGTGGGTGGACGGGTTTTTAACTGGATGTGAACAGATGGGCATTGGGCTAATGAAGGGGTGTGTATATCCCAAATCAGTGGGTTGACCATCGAGGCGAGTGGGGGAGGGAGGTGGGTTGTGGATAGGGGGTTGTAGGGGTAGAGGCTAAAAGGAGGAGTAAGGGCGTTGTTGGGGATGGGTTAGCGAGGGCAGCGCTGGGTTAAAAGTAATGGATGTCTGAAATTTAGCCAAGATGCCCCTTCCCATAAGGGGTACGGGGCATTGAGGCATGACCCAGAAGGAGTGGGTAAATGGGATATTAGCGAATATGCATGTTAGCATAGGGGTTATGTGTGGGATAATGGTTTGGCCCCCTACCCTGACTACCAGGGACCGAGACAGTGAGGTTGGCCCCCAGAACTCCCACAGGACAGAAAGAGTGGTTCCAGTGTCTAACAGGAAGAGGATGGGATGTCCAACAACCGTAATTTTGACCCTAGGCTCCCGAGCATTTGAGATATGTGCCAGGTGGGGGAACCCAGGGCCCCGTCATTCCAAGGCAGCCATGCCCAGTAGGTCCAGGGTGGAGTTGGGGGCTGACCCTGCTCCTCTCTGGGGCTGGGGCAGTCCACCGCCCAATGTCCCAGAAGGTTGCATTTGGGGCAAGGTTTTGATGGAGGTTTGGGGTTAGGGCAGACTCGCGCCCAATGTCCCTCCTTGCTGCACTTGAAACAGGGCCCTTGTTGGTCACTTTTGGTTTGGATGCCTCCTTTACTGTTATGGGGGCCGGTGTCTGTCCCGCGGAGAGCCTGAACTAGCATTTGATATTTTTGTCGCTTAGCCTTTTCGTCTCGGTTGTGGTACACCTTGAAGGCGGTAGCCAAAACCTCATTTTAGGGTGTAAGGGGCCCTTGATCTAGCCTTTTTAATTTAGACCTAATGTCAGGGTAACTTTGAGAGAAAAAGTAAGTCATAAGGAGTTGTCGTCCATCTGGAGATTCAGGGTCCAAATTGGTAAACTGTTGGAGGGCTTTTGTGAGGCGGTTGAGGAAGGAGGAAGGGTCTTCATTCTTTTCCTGGATTATTTCCTGCAGCTTTTCAAAGTTAATAACCTTTTGTGCTGCCCTCCTTAACCGGAAAGGAGACAGGTGGAAAATTGATCTCTGGCCTGGAGGCCATTTGGGGAATTATAATCCCACTCAGGGTCTTGGTCTGGGACTGCTATTGCCCCAAGGGGATGTGTTGGGGAGGTCTGGTGGACCTCATCTGCATACGTCCTTCCTGTTCCCAGACCCTTCTGCATTCTTCGGGGAGAAGAGTGTTGGAGAGGACCATGTAAATGTCATGAAAGGTGAGGCTGTAAGCCTGGAGAAGGTATTGGAATTCCTTGGTGTAGGTGGCTGGGTTAGACTCGGACAATGCCTTCAGCACCCGCCACTTTGTGGAGAGGTGCGAGAGTGGTAGGATTAGCTTTAGAGCAGGTTACGGGAGGACTACAAGGGGGGGTGGATAGAGGCTAGGAACGGCAGGGGTAGGTGAGGCTTGGAGCGGCTGAGGTTGGGGGGGTTGTCGATACAGAGGGGGCTCATCCGTAGGGCTAAAGTCGGAGTTGGGAGAGGTGGCTGGAGAGGAGGGGGTTTTAGCCAAGAGGAGGTGAGAGGGTTTACAAGAGAGACAGATGCGGGGATGTTCTTGGAGAAGGGAGAAAGATTGGACGTAGGGAATCTCTGTCCATTTTTCTGAACACTCGTAGAAGTTATAGAGATCCCGAATAATGTCGGGATTTAGGGACCCATGCGGGGGCCACTTACTTTGGTTATCTAGGGGATAGGTAGGCCAATTTTGGGTACTGAGGTGGATTAGAAGCTTAGGCTTAATATCGGGAGTGAGGGAGAGTGTAGAGATTATTTAAGAGGCACTTGAGGGGGGAGTCAGCTGGAAGTGATGACGAGTTTCCCATGTTAGCAGTGGGGGCTGGTCAGGGCGTCCCCTGGACAAGTGACCACTGAGGAACAGGAGGGTTACAATAAAACCTGTCATCACAGGTCATTATTGTAGACTCGGATTCTCCTGGAGAATCGAGGGGTTAAGGGCAACCCGGTACTGGGATTTTTGACAAGAAAGTTACTCAAAACCAGATGGAGGGAAGGCTTGAAATGTCTAGCGGCCGAGGGGAAAACCAATACGGGTCCGCTGCGGTCATAAAGACCTAGGCGGGGTGTGGCCCCCCCTTGCCCAGGGCTGAAGGAGCTGCCGGACGATCAACGGTCAGTTTCCTCCGATTATCCCAGGCAAGGTTTTAGGTTTTCAGTACGGGGACACTTACCAATCCGAAGGCAGGTGGTGAATGTAGCGTCGGCATTCAGGAGAATGGGTGAAGGCCTTAAGGGGTGAGTCCCACCGGTGCTGGGACGGGGTCCTGCCTTAGGGCAAGAGAATCCCTGATCCGAGTCACGGCACCAATGAAAGAAGATGGCGTGCAGTAAGACTCAACACCCGTTAAAGCCAAGAGATTTAATGAGACGAAAGCGATGGCTACAGAACCTGAGAATCAGGCTGCAGCGTGGAGGCAGGGGTGTGGCAGGTTTTATAGGAATTTAAAGCAACCTGTTGGTTACCTATTGGTTGGCAGGTGAGGCATTTTGGGGATTGGCGGGGGCTTTTGCGGGTACAGGAACGGTGGGCTTTGTTGTGGAAGAAGAACCTGGAAAGCCTTGTCCGAACCTCCATGTTAGTTTGTTGGGGTGCCTTTTTAGGTGGGAGCGCCATTTTGGGTGGGGGCCACGCCTAGGCTTAGCTTTTGGAGAGGGTAGGTTCCTCGTTGTGGCTGAATGGGGCCTTTCAAGTATGTCTAATTAGCAATCTCCAGACGAATTTTCTCCTTTAAACAACAAAGGGGAAGAAAGGAATAGACAATTCAATTAGCCCCCCCACCACTGTGTTACAAAAATTGAGTTTTTTCTTTCCAAAATCTTTGCACTATCACTTTGGCTAAATAAGTAACTTTTGCAATAACTACTGTAATCCTGTGTTATAGCATTATGCGTTTAAAAATTTTACTACTTATGTTGCGGGAAAACAGAGAGACCATGATGCTGAGGCTCTCTTAGGAAGTAGCAGTTTATTAGCACCAGTGTGACTCAGAGGTCTAATGCTCCAAGGCGAACAACCTGGAGAAAGAGGAGAGGAGTTTTATGTGTTAGTTTAGGTAAGAGATGGGGGTCGGGTTATATAGCTATACATTTTTCTTTGGAATTTGCAAGGTGGTATCTAGCAAAACCAGATTTTCAAAGAATAAGTTGTCTCCAGGGTATACATGACAAGCAGGGAGTTGTAAACAGATAACTTCACAAAGAAAGGATGCTAAGGTTGTGAATCGATTACTATCTTGCATTTCTAGGAAAGCGGCTAAGTTTTCTCACATCCCATGTTTAGCAGGTTTGGAGCTTGCACGTTGATTTTTAAAAAGGAATAATTTTGACCTGCCTGGGCAACTTGGTGAGACCTCATCTCTACAATAAATCAAAAAGAAAATCAGCCGGGTATGGTAGCACATGCCTGTAATTCCGGCTACTCGGAAGGTTGAGGCGGAAGGATCACTGGAGCCCAGCAGGTTGAGGCTGCGGTGGCCAGGAGCGGCCACTGCACTCCAGTCTGGGTGACAGAGTGAGAATCCAACTCAAAAAAAAAAAGGAATAATTTTAACTGTTTTTAGCCCCTCTCTGCCACATTTAAACTCTTCAAGTTCTCAATTCAGTCTCTCTAGGGTTAGCTAAAAAAAAGTCCTCAGGAACTATACCTACTGCACACTCTTGAGTTACCTGCAAACCGGACACAAGGATTAGTAATCCAACATAGGATAACTAACAAAATAACCTGGGATTCACCCTCTAGCATATCAATCATTGTAAAGGTATGTCAAACCTATTATAAAAACAAAAGAAACCATTTTTTTCTCCCCAATGTTTACCTGTTTTAAATTCTCAATTTAAGCTACAACCTAACTACATGTCTCTAATGTTTTAAATTTTTCTTTGGACTTTGTCAAAGTAGCTGCATTTCCTTGTTTAAGTCATTATTAATAAAACTCCTTATAACTGTCTATAAATTCTTATTACAATCCAAAAAATCTAAAAGACAAGCTTCAGGGATGGAAGTCTACATATGGACTCAGAAATTTACTGGTGCAACAGTGAGAACTGCCTGTACTCCTGTAGTTGGTATCAACCCACTGGGTTAACTGTAAATACATTTTACTAGACATCAGAAATTTGCTATGTTATAACAGTGGCTATAATGGCCTTTATTATAATAATATTAATTCTTATAGTTAATACTGTGGATACAAATAATAAAAATACTTCACTCCATAGGCTCCTATCCTCTCATCCCTTCTTCTTGTTCTGGACAGGTAGGGACAGCTCTACATCCCATGTGTAGCAGAAAACAGCTACAGAAGCCTGACCTTTGTCCCTGTTCCCATGTACAAATAAGAATATTTTTAAAATAGCAAAAGGTGGGAATGAAAGGTGGTACTTATGGAAACCTAGAAGAAACTTAGCTTATTCTTAGTTTAGTCTTTTCGCCTCTGCATAGCTGTTAGAAAGCATTCAGACATTCTACTGCGGGACAAGCAGCAGCCTATCCCATCCCCTCTTGGCAAATCTCCATCAGATGCAAGACCAGAACAGCACAACCTTTCAATTCACGGCTTAGCATAAAAATCTCTAGTAAACTTTAACCTTGTCAAGGTCAAAGGTCAAAGATCATCCTTTGGCTGGCCAAAGTCATAAAAGTGATCATACAACCACCTTTGATCAAGGAGTTTGTGGATTGCAAATGTCTAACAAGTCTCTTGCAGGAAAAATCCCTCCAGGCCCAAACTCCCCAAGTTAACCTAATCTTCCCTTTGTGACCTATGTGACACAGATAAACCCCACCATGGCAGCAATCATGTGACTAACCCACCCATCTGCCTGCTGTCCATCACCTGACATCAGTACCTGCACTTGCCTGCCCCTTCATGATGATGTGGAGCAGACCACCACCCAATCACCTTAATGATCTTCCCTCATCAAGGGGAATGGTTAAAAGGGCTCAACCACAAGCGGCCAGCAGCTGTTGCCTTGCTAGACTCTGGTGTGGCCATGTGATCTTTGAGCTATAGCTGTCGCCTTGCTTCCTGGCTTTGGCCTCCTCCCCCACCTTGGGGAGGTGAATCTTCTCTCTCCCTTCTCTTTCTTTCTCTAATTTACTTAAATAAACTTTTCTTTCTTCACCTCAAAAAAAAAGAACGATTATAGATGTGCATATGGGAGTGGGGCAGGAGCCCTCAGTGATGCTTCTGAGGGATGGAGAGAGAGAGTAGGTGAGACTCACATCCTTAGTGTATTTGACCAAAATCTTAATAAACACTGTTATGGTTTGAGAAAAAAAAAAAAGATTGTTTTGGCTATTCTTGGCCTTTTGTACATTTATGTTAATTTTATAATCAAGTTCCTCTTTCATCTCCTTTGTTATATTCATTTCTAAGAACTTTATATATTTTTATGGGTTTGTAAATTATATATTTTAATTTTTTTTTAGAGTTGAGGTCTCACTCTATTGCCCAGGTTGGTCACAAACTCCTGACCTTAAGTGATCTTCCCACCTCAGCCTCTCAAATTGTTGGGATTACAGGCATGAGCCACTATGCCCAACTATTTTAATGTGTAATTATGGCTGTTATATAAAGACACAACTGATTTTTGCATGTTGATTTTTATATCTAACAACATTACTAAACTCACTAATTTGAATATTTCTGTATTTAGCCTTTTAGATTATCTATAAACAATCACAATTTTTGCTCTAATCACAGTTTTATTTCTTTTTTCCTAACTCTTACAACTTTTATTTATTTTTCTTGCCTTACTGCATCCACTAGAACTTCTTGTACTGTGGCAGAGAGGGACTAGAAACAGTTAAAATTATTCTTTTTAAAAAGTCAACCTGGAAGCTCCAAACCTGCTAGACATGGGGTGTGAGAAAAACCAAATAGCCACAAGCTGCTTTCCTGTAAGTGCAAGATGGTAATCGATTCACAACCTTACTCCCCACCCCCAACATCCCCTCTTTGTGAAGTTATCAGTTTACAACCCCTGCTTGTGATGTATATCTTGGAAACAATTTGTTCTTTGAAAAACTGTTTTTGCTGAATACAACCTTGCAAATTCCAAATAAAAATGTATAGCCATACAACCCAACCCCCTCCCTTACCTAAACTAACATATAAAACCCTTCTCATCTTTCTCCAAGTTGCTCAGCCTTGGAGCATTATTAGCTTGCTGAGTCATGCCAGCGCCAATAAAATGGTGCTTCCTAAGCCAGCCTCAGTGTCACAATCTCTCTGTTTTCCCGCAACAGTACAATGTTGAACAAAGGTAGTGATGTTTACCTCCCTGTGTAATTCTTTCATTTTTCTTTGAAGTAGAAAGTTGGGTGTAGTTTTTGTGGATGCCAAGCTACAGTTTCTTACTTGACTTTAGGCACAAAAAAATTATTTCAAATAATAAAAGAAATCGCAGCATATTTTTAAGAGCTTTATTGAGGTATAATTTCTATACCATAATATTTTCTCATCATGAGAGTACAGCTCAACGCATAACACATTTTATATTTATTGTAAAAAACTGAAAAAATATCTGCTGCATCACAAACTCATAACAATAATATTTTCATTAGCTGTCTAACACACCTGCAACTTCATGTCACAATGCCAAATGAAATTGGCCCAGCTGGTGGTAGGAGTAATTCTGGAAGCCATTCCTACACTACGGCAGCTAGCAATCAGTTAACTACATGTGGAGGTGTCAGTGAACCAAAGAATATGTACACATTCTCCTAAACCCAAACTAAATATATCACCAACACAACAACCCCTTAGATGTATTCCAGAAATGCTCATGGTTACACTGGCATCACTTGACATGAGGGGAAGTGTGACAGAGGAACGTTGGAGTGGAAAGAGATAGTTGTCTTAATCACTTGTGATGAAAATATCTTACAATTTGCAAATTTTACAAAAATACTTGACCATGAGGCACTTGACCATACCCAAGACCATGTCTTAAAAGAGAAACTAAAGACTGCCCATGGGGGGGGTGACCAAGACAATGTAACTATGTGAAAGCATCCCATATTAGGAGGAGTTAAAGAATTTAGGGAATTTGACCTAGAAAAGCTTTAGTCAGACACATGAGTTTGTTTATTTATTTATTTTTTGAGAAGGTTTAGATTGTGTTATATGTGGACCCAAGGAACAAACTGGAAATATACTATTTTTGTTCAATATAAAGCAAAATTTTTCCAACATAAGTGTTTAAAGAAGTAAAGAGGTAATGAGTTTCCTATTACCTTGAAATGCTCAAGGAAAGATGGACAACCCCTTGTCAGCTATTTTGTATGGAAAATATCAGCACCAGATGGATGGTTACTATAGGTCCTTTAAGTATCTTCCAACTTTGAGATTTGTGATTCATACAGAATAATCTATAATCTAGATGGCAATTTATGTATTACCTAAAGAATTATATATGCCATGCTGATAGGACCCTTGTGTCTGTGAGTAGGGGCCCTCATTCCCAATGTCAGAGTACTAGGAAGTAAATTAGTAAGTTGGTGAGCACAAAAATTATGCTAAGATAGTCAGAATAACTCTATGGAATATTATTCTTAAGCTGCAGCAGCAAGCTCAATTGTCTTTTTTCAAAATAAGATTATACCAGATAATTCAACTAAGATATTCATGCTTGAAATCTGAGACTTTTTCTCTCTTGGGCAGTACTAGACACAATAAAACATTTTAACAATCTCCCTTTTTTGTAAATTCTCCAAGAATTACTTTCCTTTTATTGGCTCTAAACATTATAATAGTCCTCCCCTGTATTGTTTCACTTGATTACCTTAATGTTTGCATTTCCCAGGTTTATAGATTATATAACATTTATCAAATTTGAGGTTGACTACTTCCTGGAGATCTGGAGGAAGTACTTAAATGTCATCAGTAACTTATCCACAGGCATACCATAGATTGCAGTCTTTTTGAAAGATTTCCTGTAGACGGTTGATCCCACCCATGGTAGATGGAGTCTTGTAAATTGTAAACACAAAGCCCTTCCCTAACTTGCCTGTTCTGTCTTCTTCCGAATCGTGTGGCCATCATCATTTGTCCCAAACTTGCCTTTACAGTTAGAACTCTTGTACACCTCTTCCAGGAATTAATATGTAACACAGAAGGTTGAATTACTTAACAGTGTAAACATGTGCTTAAAATACCAGAGTCTATAATAATGAGTGATCTATCACAGAAACAAAGAACTGAGTATCAAATGTTCTTACTTATAAGTGGAACTTGAACAATTGTCATAATACTATAAGAAAAGAATTGGCAGTAGTGGGAATTTGCCAGGGCGGGGGGGGGAGGGCGGGCACACCTCATCAACAAGGGTACCTGCATAATGAACATTTGTATACCTAACCCTGAATTGTACCCCACATCTTTAAAATAAAAAAATTTTTAAAGGGAACAAAAAAAAAGAAAGGGAAAAATGTGAACTCATAATTTAAAAAAAAAAGAATTTTAAAAAGATTTGATGGTTAGTATCTTTAAAAGAAAAATTTAAGTAGTCATGATAGGAAAAATGATAGTTTGCCTTATTTTAATTTTTATAATTATTTTTTAATGTGAATCCATAGAGGATGGTGTTGGAAGGACATCTTTTTTTTTTTAGAGATTAGAGTCATTAAAGGTATTAATCCAGCCTTGGTTATAGTGTCCAAAAATGAAACATCCCATAGTGAAAAGAGAGATTAATGCATTGGAATTGTTTGAAGTCAATTCTTTTTACTATGTTGGACCAGAACCAGCTCTCACTGGCAAAAAGCTATTAAAAATGTCAGATTGCTTAGGGTTACTGCCCTGCATGCACCTGCAGTCCTTAGAATCATAAGACTGTGCTGATCTTCCCTGGAACAGAATGAGCCCCACACCCCATGGTTTTAGTCACACAGGTAGTGAAATAGCTTGTTATTCATCCTTGTGATCAATAGTTAAAGTTAGAAATATAATTATATTAATCATGTAAACATAACCAGTACACTTTTGTTTTGTTTTACCCCTTGATTAATGGTATATGTTCCACTTTGTAATAAGTTCCACTAGCACTTTTACTTAGAGTTACTGATAAACTAAATTATAGGCTCCCGGTAATAGGTACCAAAAATATGCAGACAATGAATGTTATAATTGACAAAATGCAATTGAAACTGGAATTTTACAGAATGCTTTGTAAATCACGTAGTTTGATGTGAATCAATAGCAAACCTCAATGTTTATGCTTATAAATACAGAACGTAAAAACCAAGGAGCTGAGCTGGCCTTGGTATCTATACCAGCTTGTCCCCCTGAATTCTAAATTCAGAAATAAACTTCTTTCCTCCCAGTTCCCTGCCTCTCAGGTTTTATTAACAAGAGAGCAGCCACATGTTCTATGGACCATATCTTCACCAGAATAGCCTCTCTTAAAGACACTATGGGCTGGGCGTAGTTGCTCATGCCTATAATCCCAGCACTTTGGGAGGCAAAGGCTAGAAGGTTGCCTGAGCCCACGGGTTTGAGACCAGTCTGAGCAACTTGGTGAGACCTTGTCTCTACAATAAATCAAAAAATTAGCCGGGTGTAGTGGTGCATACCTGTGGTTCCAGCTATTTGGAAGGCTGAGGTGGAAGGATCACCTGAGTCCAGCAGGTTGAGGCTGCAGTGTGCCACTGCTCTCCAGCCTGGGTCACAGGGTGAGACTCCAACTCAAAAAAATAAAATAAAGACAACATGGTGTGATGGAGTTGGATTTGACTCCAGCTCCCCACTCACTACTAATACCTTGGAAAAACCCAACTTTTCTCAGTCTCAGATTCTTCATCTGTAACTTACTGTGCTAGTTTGTTGTGGAGAAAGTGTCCAGATAGTATCCTATATTGACAGTAAGAAGGCCAAGTGGTACTAGGGATGAGGCAGTGAAGCAGGTGTGGTATAGTGGTTAGAAACAGATTTCTGAGCCAATCTACCTAGATTTGTAGCCTGTCTCATTATACTTGTCAATAAAATGGGTTATTGCGACAATTAAATGAGTTAAAATATGTAAAGCAATTAGAACATTGCCTAACATACAAAAAAGCACTCCATGCATTCTTGCTGATCCCTGAGAAAATATAAGCAAAGGCCCTGAACCCAATATATATATATATATATATATATATATATTTATATATATTTTCCCTCCAAGGGGAACAGAAAATACATATCAGAGATCATTATTATACAAACTTTGTAAGATTATGGAACATTTGTCACTTCTTTATGTCTGTCAGTTTTATCCCCTGCTTTCTCCAGAGTTTAGCAGACAAATCTTCAAATTAAGTGAGCTGTGTGCTTGACTTCAATGGCAGCAAGAAAGTGGAGAGGTAGAGAGACTGTCTCATTCTGCATATACTTATTCATAAAAAAGGGTTGTTGTGACAATTAAATGAGTTAAATTGTGTAAAGCAATTAGAACACTGCCGAACATATAAAAAGCACCCCGTAGTTTCTTGCTGCGATGATGATGATGGGGATCCCTAGCTCATTCTGCATCTAGGCTTGGAAGGACAGACACCAAAAGGAGAGAAAACAGTCTGTATCCTTGGGACTGCACGTAAGTAAGAACATGAGGAACAGCCCTAGGCCTGAAAAGGGACCTGGGGACTCAATGAAGGAAAGGTTCATGTGGTCCCTGTCCTCCCTGCTTCCGTCACAGGGATGTGGTAAGCATCAAATAAGCTGGTGTGTGTAACTGTGTGGTGCTTTTTAAGCCTTATGGAGACATCATCAGAATAGCAATGAGTACTTTCATGTTACAACTGCTACATTGTTATAAGTGCCCTCAAAAGTGTGTGAGGAAAAACTTATTCAGCTCAGAAACAATATTCAAGTCTTGCCCTTTCTTTAAGACTGAGCAATTTCCCATCTCTTGCAGGAAGCCTTCTCTGACAACCTGGGTCATCACACCACACCCTCTTCTAATTTTCATAGCAAGAGTTTCTCTCATTTTCTTACATCTCCAGCAGCCTGTGAAAACTTCTATTGTTATTTACCTTTTCCTAAATAAGTCTTGTCTCATCCAGATTGCCCCTTAAGTCAGAGCACAAAGCTAGAGAGCTTTTGTCAAGTGGTAGGCAGAATAAAGGCCTCCTAAAGATGTCCACATTCTAGGCCCTGAAACCTGTGAATAATTGATCTTGCATGGCAAGAAGGAATGAAAGTTCAGATGGGATTAAGATAGCTAATCAGCTGAACTCAAAGTAGAGAGATTATTATGGTTTATGTGGGTGGGTAATCAAAAGAATCCTTAAAAATGGAAGAGGGAGGTTGGTTGCAGTGGCTCATGCTTATAATCCTAACACCTTGGGAGGCTGAGGCAGGAGGATTGCTTGAGCCCAGGGGTTCGAGACCAGCTTGGGCAACATAATGAGACACTGTCTCTACTTAAATTTAAAATAAAATAAAAATGGAAGAGGGAGGCAGATGTCAGAGTGATGAGATATGAGAACATGCATGACCCACTGTTGCTGATCTTGAAGATAGAGAAAGGAAGTCAGGAGCGAAGGAATGTGGGCAGCCTCTAGAAACTAGAAAAGCAAGGAAACTGACTCTTCCCTAGAACCTCAAGAAAGAAATGCAGCCCTGTCAACACCTTGCTTTTAGCCCAGTAAGACCCATTGCAGACTTATGACATGCAGAACTATGAGATAACTGTGTGTTGCTTTAAGCCACCAAGTTTGTAGTAATTTGTTATAGCAGCAATAGGAAACTAATATAGATGGTAAGAGGTAGGATTGGCAGTTAGGGGAAACTGCTAAGGGAGGGAGGGGCATACCTCATTAACAATGGTACCTACATGATCAATGTTTGTATACCTAACCTGAATTGTACCCCACATCTTTATAATAAAAATTAATTTAAAAAAAAGAAAAACTGTCCTACAGCCATATTTATGGGCTCTGAACTGGCTACTCTGCCTGGGAAAGAAGATAAAGCCATGGTTTTCAGAGCTAAAAGTTGACAATATACAGTTCACACTATCAATATAACTTGTGCTGTGGGTAAATGAGAACTATTTTGGTTGCAAGTAAAACAGTATGTAAATATTAGATTTTTAAATAAGGAAATGCAACTGCCCTAAAACAACAACAACAACAACAAAAAACCCTTTCCTTTATTGTATTAGGAGTACTCAGCTCATTCTCAGGGAACGACCTCTCCCAGAGCAAAATGCAAATATTTGTCTTCCCTTCTAGAGAGTACAAGATGAGATGGCCTGAATTTTGAAGACTGAGCTTTCCTTGCTTTCAGAATTTTTGATAGTTAGGAAATTGGACTCCAGTTTGAAGCACTACACCATGGGTCACCAAGGTCACTCAGCAAAGAAAATAGGAGAATTGGGCTTTGGAGAGAAAGGCGTACCCTGAAACCCAGAGAGTACTCATATTTGGAGTAGGAGAGATGACAAAGAGCATTACTGGATGGATTAGGGAAGATGGTCCAGGTGCTCTGGGGCTTAATCCTAGCTAACACCAAGAGAAGAGCCATGTTAAAGAGCAACACCTGCACCCAGGTCCTCCAGTCTGCACACAGGCAAGGATGTGAGTTGATTCTGCTTGCTATAAATCAGCAATTTCCCCAAGCTGAATGCTCCTCAGCCACAAAGCAACTTATTCCTTGCACAGTGTCTACCTGGCCCTCCCAACACTGCTTACGTCTCTCCTGTGGGATTTAAGAGGCATGAAGGAACTGATGTGAATCAACATGAAGCTTGTGCTACTTGCTGTGCCATGTGTAATAAAGTCCTCTGTCTCTGACTCAATAGTCTCATGTCTGTGCCAGCATTCATGGCATGAGTAGTTTCATTTATTAGCTTATAAGTAAAATAAAATCCTAAGCCCTTCAGTTCTTGATAACTATAATCCCTGGATGTCTATTAGAGTAGTGAGAACAAGCTTCTATGCATGTTCTGGAAGGACATGTAAACCATGCAAGCTGAAAGCGCAGAGCTTGGACACAGCATTTTGGTCTTTCAAAACATTCATCTATGAAATTTTTTTTGAAATGTTCTTATTTAATCATAGAAGTCTTGAGTATTTTTCTGTAGATTTATTTCTGATACTTCATATTTATTATTGTCTGACACTTTGAATAGTATTTTTAATTTCATTTTTTATCTGTTTTCTATATAGGATTCAATCGATGTATTTATTTTGTATCCTGGAATTTAGCTAAATTCTTCTTAATTCTAATAACTTATCTAGACATTCTTTAAAGACTTAGACAATATTTTTTCAAAACATAAAGTCTATGGAAATAAATATAGAAAAAAGTCCTAAATGATGAAAAGGTCAGGATCCACCAAACTATATTATCTGATCTTTTGATGACTTGCATTCATCATAGATAACTGAATTTTATATTTCCTACTTATTGGTTATCTGTTCTATACAAGGTATAAGGAAATCAAAGACGAATAAGATATAGTCCCTTCCTTCAAAGGGCTCACGGTGTAGCAGGAGGGATGGAAGGAGTGTTTCTGATTTTCTATTCATGCATAAGCCACTGATTTCATGTCCACCATTTATCTAAGTTCCAGAGTTTTTTTGTTTTTTGTTTTTTGCTTCATTATTGTTTTTTTTCTCACCCTTGTGAGACAAAGAAACCACAGTTATCTTCTCTGTTCTTTCTATGAATTCCTTTCCCTCTCATCTCTATATCTTTCCTGTTCCTTCATCAACATGCTTTGTCGTGACCCCTACTCAACTTCATGACATCCTTCCACTTTCAGCCCAACAGCTAACAAGCTCTGTTTCAGTTTCCCCGATTTTTATCTCTGAAAATAGAATTTAATTGGTCCAGCTTTTCTTATGCTACAAGCCAAATATGGTTGCAGGTCTGTTTATTGGATGGAGTTGCCTATCCTTGGGTTATGTGATCACCTCTTGATCTAATCCATTAATGTGATTATTAGTGCAGAGCATGGCCACTAAGGCAGAAGGAGTATATGAAAAAGATTTTATAGTATAGGTATAGTATAGTATAGGTATGTCATAGGTAGAGCAAGTAACCATTTATATCTCTATTATGGCAAACTCACTCTTGAGTAGTCCATTTTTGTTTCTATACATCGGTATGGCAATAAGCCATATAAAATATTGTATGCTGTGAATTGAAGGCCTAAATAAATAGCTTTAGATAATTAGTTAATGTGGGGTCAGAGCGTTTGATTCACGGAGCCGACACACAATTTACCAAGAGAGGGGTTTATTAACTTATTAGCCAGGTTCCACTGGCCAGGGCCACCCACCAGACTCACGAGTCTCTAGGTGAGGTCCCCATACTGTGGCTGAGGCCTTTCTTAAATATGCACAAGGCCGTTATAATTCAAATTCAAACAACACAAAGCCCACCAGAAGAGGGGCTTGCCCGCCACAATTAAAACAGAGAAAAGCCTGCCAGAATTTGAAAAGGGCTTATCACACAACACTTACACACTGCCAGCGGGGGTTATAGAAGCAGAAAAAGCTGGTTAACTTATCTAACATAGCCACTTGGGGTTTCCAAGTTGGGCGTTCTTTCCAGGGTTTCCAAGAATTATTAAGTTTTAGGGAAGAGGTCACAGCACACAGTTTCAGCATACTTAATATATGAGGTTATAGTTTCATTACATTTCACATAATTCATCACACTTAATATATTAGGCTTCACACAGGTTCCATACAATTCATCACCTCTTAACATTTCCCCCTTTGAGTTGTTCCTAGAGTTAAATCGTTGACTTCATATAGGGACCCGGCTTGGGTTCTTAGTATCATTAAGTTTGTGGGAGTTAACCTGTGCTTTATGTAATTTAGAAGGCTTTTTTTTTTTTTTTTTGAGTTGGAGTCTCACTCTGTCACCCAGACTGGAGTGCAGTGGCCGCTCCCAACCACCGCAGCCTCGACCTGCTGGGCTCCGGCGATCCTTCCACCTCAGCCTTCCAAGTAGCTGGAACTACAGGCGCGCGCAACCACGCCCAGCTCATTTTGATTTATTGTAGAGATGAGGTCTTGCCAAGTTGCCCAGGCGGGTCTCGAACCCGCGGGCTCAGGCAATTCACTCACCTCAGCCTCCCAAAGGCGCAGGATTACAGGCTGAGCCACCGAGCCTGGCCTAGAAGGCTTTTAATTATGCATGGCCCTATGGTCACACATATTAGAACTAAGAGCAGAGGTCCTGCGATGGCTGAGACCAAGGTTGTGAACCAGGGAGACCAGGAAAATAAGGATTGATACCAGTTTTCTGAGGCCTGTATTTTAACATTCTACATTTAATATTTTCTCTGACTAGGGCAAGAGTTTCTCGGATTATTCCTGATTTGTTGGCATAAAAGCAACAGGTCTCCCGTAGTGCCGTGCATAGTCCTCCTTCTTTCATGGAGAGGAGGTCCAGCCCCCTTCTATTTTGGAGCACTACTTCAGTCAATGAGTCTACCTGTTGTTCTAGCTGGGATATTCTGGTTTCAAGATTTTGGAGATCCGTGTTAACATGTATGCTTAGTTCTTTAAGATTTTGGCTTCCTACAGTTAAGGCTGCTGCACCTAAAGCTGTTGATCCTGCGATTCCTAACCCTACAAGAAGGGGCACCAAGACAGGGGCTCGTCTAGTTCGGGTAGGGTTTAGGAGTTCAAGTTGCTCCCGCCCTGCAGGCCCTTCAACAATATATACCTGGGGTAATATGTGTACTAGAAAGCAAAGTTCTGAACTGTCTTGGAGGAGCTCTATGGTAACACACGGAGTTATGCTTCGTCTGCAGGCAAACCAGGTAGTGGGTGGTGCAATGGCCGTATAGCGGCTCCCAGGAGTGCTAGACACTTATTCTAGTAGAGGCCGTGCAGGCTTCTCGGTATGGGGAGATTTCTATATTATAGGATGAAGTATGGAGACAGGTTCCTTGGCCCTGGAGATCTCCTAAGGTGAGAGCCGGATCTTCGCCCCAAGGACATAATCCCCAAAACTGGACAGTAGTATAATTGAGAATGTGTATGTGCTTCTCAGTATTACCTATTGAGGAATTGACAGCTAATCCTTCATAATAAGGGGGACCGGGGTCTAAGCATAACCAACAGTCCTTTGCCAAGTTAGGGCGTGTAGCGTTGGCAAGCTGGTGAACTGCTGATAACATGGTTAGGAGGTGACTTACACTTCTGGGTAGGACAAGGGGGAGAGCAACATTTGGCTTTCTAGGTTTTGGGATAATTATAGCCACCTGAGTAGAATTGGCTGACTTGGATTTTTTTCTGAGTGGGTTCGGGAGCCCGTGGCATTGGCAGGAAAAAATTATGGTTAGGACCCACGGGGGTATTGACATGGGGTATAACCTTTTTCTGTATAGTGAATCTCATTCCGGGATCTGCTGCTGAGGCATCTAATCTGAATCCCCATGTTTTCCTTGACTGCCATTTGTCCCATTGCAGAACAGTAATTTTTAGTGGATTGCAAGTTCTAATTTGCTTGCAAGGGGAAACAGGCTTCTGTTTATGAAGACTTATGTAGGGGTCCTTATTAGTCCCCCAGGTGGCTATAATTACACAGCCCCATGACGCACAGTGGAACTGCTGCGATTGGTGGCAGTGGTCGGGGCCAGCAGCCGGGCAGGCACAGAAGTTCCACTTTGTAAGCTGTTTTTCTGCTTCCAAATTGTTAGCACTACATCCCCATGATTAAACTAGGCCACAATTCACAAAGATCAAAGACTGGTTGCCCATTTCCATAATAAGAAGAGATTACAGTTCTAGTTTCAGCATTTGTTAGGTCCCAGGAATATTTTCCTGGGGCATAGTGATAAGCTTCATAATGGGGAAGGCTTAAAAGAATAACGAGGGCTATGGGCCCCCCTGAGAGAGCGGGACACAGCTGCCTCCAGTTACACGATGGACCTAGGGAATCAGGGCCCGGGAAAGTCTTATCTTTAGTGGATCTTCTCCGGCGGTTGGCTTGATGACCTTCCATCTCATCGGCAGTTCCTCGCTGGTTTCGGCAGGGGGTTCTGCCTTCTTCAGTTGGGAATAATGGATCCAGGGACGTACACTGCTGACCTTCACTGCCGTTGGGGTAGTCAAGATTACCACGTGTGGGCCTTTCCATCTTGGGGTTAGAGCCTCGGTTTTATGCCGTTGGGCCCATACTTGATCTCCGGGTTGGTATAGGTGAGGATTTACTGGACCCAGTTCCTGGAAGGCGGCTCGCATGGTCTCAGTCACTGAGTTTTGTACTTTTTGAAGTGCCTGTAATGACTGAAGTAAATTATGGTTAGACTAGTCTAGCACTTTTTCTAAGCCTACTGTTGGAAGTAGTGGCGGAGGCTGCCCAAAAAGGATTTCAAAGGGGGTTAGGCCCTTGATGTAGGGGGTACATCTTGCCCTTAGGAGGGCATAGGAAAGGAGCGTCACCCATCCTTCGCCAGTCTCTAGGATTAATTTGGTTAAGGTCTCCTTAAGCGTTCAATTCATTCTTTCTACCTGTCCTGAACTTTGAGGATGATAAGCACAGTGTAATTTCCAGTTTATCCCCAGAGCCTTTGCTATACCTTCCGTAAGTTTGGAGACAAAGGCCAGACCATTATCTGATCTATTGAGATAGGGAGACCATATCTCGGGATGATGTCGTTTAAAAGCTTTTTAACTGTTACAGATGCAGTTTCCGCTTTCATAGGAAATGCTTCAACCCATCCCGAGAAAGTGTCTACCAAGATTAACAAGTATTTATATCCATATTGCCCCGGGCTTACCTCTGTAAAATCTATTTCCCATCGTCTCCCAGGGGTTAATCCCCAGTGTCAGGCCCCTTGGGTGAATACACTGACCTTAGTGGCGTTAGTCTGCTGGCAGGGTATGCAGCTTTGGACGAGTTCCTGGGCAGCTGGGCCAGGTGGCGCAAGTAGAACTCCTTTCTTACAAGTTCAGGTAGTTTCGTTTTTCCCAGATGAGTGCCTCCGTGAAGTTGTTGTAAGAACTTGTGTCCCAGGGCTTGGGGAAGGAAGGTCCTTCCGTCTTGGAGCTGTATCCATCCATTTGGCTTCGTGGTCGCATTCAGTTTTAGTGCCGCACAGAAATCTTCCTCTGTGTAAACCGGCAGCTCATATAGTACCGGAGAAGGAAGCGTTAGCAAGCAGATAGCACAGCGGTGGGTCACTTCTTTCGCCCTTTGATCAGCTTTCCTGTTGCCAACCGCCTCATTTGAGTCCTCCTGCTGGTGGCCTGGGCAGTGTATAACATCCACCTTTGTTGGGGCCCAAACTGCTGCCAAGAGGTTTAGAATTTCCTCCCTGTTTTTTATAGTTTTCCCTTCAGTGGCAAGCAATCCCCTTTCCTTGTAGATTGTTCCATGTGCATGCACAGTTGCAAAAGCATACCTACTATCAGTATAAATGTTAACAGTCTTTCCTGCGCCTGCTTTTAAGGCTTCAATTAAGGCAATTAATTCTGCCTTTTGGGCCGAGGTCCCTTGGGTAAGGGGTTCGGCCCATATTGTGTCCTGTAGCGTTACCACAGCTGCCCCTGAGTACCCAGTTCCATTCTCCATAAAGCTGCTACCGTCCGTGTAGAGGGTTAAGTCCGGTTCTGGCCAGGGAACGTCTGTTAGGTCTGGGCGTGGCTTCTGGAGGAATTCAGTGAGCTCGATGCAGTCATGGGTGCCGCATGTCCCAGCCGGCAGCAAGGTGGCAGAGTTTAGGCTGGCAGTAGCTGGAACCTAATGCGTGGCTGGTTGAGAAGTAAAGCCCGATAATGGGTGAGTCGGGCATTGGAAATCCAATTAGCTGGGGCCCCTCGAAGAAGGGCTTCTATTGCATGTGTGGCTATGACAGTTAGGTCCTGTCCTAGTGTTAACTTGTCTGAGTCTTTTATCAGCACAGCTACAGCTGCAATGCTTCGTAGGCAGGCTGGCCATCCTGCCGCCACTGGGTCTAGTTTCTTTGATAAGTATGCCACTGGCCTATTCCAAGGCCCAAGGTTTTGGGTTGGGGCCCCCCGGGCGACTCCCTGGTTCTCATCTACAAAGAGGTGGAATGGCTTTTCAAGATCTGGTAGGGCCAATGCTGGAGCCGAAATTAAGGCCTTTTTTAAGGTTTGGAAGGCTTTCTCCTCCTCTGAGGTCCATTGGAATTCTTCTTCTGGGCCCTTAGTGAGCTCATATAAGGGCTTAGCGATTTCAGCAAATCATGGAATCCAGAGACTGCAGTATCCTGCTGCTCCCAGGAACTCCCTGACCTGTTTTTTTGGCCCCGGGATTGGGATGTTGACCATAGCCTGGACACGCTGACTCGATAGAGCCCTCTTACCTTCCTGAAGGATGAACCCAAGGTAGGTAGCTGCAGTACTCAGAGCTGTGCTTTCTTTGCCGACACTCAGCACCCCAGCGTTTCCAAGTCTCTCAGGAGGTCTCTGGTGGCCTGTAGACAGTCTTCATTTGTCTCGGCAGCAATGAGCAGGTCATCTACATACTGCAACATGGTTATCTGAGGGTTGCTCCTCTGGAAGAACAGCAGGTCTTCTTGGAGGGCTTCATTGAACAGCGTAGGAGAGTTCTTAAATCCTTGCGAGAGCCGTGTCCATGTGAGCTGGCCATGTTGTCCCATCTCCGGGTCTGTCCATTCAAAGGTGAACAGGAGTTGGCTCTGTTTGGTCAACAGGATGCTGAAAAAGGCATCTTTGAGATCTAAAACAGTGTAGACCTGTCGCTCAGAAGGAAGCTCAGTTAAGAGAGTGTACGGATTTGGGACTGTTGGGTGGATGTCCTCCACTCGCTTGTTAACTTCCCGGAGGTCCTGCACTGGACAATAGTCCCCCGTACCAGCCTTTCTTACTGGGAGCAACGGCGTGTTCCAAGGTGATTGACAGGGCACCAGAATACCGGCCTCCTGGAGGCGGCGGATATGCCTAGCTATGCTTTTTTGTGTTTCTTGAGATATAGGGTACTGACGAATCCAGATGGGGCTTGCCTGACTTTTTAGTTGCACCACCACTGGGGGGCAGTGACTTGCCAGCCTTGGTGGGTTAGTTTCGGCCCAGATACCAGGGAGCTCGTGCTGTAGCTGGGTTAGGAGCTCTGAGTCCGGCTTAGGTGACAGAGGTGGCTTACCTTCTGCCAACAGATACTCGTCTTGGAGAGGCAATGTTACGAGGATCTTGGTTGGTTCTTTTAAATCCACTGTTGCTGTAGTTTCCTGAAACCCTATATTTGCTTTGAGTTTATGCAGAAGGTCTCGCCTCAAGAGCAGATATGGGCAGTCAGATATTACCAGGAAAGAGTGAGTTACCTCTCCTTTTCCTAGATTTACAGTTCTTTCAGTGGTCCAGGGGTATAGTTTAGTTCCAGTTGCCCCCTGTACCAGAGTATACTTGTATTGGAGAGGACCATTATATTTTTTTGAGAACTGAATGCTCTGCTCCCATGTCCACCAAGAAGTGGACAGGGTTACCCCCTACCATAAGTTCAGCCCTGGGCTCTGTGGGGGTATTAATAGAGCCCCGGTCCGGTCAGTCCGATCCTAACTGGAGCACTGAAGTTGGTTGCTGTAGCTCCAAGGTAGGTGAACATTTTCTTGGCCTGTCTGGGCAGTCCTTTGTCCAATATCCCCCCCTTTTTTTTTTTTTTTACAAAAGGCACACTGGTCCTTGTCTAAGGAGATTTTTCTTCCTGTACCCTTTCCTCTGTGTTCCCTTGTCCACTGTTTCAGCCGAGTCCCTTCCAAAGCTGCAACCATTACTTTAGCTAGTTTCTTTGCCTGTCTATCCTCAGAGGAATCTCTGCTATTATAAACCTTTTGGGCTACCTTGGTTAATTCTGACAAACTTTTTCCTTCAAACCCTTCAATTTTCTGCAGCTTCTTTCTGATATCAGGGGCCGACTGGGAGACAAAGGCTATGACCAATGCCCTCCAATTTTCTGGGGCTTCTGGGTCTATCGGAATATATGTCCGATAAGCCTCCATGAGGCGCTCCAGAAAAACGGTGGGAGATTCCTGTGGTCCCTGAGTAATCTTGCTTACCTTAGACAGATTTACAGGGCACCTTGTGGCAGCCCGGAGACCCCCCATTAGAGTCCAGCGGTAGGTGGTGAGACACTCCCTACCATGATCAGTGTTGGGGTCCCAGTCCGGCCTGTCAGAGGGGAAGATATGCTCCAGGCATGCATGCTCAGCCAGTCAGCCATCAGGTCCCAGGATTAGCTTTCTTGCCTCCTGCCAAATTCGCTCCCTCTCTTCTGTGGTGAAGAGGACCTGGAGAAGCTGCTGGCAGTCATCCCATGTAGGCTGGTGCATATAGAAAATAGTTTCTAAGAAAGAAATAAGGCTTTGCGGTCTTTCAGCAAATGGCGGATTGTGCTGCCTCCAATTGTATAAATCGCTGGTAGAAAAAGGGACATAGACCATGAAAGGCTGGATTCCCGTCCCCTCCACATTCACCCCCGCAGCTTGCTGCAGAGGGAGGATAACCGGGGTTTCCCCTGAGGTCCCAGAGGTTGAGTTTGGACTTGTTGGCTGGTGGGGGGTTGTTGGGCCCTCCACAGGAGGCAGAGGGAGAGTGGAGTAGAGGGACTGGTAAAAGGAACCACTCCTAGTATGTGCTAGACTAAAGATTTCTCGTCCTCCCTGTACCTGTCCTGCCGCAGGATATGGTGGTGGAATCTCGTCATCCTCCGGTGGAGGCGAGAGGACTGGAGGCTTAGCTTTAGTAGTTTCCTGTAAGGCTAAAACTTGAGGAGGGTTAGATTCAGCCTTCCTCATCCATGACGGCTGCTGTAGGACGAGGTAGTGCCAAGCAGTGATGTATGGAATCTGGTCCGGGTGGTGTCGGTAGATGATCCGTTGAACTCTCTCTATTACTGAAAGGTTAAAAGTTCCTTCCGATGGCCAATTACTGTTTGCAAGATTTGGCCATTCAGAAGAACAGAGAGTAGTTAGCTTATCCCTAAATACCTGGTCTCCTGTTTGCTGTGCAGCATTTTGGAAATCTTTAAAATGATGCAAGACCAGTTCTAGGTGGGTGTTTGGCTAAGAGCCTGACTGCCCCATGACATCAACAACAATAAGAGCAATAGAAGACACTACAGTTACGAACACAAAGCACAACAAGACAAAGACAAGGACCCGCCTGATTGCCTGAGGGCAGACCCAAAACAGGGGACCCTGGTGACGTCTCACCAGGACCCTGGACTCAGGAAGTAACGCTGCATCCAGCTTTCCTGGAAGTCCAAACAGATGTGTGCACATTACAGAACAGGAACCTGGCTTACCTCTCTGAGGACTCCAGAGGCATTGTGAGTCTGCCAGGGATGGTGAACACTGAGCCCGCCTGGTAGTTGGCCGCCTGAGAGTCTGTTCCAGGCCCGTCTGACAGCCAGCTGCTCCAGTGCTAATGAACGTCACGAGTCTACAGGCTAGCAGGCTCACAAGTCCAGTCGGCGTAAAGGACCGTGTCAAACACTCGCGTCCCGGCCAATGCACCAAATGATGTGGGGTCAGAGCGTTTGATTCACGGAGCCGACACACAATTTACCAAGAGAGGGGTTTATTAACTTATTAGCCAGGTTCCACTGGCCAGGGCCACCCACCAGACTCACGAGTCTCTAGGTGAGGTCCCCATACTGTGACTGAGGCCTTTCTTAAATATGCACAAGGCCGTTATAATTCAAATTCAAACAACACAAAGCCCGCCAGAAGAGGGGCTTGCCCGCCACAATTAAAACAGGGAAAAGCCTGCCAGAATTTGAAAAGGGCTTATCACACAACACTTACACACTGCAGCGGGGGTTATAGAAGCAGAAAAGCTGGTTAACTTATCTAACATAGCCACTTGGGTTTCCAAGTTGGGGTTCTTTCCAGGGTTTCCAAGAATTATTAAGTTTTAGGAAGAGGTCACAGCACACAGTTTCAGCATACTTAATATATGAGGTTATAGTTTCATTACATTTCACATAATTCATCACACTTAATATATTAGGCTTCACACAGGTTCCATACAATTCATCACCTCTTACATTACAATTACACCAAAATGGAGAAATTATAGAAAAATTATTGGGTGAATATTGATCAAATAGTATCAGGATCCTTTAAGCTTCAGTAATAACAAATAATGTACTATCACCTGCAAGGTAACCTTCACTCAGATCTCTGTTGCTTCCCATGCTTTTAAATTGCTACTCCTTTGGACATAACCATGAAATAGCTGGTCACTTGACAGTTTCCTGGTTCCATTTCTTCACTTTAAAATAAGACAATGTTGCTTTCAATGAGGCCAGAGCAAATGAGAGGTAGAGCAAAGAATATAACCAGGTCAAATTGGCAGTCTTTTATGTTGTATATTTTTTTGAGAAATTTGAAATTGTATTCCTCCTTTTCACCTCACTAAAAAATTAGCCTATTCATTATGTTGTTATAAGGCAGGAAATTCTTACCTTTGGAATTATTCCCTTGAGGAAAAGCTTTGTCCCCAGAGGCTTTGTCCCCAAGGTAAATTCCATTGTTACCTTGTGGTGGTGGAGGAATAAGGGGGGTTGGTCTTCTGTCGTAGGAAGAAAAAGGAAAATAGCTCATTAACATACTATTATGTGTTGCTTATTATATCTTCACAAAGGGCAGGATCCACAGAGAAAGGAACACAGGAGTGGTGAATTTGAAAGATAAAAACAGAAAGATTTGTAACAGGGGCATCTGACAAGAGGAGGTAAGTAGAATGGAGTACTGCAGCAGCGGACTTTGAAAAACAGGAATGGATTGGGCAATTGGAGGTTGTCTGAAGCCAAAGTGAGTGGCTAAATGGGGACACTTGAAGAATCACCTGATCCATTCAACAATGCCCTCCCCAGACCTATTGAATTAGAATTTTCATTTCAACAGGATCATCAGGTGGTTTATGTGCATATGAAATATGAGATACATTGCTCTAAGGGGTCTACAAGGGCTTATAAACCACTGACTCAAGCAGGTTTGGAAAAAAGATTAAATGAAAAAAAAGTTGGGACCTGATCTCACAAAGTAGTTTAATTAAATTCCTTCCTTCTTTCATTTAAAAAATTGTCTTTAAAAAAAAACAGCTTAAAAAATCAACTTTTCTCCCCAACTTGTTGACTCTTCACAAACCACAAACAATTCCTCCCTCTTTTTATTTCCAGAAAAGCCCGATTTATGTCGAATAAAAATCAAAGATTTTGATTAAAGTCCTCATTTGATCTTCAAGAAAACATGAAAGCAATAATCTAATGCTCCCAAGAGACTTTGCTTAGATATCAATTTATCTTAGCACCTGTCATAGGTCATATAGGAGCTGGGAGACAGGTGAAACATCATTAGGTTCACCACTCTACTTTCAGGCATGTCAGAACTTGAAGTGGACAATTCTCTTTCAGAAAACCCCGGAGGAACAAAACATAGTCATTGCTCTGACTTAAGGCTCTTACATTTAGAAATCACAGTTGGAAGTCAGCTTAGTGTCTTGGCTCTTTCTGAGCCAGTTGATCTAATGTAAGGGATCCCCTCTTTTCCTAATAGGGGTATAGCCAGATCCATTAATGTGTGCTTGTTGGACCTGGAAAGAACTAGCCAGGCAACAGAAAGAGCAGGTAATGGACCATCTTTGAATAGCAAGAAACCTGGAAACAACCATGCTGCCCATCAAAAGAGGACTGGATTAAAAAAATGTGGTACATATACACGATGGAATACTACGCAGCCATGAAAAAGAACAAAATCATGGATTTCGCAGCTACCTGGATGGAACTAGAGTCTATAATACTGAGTGACCTCTCACAGAAACAAAGATCAGAATATCACATGTTTTCACTCATATAATGGACCTTGAACATCCAATGTAATACTATAAGAAAATGACTGATGGTACTGGGAAATTGGGGGGGGATGGGATTAACAGTAGCTAATATCTATCTGGGACTGGGAAAACACCTCTTATCAATAGGGTGCCTGAATGAAACGTAATTGTACACCTAACCCTTAACTGTACCCTACAAAACGATAATAAAAAATACTGATTATAAAAAAAAAAAAAAAAAAAAAAAAACAAGTCACTAGATTCAGTGTCTAGTTAGGAAAACAGGGCACATGCCAGCCAGGTCAACTGAGGGGATTCCACATTGAGATATAGTTACAAAGATGGTGGGGGCATAGAAGAGCTATCCAGGGAAAGGAAGCCACCTGAGATTAGCCTCAGTAGGGGTCAGCTGTCACCTAGAGTTGGGGGGACAATGAGGTGGCAAAGTTACCACAGCTCTGCAGTGGGGCTGTCTGTGGGAGCTGGGACAATGCTTGAAATGCAGCCACTGCCCATAGGTGCCCCTGGAGAGAGATGAGGGGCACCCATGGCTTCTGCCTTTTCTCTGTCATCCCATTTTGGGCCATAGTCAGCCCTGACATACAGAACAGAGAGAAGAAAAGGCAGTACAGGTCTGAAAGCCACCAGGAGATGATGGCTGAGTCATTATGAGGCAGAATTCAGTTGGAAATCAAAACCTTCCAAGTGTCACTCTTTGTTAGTGGTGATACATTCTAATCAGCTTCCACAAAAGAGAAAAGATACATTCAGTTATTGTTCTGTGATGTTTATTAAAGATACAAAAATTAAAAAAAAAAAAAAAAAAAGAAAAGTTGTCTCTGTCTTGGAACTGACCTCTCTTCACTGATTTTTGCTGCCATTAGGTGGCTTCCTGGTAGTATAAGTAGAGGGAAACCAGGCAACTTCTGGAGAGAGGAGCAATATCATTTTATTGTTTTACAATTGGTTTCTTAGATAGGGTTAGTTAATTTCAAAGGGGGAAAATAAAAGTCTTCAGGAGTTCAAGATAAGCTCCATTTTCTCATTGGAAACTTGATTCTACTGGACTTTGCAGAGACTCATTTGGAGAACAAAGTAAGCATTCACTCATTCAATATTCATTCAACATTTATTAAATATTTACTCTTTTTTATTGTTAACATGATTTTTTTTTTTGTAGAGATAGGGGTCTCACTATATTGCCCAGGCTGGCCTTGAACTCCTGGCCTCAAGCAATCCTTCTGCCTCAGCCTCCCAAAGTACTGGAAGTACAGGCATTAACCATCAAACTCAGCTTTGTTTTTTCTTTTTCTTTTTAAATTCTTCTTCTTTTATTTTTATCCATCGAGGTTTAGAACAATAAATATATACTGCTGAACAGGTATTGTGTTAAGAGCTGATGATACGGAAGTAAGTAAGATAAACAAATTTCCTGTCTTCATAGAACTTACATTCTGGTGGGAGGGATAAATAAAAATAAGTAAATAGAAATATATTTCAGGTAGTCCTAAGTGCTGTGAAGAAAACTGATATAGAGAATAGTGTGTGTGTGTGTGTGTGTGTGTGATTGAGAGGCTATTTTATACAGGGTGATCAGGGAAGGCCTCTGTGAGGAGGTGGAATATGAGATAACATTTGTATGCTGGGAAGGGAACAGCCATACTTCTCTGGGGTTCTAGACAGAAGAACTGGCTTGTGTAAAAAAAAAAAAAAAAAATGAGATGAAAACCAGCTTGGTGTGCTAGAGGAACAGCAAGAAGGTCATGCTTTGGGTTGAATTATGTCTCCCTTAAATTCCATGTGTTGAAGGTATAACTCCCAGTACCATAAATATGACCTTATTTGGAAATAGGGTCATTGTAGATGTAATTAGTTAAGATGAGGTCATACTAGAGTAGGGTGGGCTCCTGATCTAAGATAACTGGTGTCCTTATAAATGAGGGAAGTTTATTTATTTATTTTTAATAAAAATGTTTTAGAGATGGGGATCTCAGTATATTGCCCAGGCTGGTCTTAAACTCCTGGCCTCAAGCCATTCCCCTGTCTCAGTCTCCCAAGTTGCTGGGATTACAGGCCTAGCCACTGCACTGGCAATAAAAAGTGGAGGGATGTTTGAACACAAACATGCACATGGGGAGAACACCATGCAAAGATGAAGGCAGAGATTAGGGTGATTCTTCCACAAGCCAAGGAATGCCAACGATTGCTAGCAAACCACCAGAAGTTAGGGGATAGGCAAGGAGCAGACTCTCACAGTCCTTAAAAGGAATAAACCCTGCCTCCAAAAGTATGAGACAATAAATTTTTGTTGCTTAAACCAATCAGCTTACTTATAGCAGCCTAGCAAACTAACACAACCAGTGTTGCTGGAAAGAAGTGAGAGCAGGTGGTGAAACATGAGTTCAGAGAGGTAGGCAGTAGATTACCTAGGGCTTTGCAGGCCTTTGCAAGTGTGTTGCAAATGGATCTAAACCCATTGTTTTTGGTAGATTTAGGAAGCCTCTGACGTTTGAGGTAGGTGAGGGCTATAGGTCACACCTCTCCCACAGCCTCCTTATTAGGTAGAATATTATAATGAAAGCAATTGTCAGACTGAAGTTTATGACAAATGTAGTTACTAGCGATCAGGGAATCAAAACAGTCATATAGTCTCTCTTTGAAAACTGAGTCAAGTACATGCTCTCTAATCTTTAGGAACTCCAGCAAGTTCTTTGCACAGATGGCCTAATATTATGGTACTAAAATCAGCCTATCCTCTGGTTGGAGCAGAAAAATCTTCTGTTAGTATTAGTTATTTACTACTGTTACAAATTACCCCACAATGTAATGGCTAAAAACAACAAACATTTATTATTACTGGGGACCATCTGGTAGGCTGGCTACCACATGGTGGGATCTAGGATCACACCGAGTCTGTCTGAAGCCTTCCTGAGACCTAGATGCTGCTTCAAAAGGTGCTGAGTTGTTGGGCTGGCTTGTCAGGTTTTTACATTGAGGACTAAACTCTGACTTCTTTTTTTAACCTTGCCAAATTCTTAATTAAGGAGCCTGGGGAGATGAGTTTTTTTAATTAACTCTATACAATGTTTAATTTTCAAGCTGGCAAAACATCATGTAACAGATAAAGAAGGAAAATCAAAGTATTTTATGACCCTATAAATCTGTGTCATGGGGACCCCTACTCCGTGCACCTTTTGAGACACTAACTTATTCTCTCTGAAGTCTGCCACCTATAAAGCTTCATCTACATATCAAAAAAACTTGACTCCTTTATCATTCCTCAAGCCACCCATTTCCTTTACTGCTTTCTAAATTTCTTAGATAACTCTTGCTAACTAATTGCCAATCGAGAAATCTTTGAATGCACCTATAACCTCTAAGCCCTCCCCGCTTGGAGACATTCTGCCTTCCCAAGCTGAACCAAGGTTAATCTCACATATATTGATTTATAGTTTCTGTAACTTCTGTCCTCCTAAAATGTATATAACCACAATTCAACCATGGCAGGTACACGTCCTCAGGACCTGCTGAGGATGGATGTCACAGGCCTAAGGCCACTTACATTTGGCTCAGAGTAAACCACCTTACAATATTTTACAGAATTTGGCATCTTTTGTCAACAATATTTTATTCATGCAAGTGTGGAGGCACCTGGATAATATTTCTAGCCATCCTACATATTTTGAACACAATTTATTTCACCAGTGAAATATTTCTTGCATCCCTTAAACTAATTATGGACTCTCTAGTACAAGGTTTCTTACCCTGGAGTTCTATGAATAGAATTCAGGAAAGCTCTGTGGACTTTGATGGGAAAAAACTATCACTTTATTTTTTATCAATTTCTAACTAAATGTAGTCAACAAATCATGGTCTTATTAGCAGTATCTGTGACTTTGTCAGCAACACATATCAAGGATATTTTCACATCACATTATTGCTGTTGCCAATATCGCAAAAGATCATTTGTGCCAATCACTCTTTAAAAAATGTGATGATTACTGGACCTGCTCTAGACCTTGTTATTTGCTAGGTTAATAAAGAAAACACACAATATTGATTAAAATGTCCATACTAAAAGTGACCTACAGATTCAATGTAATCCCCATCAAAATTCCAATGACATTTTTCACAGAAATAGAAAAAACAATCCAAAATATATACGGAAACACAAAAGACCCTAAATAGCCAAAACAATACTAAGTTAGCAGGGAGGAGAGAGGGGGAAACTATAGGCACCATACTACCTGAGTTCAAAATACACTACAAAATTATATTAATCAAAACAACATGGTATTGACATATAAATGAATGGAACAGAATAGAGAGCCCAGAAATAAATCCATATATTTCTGCTCAATTGATCTTTGACAAAGGTATCAATGGGGAAGGGACAGTCTCTTCCATAAATGGTGCTGAGAAAATTGGATATACACATGCAGAAGGATGAAATTGAACTCACTATATAAAAAGAAACTAAAAATTTATTAAAGACTTAAACATAAGGCCCGAAGCCTCAAAACTACTAGAATAAAACATAAGTAAAAAGCTTTTTGACATTGGTTTAGACAATGAATTTTTGGCTATGACCCCAAAAACACAGGAAACCCAAAGCAAAAATAGACACATGGAATTATATCAAACTAAAAAGCCTCTGCACAGTAAAGGAAATCATCAACTGAATGAAAAAACAACCTACAGAATGGGAAAAAAATATTTGCAAACCATATATATATATATATATATATATATATATATTTTTTTTTTTTTTTTTTTTTTTTTTTTTGAGTTGGAGTCTCACTGTCGCCCAGACTGGAGTGCAGTGGCCGCTCCCGGCCACCGCAGCCTCGACCTGCTGGGATCCGGCGATCCCTCCACCTCAACCTTCCAAGGAGCCGGAACTACAGGCGCATGCTACCACGCCCGGCTAATTTTTTTTTTTTTTTATTGTAGAGATGAGGTCTCACCTGCCCAGGCGGGTCTCGAACCCGCGGGCTCAGGCAATCCACTCACCTCAGCCTCCCCAAGGCGCGGGATTACAGGCTGAGCCACCGAGCCCGGCTTCAAACCATATATTTGATAAGGAGTTAATTCCAAAATATATAAGGAACTCAACTCAATAGCAAGAAAACAAATAACCCAGTTAAAAATTGGCAAAGGACTTGAATAAATATTTTCAAAAGATGACATACAAATGTCCAACAGGTATATTAAAAAATGTTCAATGTCACTAATCGGGGAAATGCAAATCAAGACCACAATGAGATATCAACTCACACCTGTTCGAATGGCTATTATCAAAAAGAGGAAAAATAACAAATGTTGATAAGAGTGTAGAGAAAAGTGAAGTCTTGTACACTGTTGGTAAGAATGCAAGTTAGTGTAGCTATTATGGAAAATAATGTGAGATGGTTCCTCAAAAAATTAAAAACAGGACTGCCATATGATGCAGCAATCCCAATTTCAGGTATATATCTAAAGGAAATGAAATGGATATGTTGAAGAGATAGCTACACTCCCAAGTTCATTGTGTCATTCTTCACAATAGCCAAGATAAGTGCCCATTAGTGGATAATGACAGTGTGGTATATATACACAACGGAATATTATTTAGCCTTAGAAAAGGACAGTCTATCATTTGTGACATCATAGACAAACCTGTAGGACATTACACTAAGTGAAGTAAACCAGGAACAGAAAGACAAATACTGCGTGGTCTCACTTATATGTAGAATCTTAAAAAATTGAACTCATAGAAGCAGAGAGGAGAATAGTGATTACTAGGGTTTGGGGTGGGGGAAATGGAAAGATATTGATCAAAGTGTACAAAGTTTCATTTAGGATAAATAAGTCCTGGAGAGCTATTGTATAGCATGGTGACTATAGTAAATAATAATATATTATGTACTTGAAAATTGCTCAGAGAAGATATCTTAAATGTTCTCACCACACAAAATTGATAAATATCTAAGGTAATGGATATGTTAATTAGTTTGACTTGATAATTTCACAATGTATACATATATCAAAACATTGCATTGTACACCATAAATAGATATAATATTTGTCAATTATAACTTAATAAAAATGAAAGGAAAGAAGCACACATACTCATATATCATAAATTATATCTTTAATGTCTTGCTAACTGTATTTCATTGTAATCCTATGTGTTTTATATTGTGCATTAAACATAACTCTGGGGCAATCCTTTCAGGTCCCCTCCCACTGTGGGAGCTTTTCTGTCCTTTCAATAAATCCTGCTTAAAAAAAAAAAAACATAACTCTGAAATGGGTTCACCAGTTGGCCAAAGGGGCCCATGGCACCAAAAAAAGCATAAGAACTTCAGATTTAGTGCAGGTGAAGATAGGGAAATGTGAGCATCATGGGTATAGCTATCTTGGGGTATCGATATCCAAGTAAGATCTTTCAGATCCTGTTTAGGATAATTCAGTTGTTAACTAACCACCCACAGAATGTAGATTAAAACTGATTTACAATACGTTGTAAATATTGTCAGTATAAATAAACATTATTAAGCCGGGCTCGGTGGCTCAGCCTGTAATCCCGCGCCTTTGGGAGGCTGAGGTGAGTGGATTGCCTGAGCCCGCGGGTTCGAGACCCGCCTGGGCAGCGAGACCTCATCTCTACAATAAATCAAAAAATCAGCCGGGCGTGGTAGCACATGCCTGTAATTCCGGCTACTCGGAAGGCTGAGGCGGAAGGATCGCCGGAGCCCAGCAGGTCGAGGCTGCGGTGGCCGGGAGCGGCCACTGCACTCCAGTCTGGGCGACCGAGTGAGACTCCAACTCAAAAAATAAAAAAAAAAAAAATAAAATAAACATTATTGGCTCCTCCACTTCAAAATATATACTAAATCCACCCTTTCATCCTACCTCCTGTGCCCCCACCCTAGACCAGTACTTCAAGTGATCATTTTGTAGACAGATGCAATATTTCATTAAATAATTAATTCTGTGGATCTAAGGTGTCATAAGTTGTAAGACCTATCATTTTTTAATGCACCAAGGAAGAAAAAGTTGCTGTCAATTAAATTATGGCATATTATTATTAATGGTAAAATTCACCTCAATTTCAGAGGTAATAAAAAGTGAAAAAATATATCTTAGAATGGATGAAATAAGATATAGGGGGACCCCAAAAAACCAGAATTATCTATCTTTTGGAGGACGGGCCCCCTATAGTACACGCAAAATTTATTCCTTCAGATCAAATGGTCAACCAAAGTTTTTATCTGAAAGTTTTGAGAGAGAAAGTTGCATCACGATTTGTGGAAGAAATGTCTTGAGTTGTGGCAAACAGGTGACTAGTTTTTCCACCATGACAACATATCTTCCCACACTGCACTGAGTATTCAGCAGTTTTTGACCAAAAATGGCATGACCCCCATGCCTTGTCCTCCCTATTGACTGATCTCATCCCCAAGTGACTTTTTTTTTGTTTGTTTCCCCAGATGAAAAAAGTCCTCAAAGGGAAACCTTTTGCTGTGTTGAAGAGGTGAAACAAAAAATGGCAGAAGCACTAAAAGGCATCAAAACAGTAAAAAAAAAAAATCTGTCGTACGCAGTGGGAAAAGCCTCTCCATGGGTGTATTACATCAAACAGAGAGTACTTTGAAGGTGACTGAAATTTAAACATGTAATAATAAATACATAATTTTTTATTTATAAATAAGTTCTAGTTTTGTAGTTTTAATCTACAAATAAGTTAAGTTTTTGTATATCACATAGCTGATACTGAAGTGTCTTGAAGTAAATGATGAACAATATAAAACGTCGCACGTATACAGTATAGCATAGTAAGGAGTTTGGATTTTATTTTCTTCACACTTAGGAAAAGTCAACATTTCTGTTCTCAAGCTGGCTGACCTACCACAAGATAGCGAGAACTCCAGGGAGACACAGACAGTGAACGACATGAGGGCAAGTGCCACAGGTGAAAGATCAACAACAGAAACAATGCTGGGCTTATCTTTTGGGGTTTCCATTGGGTTTATTTGAACGTTAATAATAAGGAACAAAAACCAAGTACTTTAGGAAAACATAAAGATGCACATTTAATGTTCCATTCTGCCTTGTGTGTGCTGGGCTGTACCCTCTAAACACGGAAGCATGGGCAAGATGGGTTGATATAGGCAGCTGTCAGGGCTGTTTAACTTGTTTCAGAACCCTCCTTAACCTCAGGCAGCCAGGCAGCCAGGCAGTCAGGTAGCTAAGCAGCTTGTTGTAACAAGACAAGGCTTGCCACAAAGGGTTCCTCATTACTGCCAAGCAACCCATTTGTTTTTAGCATAGGGTTTGTAATAGAAAAAAATAATAGCATGTAAGCTGTGGCATATTTCTGTGAGATGAGTGGTGGAGGGGAAGTCTCTCTCATGTCATAAAAGTCAGAGTTAGCAATTTGATCCACACTGGCTCCTGGCAGTTTCCCTCAGCGGCCAATCCCACCTCCCTCCCCTGTTAGTTTCCCACTACTGCCAATCCCTTTCTTATAGTATTATAATTGTTCAAGGTCTGCTTATGAGTAAGAACATATGGTACTCTGTTCTTTGCTTTTGTGATAGATCACTGAGTATGATCAACTCTAAAGTCATCCAAGTTGCTGTGAAGTCCACGTTAGTCCTTCTTTATGGCTGCATAATATTCCATTGTGAATATGTACCGCATTTTTAAATCCAGTCCAGCTTTGATGGGCAGCATGGTTAGTTCCATGTTTTTGTTATTGTGAATAGAACTGCAACAAACATGCGTGTGCAGGTATCTTTTTTATCTTTTTTGTAGAATGATTTGAGTTCCTCCGGGTATATTTCCAATAGAGGGATTGCTGGGTCATATGGAAGGTCAATCTCTAGTTCTTTCAGAAATCGCCACACTGTCTTCCAAAGAGGTGGCACTAGTTTGCATTCCCACCAGTAGTGTAGAAGCGTCCCCTTTTCTCAGCATCTTCGCCAGCATCTGTTGTTGTTTGTTTTATTAATGATGGCCATTATTACTGGGGTTAGGTGGTATGTCAATGTGGTTTTGATTCTCACTTCTCTGATGATAAGTGAAGCTGAGCACTTTTTCATGTGTCTGTTGGCTGCCCATATATCTTCTTTTGAGAAGTGTCTATTCTTGTCTTTTGCCCACTTTTAAATGGGACTGTTTGCTTTTTTCTTTTCAGCATGTTTGAGTTCCTTGTAGATCCTAGATGTTAGGCCTTTGTCAGATATACGGTTGGCAAATATTTTTTCCCCCATTCTGTGGGCTGTCTCCCTGCTCTCTTGATGCTTTCTTTTGCTTTGCAGAAGATGGGCAGTTTGATGAGGTCCCACTTGTTTATTATATTTCTTATGGTATGAGTGCTTAGGGTTTTGATCCAGAATTGGTTGCCAGTTCCAATTTCCAATTTTTAAATAAAAATCATCAAAAACATGAACCAAAATCTAGCAAAACTGGTGGAAGGAGAGAACAGGGTGAAGTGATAGGAATAAAAGCTAAACTTCTCTGAATATATTTTGTTATCTAGTCTTGATTTTGAAAGCATAACTAAAAATAACATTTTCAAAAGGAAAATAAGCAATCCCTAAAAACTGAAAACAAACTGAAACAAATGAACCGCCCTGTATATCAAGTTGGTAGCATAATCATATAAAGAAAATAATAACTATAAATGACAAAGAATACCTACACCAAACAACAGAAAGTGAATGAAGCGGGTTTATGGCAGTAAGAGAGGACTGTGGCATTTAAAATTGCCCACTTGCTGTCCCCCACTCACTAGATCAGTTGTAGCTATAAAAATGGCAGTCCATGCTCTTGGTGCAAGTTGCTCGTGCCAGAGGAATTGATACAGATCTGTTCTCAAATAATTGTGGGTATGTATTTTAACCTGTCTGGTGGTGCCCTGAAGGAAGGGTGCAAGGGCTTGACTTTTTTTTCAACTGACTTCAAAAGTTCTGAGAGCTGGGGCAGTTTACTGGAAGGCGTCTGCCAAAAGCATTTCAAGGCAAATGTATTGGTTGCTGCAGCCTTGGCAAGGCATAGAAATTGGGACAGGCAGCAGATAGATCAAAAATCATGGGAAGGGCCGGGCTCGGTGGCTCAGCCTGTAATCCCAGCTCTTTGAGAGACTGAGGCGAGTGGATTGCCTGAGCCCACGGGTTCGACACCAGTCCGGGCAACTTGGCAAGACCTCATCTCTACAATAAATTAAAAGTTAGCTGGGCATGATAGCATACCTGTAATTCTGGCTACTTGGAAGGCTGAGGCAGAAGGATCGCTGGAGTCGGGCAGGTCGACGCTGAGGTGGTCGTGAGTGTGCCACTGCACTGCAGCCTGGGCGACAGAGTGAGACTCCAACTCAAAAAAAAACAAAAACAAAAAAAAGAGGCCGGGCTCGGTGGCTCAGCCTGTAATCCCGCACTTTGGGAGGCCGAGGTGAGTGGATTGCCTGAGCCCGCAGGTTCGAGACTCGCCTGGGCGACTTGGCGAGACCTCATCTGTACAATAAATAAAAAAATTAGCCAGGCATGGTAGCGCGCGCCTGTAGTTCCAGCTACTTGGAAGGCTGAGGCGGAAGGATTGCCGGAGCCCAGCAGGTGGAGGCTGCGGTGGCCGGGAGCGGTCACTGCACTCCAGTCTGTGCAACAGAGTGAGACTCCAACTCAAAAAAAAAAAAAGAAGAAGAAAAGAAAAGCATGGGAAGGAAGAAGGTGGGAAAGGAGATACATGAGGGTATAAGAAATTTTAAAAGTTCCCACCTAAAACAAGGATACAAGAATGTCATGCACATGCCCAGGGCTGGACACATGCTCCATCAAGGCCTAAGAGAACCTTTAGCTTTTACTGCTGACTGACCTTCAGACTCCACACAAGCAGGATACGAGGCTTGAGGTACAGTTGCAAGTGGCCTGGCTAAGCATTGAAGGACTACCCCAAAAGAGCCAATTAACAAGGCTTGGAAGAACATTATTTTATTATTTTATTTGACATTTAGAGAAAAACTTTGTCAAAACACTAGCTGACCATTAAGCTAGTAGAACACAGACTTCAGTGGCCACACATAGCAGAGAAATCCGACTTTAGCAAATAGTTTAGAAAAGTTATTAAACAACAACAATTCACAACAAGCAGAAACAAAACTCAGGGAGAAAGAAGAACTGAGGTCCAGAGTTCTAACTTTTAATACTCAAAATGCCTAGTTTTCACCGAAAAAATTTTGAAACATGCAAGGAAACAAGAAAATATGGCCCATACACAGGAATAAAGAAATGAATAAAAACTGCACCTGAGGAAGTCCAGGCAGTGGACTTACTAGCCAAAGACTTTAAATAAACTGAAGAGAATACTAAGAACAATTGTATGAAACAAATTAGACAACCTAGATGAAATGGACAAATTCCTAAAAACACACAAACTACCAAAATAAACTCAAGAAAAAATAGAAAATCTCAGCATACCTATAACAAATAAAGAGATTGGATCAGTTATCAAAATCCTCCCAAAGAAGAAAAGCCCAGGACCACTAGATTTTCTGGTGAATTTTGCCAAGAATTTATAGCAGATTTAACACGAACCCTTCAAAATTCTACCAAAAACTAAAAAAGAGAGGAACACTTTATAACTCATTCTATGAGACCAGCATTACTCTGATAATAAAGCCAGATTTAAAATTACAAGAAAAGAAAATTACCAATTAATATCACTTATGAATATAGATGCAAAAATCTTCAATAAAATACTTGTAAATCAGATATAGCAGCATATCAGATCAAGTACAGCAGCATCATGACCAAGTTATTTATTTCAGTAATGCAAAGGTGGTTCAACATATGAAAATCAACCTTTGGAGTACATCCTATTAATAGAGTAAAACATAAAAATCACATAATAATATTAATGAACACAGAAAAACATTTGACAAAAATGCAGCACCTATTCATGATCAAAACACTCAACAAATTAGGAATAGAAGGAAATGTTCCTGGAATGAAAAGGGCATTTGCAAAAAAAATCCCAAACCTAACATTCTCCCAAGCTCAGGAAAAAGACAAGGATGCCCACTTTCACCACTTCTATTCAACACTGTACCAAATAATGTAGCCAGAGGAATTAGGAGAGAAAGAGAGGGAGGAAGAGGGAGAGCAAAGTGCGTGAGAGAGGGAAGGGGGGAGGGGGGAGAGAGAGAAAGAAAGGGACCCCATTCAATTTGAAAAGGAAGAAATAAAATTATTAGCAGATGACTTGATAGTATATATGGAAAATCCTAAAAAATCTACAAAAACAATTAGAACTTTTGGTGATCAAAAGCACAAACAACAAGAGAAAAAATATGTATAAATGGGACTCCACCAAAATTAAAAACTTTAGTGCCTCAAAGGACACAATAAAGTAAAAAGACAACCTATTGGATTGAAGAAAGTATTTTCAAGTCACATATCTAATAAGCTTCTAGCATCCAATATATATAAAGAATACTTACAAATCAACAACAAAATTACAAAGAACCCAATTTTTTAAATTGGCAGGATTTAAATGGACATTTTCCAAAGATGATATCCAAATAGCCAACAAAAACATGAAAAGATAATCAACATTATTAGTCATTAGGAAGATGACAATCAAAATCACAATGAGATACCATTTCACACACACTAGGATAGTTATATTAAACGTCAGAAAATTAGGAGGTGTTATCAAGGATGTGGAAAAAATGGAACCCTCCTATGTTGCTGGTGAGAATGTCAAGTAATGCAGCTGTTTTGGTAAACAGTCTGTCCATTCCTCAAAAGCTGAACATAGAGTAAACATATGATCCAATAATTACACTTCTAGGTATGTACCCAATAGAAGTGAAATCATATATTCACACAAAACCATATACATGAATGTTCATAGCAGCATTATTTATAGCAGCTAAAATATGGTATCAACCCTTATATCTATCAACTGATGAACAGATAGACACAATGTAATACTATATCTATACAATGGAATATTATTCGGCCTTACCAAAGAATGAAGTACTGATACATGCTGCAGCATGAATGAACCTTGAAAACACTATGCTGCATGAAGGAAACCAGACACAAAGAGTCACATGTTGTATAATTCATTTATATAAAATTTCCAGATTAGGTAAATTCATTGAGAGAATATTAATGAGTACCACTGACTGGTGGAAGAGGGAAATGGGTAGTGACTACTTAATGGGTATGGTGTTTCCTTTTCTTGCAAAAATATTCTGAAATGAGATAGAGGTGATAGTTGCACAATATTTTCAATGTGCTAAGTGCCACTAAACTGTAACCTTTAGAGTGGTTAAGATGGCAAATTTTGTTGTGTGAATTTTACCTCAATAAAAAAATAAATAAAAATTAAAAGCTGAGGCCAGGCGTGGGAGCTCACACCTGCAATCATAGCACTTTGGGAGGTTGAGGTGGGAGTATTGCTTGAGGCCAGGAGCTTGAGATCAGCCTGGGCAGCATAGTAAGAAAAAAAAAAATTAGTTAGACACGGTGGTGGGTACCTGTAGTCCCAACTACTTTAGGAAGCTGAGGTGGAATGGTCGCTTGAGCCAAGGAGTTTGAGGTTACAGTGAGCTATTATAATGCCCCTGCACTCTAGTCTAGACAACAGAGTGAGGCCCTATCTCGGAAAACTGAAAAACACAAATCAATAAAAAGCTGGAAAACAAAATTTATGTCTTTTCTTGGACCAAGTAGAGAAAGTAGTTCTTAGGGTAAACCACCACCCTGTAATTTAGAGAGACTAGTTCTCCCAGGGAAATATTGGGCTTGAGATTTGTTTTCCTGGTACAGCATACCATAAGCAGGTAAAAACATTAGAACTAGAAACTTTGGTGAATTGCTGGAGGTCAAGTGTGAGGTAACACAGGATTAAGAAGTTTCTGCAGGCTTCAGTCATAGAGGTTTCCCACATTCTGCAGGCTTTTCCTCTGGGAATCCCACCAGACCCTCACAGGAAGCACTGAAGAAATTCAGAGAAAGTTCATTCCCTCCCCTTCCATTCCACCCTGTGAACTGTCAGGGGGCGGAGATCATTGTAAACTGCCCAGACCCTTCTCTGTTAATTTCTGAACAGACACTGCCAGGGGGAAACAGTGAAATCCCATACCAGATAGCAGGGAACTCCACCTCTCCCCACCCTTCCCCCACTCTGGCCCCACTCCAGGCTCCCTGTCTCATCTAAGTAAAAAAAAAAAAAAAAAAAAAAAAAAGGTGGGGAGGAAGAAGAAATCTCACACTACAGAGTAGAGGACTTCAAAGACATAGACTTTGAGTGTTTCAGCCATTGAAAGAATTACAGGAGCTGGGGGGCGGGGGGGTTGGGAGCTCAGTCCCTGAAAGAGACACTTACAAAGGCCATACCCCAGAGACACAGGGCCACTGTGCACTTCATGAATGTGACAGTTAATTTTATGTCAACCTGACTGGACCATGAGATGCACAGAAATTTGGTCAAATATTCTTCCGGTGTTCTTGGGAAAGTTTTGTTTGTTTTTTTAATGAGATTAACATTTAAGTTGGTAGACTGAGTAAAGCAGATTGACCTTCATGATGTGAGTGGGCCTAATCCAATCAGTTGAAAGCCTGAATAAAGCAAAAGTCTGACCCTCCCACAAGTTAGAATTTCTCCTGCCTGGCCAAATGCCTTTGTACTGGAGCAGTGTCAGCCTCCATAATTACAAACCAATTCCTCATATTAAATTTTTTTCCATATATACCCCACACATCAGGTATACCATGTTTTCCATATATATCCCATATACCAGGCAGAAAACAAAAGGCAAAGAAAGTCTTAAGGCAGTAGAAAGAAAAATCTACCTTATCTACAGAGGGACAGGATAAGAACTTTATCAGAAACCATGCAAACAAGAAAATGGTAAACTGAATTATTTAAAATGTTGAAAGAAAATAACTGCCAACCTAGAGTTCTACATCCAAAGAAATTATCCTTCAAAAGTGAAGGAGAATTCCAACTATATGACATTCTGGAAAAGGCCAAACTATGGAGACAGTAAAAAAGCCAGTGATTACCAGGAGTTATGGGGAAGGGAGAGATGAACTGGAACAACACAGATGATTTTTAGGGAAATGAAACTGTTCTGTATGATACTCTAATGCTGTATATATGTCATTATATATTTGTCAAAACCTATAGAATGTATACACCAAGAGTGAACCCTAATGTAAACGATGGACTTTGGATGATTATGATGTGTCAATGCAGATTCATTGATTATAATAAACTTAGAACTCTAGTGCTGGATGTTGACAGTGGGGGAGGCTGTGTGTATGTGGAGGCAGGAGGTACAAGGAAAATTTCTGTTTCTCAATTTCACTGTGAACCTTTTAAATTTGCTGTGAATTTTTTTAAAAGTGAAGGAGTAATAAAGACTCAGACCAACAAAAACTGAAGGATTTCATTACCAATACACCTTCCCTACAAGAAATATTAACATTAGTTCTTAAATAAGAAGGGAAATTATATAGGCCCAAAACACAAATCTACATAAATAAAGAAAGAATGTTGGCAAAGAGGTAAAGTATAATATTTTAGTTATTTTTTCTTATTTGCTCCGAAAGACCTTGACTGTTTAAAGTAATCATAGTAGCAATATATTTGGTGTTTAAAGCATTTGTGAAATAAAGTGAATGGTCACAATGTCATAAAAGTTAAGAAAGAGGACCTGGGACTATTTTGTTATAAGATACCTGGACTATATGTTAAACAATACAATATTATCTGAAGGTAGACTTAGATTATTTTAAATACCTAGTACTGATTAGACCTAGTATTAGATTATTTTAAATATCTTAGTAAAGTATTAGTATTAAATATCTTAGTATTAGTGTAGTTTTTTAGTAAATACCTTATTATTTTTAATATCTTATTGATCTAGTACTACATTATTTAAATATCTTAGTATTTTAAATCTTAAGGCAAGCACTGTAAAAAGATTTTTAAGTAGTATGAATGGTTAAGTCCAAAGAAGAAATAAAATGGATTCATAAAAAGTGCTCTATGTTGGGCGCGGTGGCTTATGTCTGTAATCCAAGCATTTTGGGAAGCCAGGCAGGAGGATTGCTTGAGCCCAGGAGTTCGAGATTAGCCTGGGCAACAAAGCAAGACTTTGCCTCTACAAAAAATAAAAAAAATTAGCCAGGTGAGGTGGTGTATGCCTGTAGCCCCAGTGGAAGGATCACCTGAGCCCAGGAGGTCAAGGCTGCGGTGAGCCATGATTGTGCCACTGCACTCCAGCCTAAGAAACAGAGTGAGACATTGACTTAAAAAAAATGCTCAATTGGAACCAAAGAAAGCAGGAAAAATAAGAGGAACATAGAACAAATGCAATAAATAAAGTTTCAAAGACAGCAGATTTTAATCCAGCTGTATAAATAGCTGCTTTATAAATATATATATTTTTTGAACTCCTGCTGAGTCTTTATTTATTTATTTTTATTTTTTTTATTTTAAAGCTGTGGGGCACAATTCAGGGTTAGGTGTACAAATTCTCATTATGCAAGTACCCTTGTTGATGAGGTGTGCCCCCCACTCCCCTGGCAGATTCCCACTACTGCCAATCCCACCTCCTCTCCCTCACCCCTCTGGCAGTTTCCTGCTATTGTCAATCCTTTTCTTATAGTATTACGTTAGTTGTTCAAGGTCTGCTTATGAGTAAGAACATGTGATATTCAGTCCTTTCTTTCTGTGATCACTATTATAGATTCTAAATCCATCCAAGTTGCTGTGAAGCTCATAATTTTGTCCTTCTTTATGACTGCATGATATTCCATCGTGTATATGTACCACTTTTTTTTTTTAAATCCAGTCCTCTTTCAATGTGCAGCATGGTTGGTTCCATGTTTTTGCTATTGTGAACAATATTGCAATAAACATACGGGTGCAGGTATCTTTTTATTGGGATTCTGATTGTTTATTGTTGGTGTATAGGAATGTGACTGACTTTTGCACATTTATTTTATACCCTGAGACTTGGCCAAAGTCCTTTATCAGTGCAAGGAGGTTTTTGACAGATTCTCTTGGGTTTTCAAGGTATAGAATCATGTCGTCTGTAAAGAAGGATAACTTGACTTCTTTTCCTATTTTTGGACAGGATGGGTAAGAGTGGGCATACTTGTCTTGTTCCGGTTTTCAGGGGAAATGGTTCCAATTTCTGTCTGTTTAGCAATATGCTGACTATGGGTTTCTTATTCTTATGGCTCTTATTATTTTGAGGTATGTTCCATCTATGCCTAAATATTTGAGGGTTTTATCAAGAAGAGTGCTGGATTTAAACAAAAGCTTTTCCACGTCTAATGATATAATCATGTGGTTTTTGTTTTTACATCTGTTAATGTATTTAATTACATTTAGGGTCTTACGAATGTTGAACTAGCCCTGCATTCTGGGGATGAAGCCCATTTGGTCGTGGTGGATGATTTTTGAGATGTGTTGTTGGTTCTGGTTTGCTAGGATCTCGTTCAGAATTTTAGCATCTATGTTCATCAAGGATACTGGACTGTAGTTCTCTTTCTTTGTTGGATCTTTACCCAATTTGAGTATCGATGTGATATTAGCTTCATAAAATGATTTGGGAAGAGTTCCATCTTTCTTGATTGCCTAGAATACTTTCAATAGGATTGGTATCAGATCCTCCTTGTATGATAGTAGAATTCTGCTGGAAAGCCATCTGGTCCAGGGCTTTTTTTTGTAGGTAGTTTTCCTATGACGGAGTCAATTTCCTGGATTGCTATTGGTCTATTTAGGGTCTCAATTTCTTCTTGTTTCAACCTGGGGAGATTGTGTGATATCAGAAATTCTTCCATTTCCTTTCGATTTTCAAGTTTGCTTCCATACACGTGTATGTTGTAGTCTCTGATAATCTTTTGTATTTCAGTCTCTGATAATCTTTTGTATTTCTTTGGGGTCAGTTGTGACTTGATCTTTTGCATTTCTGATTGTGGTTTTTTGGGCTTTCTCTCTCTTTTTCTTGGTCAGACTAGCTAGGGGACCATCAATCTTGTTTATCCTTTCAAAGAGCCAGCTTTCGGTTTCATTGTTTTTTTGCGGGGGGAGGTTGTGTGTGTTATCTTTTTGTCTTCTATGTACCGAATTAGGACTTTTATTTTGGTGATCTGGATTCTTCTGCTGAAGTTAGGGTTTTGGTGGTCTTGCTTTTCCAGCTTCCTTAGGTGATTTTTTTAGGCTGTTAACTTTTGAACTTTCCCCTTTCCTCATGTGTGTTCATAGAGATATGAATTCTCCTCTTAGTTCCTCTTTCATGGCATCTGAGAGGTTTTGGTAAGATGTTTCTTCATTTTCATTTGTCTCCAGGTATCTTTTAATCTCTGTTTTGATTTCTGTGTTAACCCAGAAGTTGTTTAGCATCATGATGTTTAGTGTCCATGTCTTTGTGGGTTTTAGGGGAATGTTGTTGGTGCTGATATTTATTTTTATTCCACTGTGGTCTGAGAAGGTGCATGGCAGTATTTCCATCTTATGGAATTTGTTTATAATTGCTTTATATATTAAAGGCCTAAACTCATCAATTAAAATTCAGAGATTGTCAAATTGAATTAAATTTCAAAATAAGACCAAAATGTTTGCAGCCACTAAGAAACTTGCTATGTATGTATGTATGTATGTATGTATGTATGTATTTTCGAGACAGAGTCTCACTCTGTTGCCCAGGCTGGAGTGTAGTGGCACAATCACAGCTCACTGCAGCCTCAACATCCTATGTTCAGACGATTCTTCAGCCTGAGCCTCCTCTGTAACTGGGACCACAGGCACACACCATCAGGCTCCAGCTAATTTTTTTTTTTTTACAATTTGTAGAGACCAGTTCTCACTACGTTGTGTAAGCTGGTCCCAAACTCCTGGGCTCAAGCAATCTTCCCGTCTTGTTCTCTCAGAGTGCTAGGATTACAGGTGTGAGCCACCACACTTGGCCTAAGAAACTCATTTTAAATATAAATACTTTATTTATTAATAAAAATAAATTGGCTGGATGTGGTGGCTCATGCCTATAATCCCAGCACTTTGGGAGGCTAAGGTGAGAGGATTGCCTAGGCCTATGGGTTAAAGACCAGCCTGAGCAATTTGGCAAGACCTCATCGCTACAATAAACTAAAAAATTAGCTGGGCATGGTGGCATGTTCCTGTAGTTCCAGTTACTTGGGAGACTGAGGTGGAAGGATCACCTGAGCACAGCAGGTTGAGGCTGCAGTGGCCCTGAGTGTGCCACCGCACTCCAACCTGGGTGGCAGAGTGAGACTCTGACCAAAAACAAAACAAAACAAAAAACTAAATAAATGGATGGTCATGGATAAGAAGACATAATTGTCAAGATGTCAGTTCTTCCCAACTTGATCAATAGTTTAAATACAATCCCAATCAAAATCCCATCAAGTTATTTTGCAGATATCAACAAACTGATTCTAAAGTTTATAAGGAGAGGCAAAAGACCCACAATAAGCAACTCAGTATTAAAAGAGAAGAATAAAGTCAGAGGACTGACACCAGCCAATTTCAAGACTTACTATAAATTGAGCCCAGAAATAGACTCATGTATAAACTAATCTTTGACAAAGAAGCAAATGCAATATGAGGGAGCAAAAAAGTAGTCTTTTCAACAAATAGTCCTGAAATAACTGGACATCTATGTGCAAAAAAATGCATTTATACACAGAATTTATACTCTTCAAAAAATGGATCAGAGACCTAAATGTAAAACAGAAAACTATAAAACTCCTAGAACGTAACATTGGAAAAAGTCTAGATTACATTAGGTATGATGATAACCTTTCAAATATACCAGCAAAGGCATGAAACATGAGATAATTGATAAGCTGGACTTCATTAAAATTAAAATTTCAGGTCAGGCACCGCGGCTCAAGCCTGTAATGCCAGCACTTTGGGAGGTCGAGACGAGAGGGTTACCTGAGCACAGCGGTTCAAGACCAGCCTGGGCAACTTGGTGAAACCTCGTCTCTACAATAAATAAAAAAATTATCTGGGTGTGGTAGCATGTGCCAGTGGTTCCAGCTACTTGGAAGGCTGAGGTGGAAGGATCATCTGAGCCCAGCAGGTTGAGGTTGCAGTGGCTGTGAGCGTGTCACTGCACTCCAACCTGGGTGACAGAGAGAGACTCCAACCCCCCTCCAATTTAAAATTTCTGTTCTGTGAAAGACAATGTCAAAAGAGCCATAGACTGGGAGAAAATATTTGCAAAAGATACATCTGATAAAGGACTGTTATCCAAATATACAAGAGCTCTTAAAATTGAACAGTAAGAAAAAAACTCAATTAATAAATGAGCAAAAGACCTAAACACAAACTACATCACAGTAGTACAGATGGCAAATAAGCATATTAAAATATGTTAGGGAACTGAAAATTAAAACAACAGTGAGGTACCACTACACAATTAATTTTTGCTGTGAATCTAAAATTGCTGTAAAAAATAAAATTTATTAATTTTAAAAATTCAACATTTTTTTTTTTTGAGTTGGAGTCTCACTCTGTCGCCCAGACTGGAGTGCAGTGGCTGCTTCCGGCCACCGCAGCCTCGACCTGCTGGGCTCTGGCGATCCTTCCACCTCAGCCTTCCAAGTAGCCGGAATTATAGGCATGCGCTACCACGCCCGGCTGATTTTTTGATTTATTGTAGAGATGAGGTCTCGCTGCCCAGGTGGGTCTCGAACCCGCGGGCTCAGGCAATCCACTCACCTCAGCCTCCCAAGGCGCGGGATTACAGGCTGAGCCACCGAGCCCGGCTGGTACTTAGCTTTCCACCCCTTGGGTGTAAGCTGCTTTTAGTGCCTTGTTTCCAAAGAATATGAAAAGGCAGGGAAATAGCTTTACAGCAAAGAAACTTGGCAAACACCACCTCAGTCATGTAATCAAGGTTAACATCATCAGTGATAAGTCGTCATGTTGATAGCATGAACACTTGATATAATGTGATGAGAACGGCACTTTACCTCTGTGATCTTTCTTCCAAAAACAAACAAACCCAGTACAATAATGAGGAAAATATTATATAGATCCCAACTGATGGGCATTCTGAAAAATACTAGATCTGTACTCCTCAAAACTGTCTAGGTCATCAAAAAATAAGAAAAGTCTGGGAAACCATCACAGACCAAAGAAGGCTAAGAAGATATGACAATTAAATGTAATGTGGTTTCTTGGATGGGATCCTGTGACAGAAAGAGGGATCAGGGAAAAACTAGTGAAATCTGAATAAACTATGGAGTTTAGTTAATAATAATGTACCAATACTGGTTTCTTAGTTGTGACAGATGAACCACAGTAAGGTAAGACTTTATGAATAGGGAAAACTAAGTGAAGGGCATATGAGAAATTTTGTGTCATCTTTGCAACTTTTCTGTAAATATAAAATGAGTAATGACTGCATAGGATTGAAACACATCAGATATGTAAAAATATATCAATTCATAATGATGCTAACAAGAACAAACCTTTGTTGATCACCATTGAAGGCTGCTAAGGCATCAACTTATTACTCACAAAACTGATAAAGAGAAAAATGAAACATTTATCTTGCCTTTTCTGTATACATTGTGACTCAGCATAAGCAAATAGCTGATGAGGAAAAGTTCCTAATTATGAAAGAATTATAGCTAATAAATGCAGAGGAAATGCTAACATTAGAAAAATCACTCATTTTGTAATTCCTTAATAAAAATCATGGCTCTAGGCAGTGATTATTATGTAAAAGGTCGATGGAGATCTTTATAATGGGGGGACAGGTTGGCATCACCTGAACCTACTGATCAATCTTAGCAGCGTCCATCAAAACGAGATATGCAGACATAATGAGTCTCATAACATGATGCAGTAGGAAGTACGTAGCAGTATCTATCAGGAATTCTTGCCTAAAAATTGACACAATCTAATCAAACCTCTAGACCTAACTATTGGTTCATAGGTAATACACGAGACAAAGGACAAGTTAAACAATATCACAAGGACTCAACCAATTCCCGAGTACTGGACAGTCTGTAGAAAACAATGACCCTGTTTCTTCAACAAATCGCATAAAAAAGAGAGGATGGACTATTATAGACAAAGAGATAATTAAGAGACCTTATCCACCAAGTGTAATGGGTGGCCCTTGTTTGGATCCTGATCTGAACAAACCAACAATAAAAAGACATCTTGAAAAAAATTGTGAAAATTTGAATATGGACTGAGAATTTTTTAATTGTTAATTTTGTTGGATGGGATGATACCATAGTGGTTATGCTTTTTAAAATATCTTTATCATTTATAATGCATACCAAAGTCATTTTTGTAAAATTTTCTTCAAAATCCTTCAGTCAGATGAAAAGAAAAAAAAGTGATTGGTGGCTACATGAAATAAGATTGGCAAATGACAATTGTTGAAGCTGGATAATGGCACACGGGGTTCATTAAATTATTCTCTTTTCTATGTATGCTTGAACATTTTTATAATGAAAAGTTTGGGAAAAAAAGAAGTGTAGGCTAGGTGTATGAGCCCCGGATTACATTCTCTAATTTGCCTTTAATTAGCTGTGTGATCCTGGCCAAGTCACTTCATTACAGTACCTCAACTCTCTCCTCAGTTACAGTAGTTAAAATGTATCATGTCTGCCATATACCCAGAATTATAACAAATAGTATAAAGGAATAAAAGAATTGTACATATCTCACCTATTTTTATACTTATTCTCAGAGCTTCAGGGTGGGAGAGGGAGAGCAGAAGGCAAGGAAACAGAGTTTTTGGAAATGTAGGATATTATTTAAAAATCACCACCTCTAATCCTACCATGCAACAATAATAAATGAAAATCTTCATGTATATTTATACACCTTGCAGATATTTTTCTATTAAGACAAAAATCTTGCCAGGCTCGGTGGCTCAGCGTGTAATCCCGCGCCTTTGGGAGGCTGAGGTGAGTGGATTGCCTGAGCCCGCGGGTTTGAGACCCGCCTGGGCAGCGAGACCTCATCTCTACAATAAATCAAAAAATCAGCCGGGCGTGGTAGCGCATGCCTATAATTCCGGCTACTTGGAAGGCTGAGGCGGAAGGATTGCCAAAGCTCAGCAGGTCGAGGCTGCAGTGGCCGGAAGAGGCCACTGCACTCCAGTCTGGGCGACAGAGTAAGACTCCAACTCAAAAAAAAAAAAAAAAAAAAAATCTTCGGTGCAAGAGATTATATACTGTATGATTCCATTTATACGACATTCCCCAAAAGACAAAACTGTAAGAACAGACAATAGATCAGAGGTTGCCAGGTGCTAGGGGTGTGGGGAGAGTGTGACTATAAAGGGTTAGCACAAGGGAATTCTATAAAGTATTGGAATTGTTCTGTGGCCTGATTAGAGTGGTGGTTACATAAATCATACATGTGTTAAAACTCATAGAACTGTACATTACCCCAAAATGTCAATTTTCCTGTATGAGAATTTTATTAAAAGCCTTAATTTGTTCTTCCATTGCTTGCAAATATTCAAATTCAGGATTTTTGGCCAATACATTTAAGGCCTTCCATGGTGCCCCCACCTCCCAGTTTACCTTTCCAATCTCATATCTGCACCTCACCCCTAATGCATACTGTATTTCAGCCACTCTACTTGCTGTTCAGTAAACATATATGTCATGAACTTTTGACACTTCTGTCTTTGCTTGTAATGTTCCCTCTGCTAAAATGCATCCCCATCCTCCACCACCAGTGGAAATCCTACTTTCCTTCAAGGCTTAGTTCAAATCTCACATCCTCGATATACCTCATCTCTTCAGCCAGAATTGAATCTCTTTCCCTGGTGCTACCACAGCACTTTCCTTACGTTTCATTGCCTAACACTGTTCCAATGATTAGGCAATAAAATTTCAAACCTTACCCAGAAATATTCACTGCACTAAACATTTGCATTTTTTTGTTCCTGTCACAGTACTCAATGCCCCACTGGTTTCCAGGCCAGGCTACACCCATAGACTTTACATTTACCCTGTTATTTATCTCCCCATCCTTCAAACCCCAACTTTCAACTTCATTCTTAATTAAGAAAGTTCCTACTTTTCTGCTCTGGCGCTGAATTTCTGGCTTGGCCCCCTGACCACATGATGCTTCCATGTCACTCCCAGGAGAGTCAATTCAAATATGCCTGTTCAATCCCATTCTCCTGGCTGAGAGACAGGAAACCTTGTCTAGCAGGTGTGAGTACCTGGCGATTGAGGCTGGCAGGAGGAATGTCTCATTGGTAAGTGAGCCAATCCAATGGAGAAGAGCAAATTGGAGATCCAAGTGAGGCAGGCAGAGGTTGACAAATCAAAGAAGCAGAGCCAAATGAGTCAGGAAAGCAAGAAGGACTGGAGCCCAAAGCCAAGAATATGAACACATGCAGGGCAGGGAACTATATAGAGCAGGCTAAGCCATATCTGGTTTGGGTAAATGTTTAAAATGGGGCCAGCTGGGCTTGGTGACGCAGCCTGTAATCCCAGCGCTTGGGGAGGCTGGGGTGAGTGGATTGCCTGAGCCCGTGGGTTCGAGACCCGCCTGGGCAACTTGGCAAGACCTCATCTCTACAATAAATCAAAAAATTAGCCGGGGTGGTAGCACACGACTGTAGTTCCAGCTACTTGGAAGGCTGAGGCGGAAGGATCGCCAGAGGCCAGCAGGTCGAGGCTGCGGTGGCCAGGAGCGGCCACTGCACTCCAGTATGGGTGACAGAGTGAGACTTCAACTCAAAAAAAAAAAAAAATCTGAGCCTTTTGCCTGTTCCTTTCTGTGTGATGTGTGAATGGACCTGTCCATTTTAAAGAGTCATAGATAAGTATAAAATGCTCACTGACTTCAGTACTACCCAGTCCAGATCATGGGACCCAACATCTATAGGAGACAGTATAGTAAAATGGAAAGAATATAAGCTTTGGAATAAGAAAGACCAAGGTTTAAATTCTGGCTCTTTGCCTTAGTAGTTGTGTGACCACGGGCAAGTCACTCTCAACTTCAGCTTCCTTATCTGAAAAACAGAGACCAATAGCAGCTACCTCACAGGGTCCTTGTGATGATAAAATGAAAGTATATAAATAGTCCAACATGGACCTTGGTATCTAGTAAGCACTCAACAGATGATAGACCCCCCTCCTTCAAAGGCGCCTATCATAACTTGCCTTGTATCTCTAGTTGTATGAAGCACGCTCTCTCTCTCTTCAGCCAGATCTTAAACTTGTTGAGGGGCACATACTGTGTGTGAATCATTTTTTCATATGTATTAACTTTTTAAAGTAATATATATTTTTTCTGATTACAAATGTCATGTAAATTTATACAAAAATCCAAATGCTGCAAAACACGACACGGGAGAAATCCCTAATAATCTTCCTCACCTCCCCAACTGCTGAAAAGTTTGGAGCATTCTTCTCCATCTTCCCCCATATTGTTGGTTTTTTGTTGTTGTTTTTACAAAAATGGGACCATTGTTAAAGTATGATTTTTTAAAATGTTTTTAAAAATGCGTTTCATACAAATAATGAACATATGTCAAAGTTTTATTCAATTCACTGAGAAGATCAGTAGGATGGCAAAATCAATTCAAAAGAGGATATGAAAACTGGTATTTTATATATAGTCAGTTAAAAAAACAAAAATAATGCTAAAGTAAGATTGCTAAATTAGAATCAAAGCTGGTTAATGTTCTACAGGGCAATATGAACCAAAATCATGGGTTTTTTTTACTATTAACATATAGTTTAATATATAGCTTTATTTCTATAAAGATGAGTTTAAAATTACAATTTTTAGAGGTAAGACAGTCCTATTAAATCGTCAGTACTACCACAATTGATTATCTGTTTTATTCAATAATGTTATGCTCCAGGTTTTCTAAAATGACTTTATTTCTCTAAAGTAATTTTAGGTTCACAGCAAAATTGAGAGGAAGGTACAGAGGTTTTCCATATACCCACTACCCTCACATGTGCGTCATCTCCCTTATCATCAACATCCCCCATCAGAGCGGTGCATTTGTTACAATTTATGAGCCCACATTGACACACCATAATCACAGAAAGACCATAGTTTACATTAGGGTTCACTCTTGGTGTTGTACATTCCGAGTTTGGACAAATGTACAACAATATGTATCCGCCATTACAGTATCATACAGAGTATTTTCTTTTCTTTTTTTTTTTTTTTTTTGGAGTTGGAGTCTCACTCTGTCGCCCAGACTGGAGTGCAGTGGGCACTCCTGGCCACCGCAGCCTCGACCTGCTGGGTTCCGGCGATCCTGCTGCCTCAGCCTTCCGAGTAGACGGAATTACAGGCACGCGCTACCATGCCCGACTGATGTTTTGATTTATTGTAGAGATGAGGTCTCGCCAAGTTGTCCAGGCGGGTCTCAAACCCGCGCACTCACCTCAGCCTCCCAAAGGCGCGGGATTACAGGCTGAACCACCGAGCCCGGCTAGAGTGTTTTCGATAACCTAAAAATCCTCTGTGTTCCACCACTTCATCCCTTCCCTTCTCCCATGGTGTTTTCTTTAGGTGGACAGGAAATGTCACTGCATCTTATCACTTTCACAGAATTGTAAAATGACTGGACCCTATTCAATTGTGTTAAATTACAATTTTCTAGACCTAGAGAGTCAGATGACTTCCAGATAGGTCTGTGAGAAAATGATCTTAACATGGCATTCAAACATCAAGTAATCTTTCCTTTTGTATTAGTTTCCTAGTGCTGCTGTAACAAATTACCACAAACCAGGAGGTTTGAAACAACACATATTTGTTATCTTAACAGTTCTGGAGCTCAGAAGTTGGAAATTAGTTTCTCTGGGCTGAAATCAACATGTCAGTTGGGTCATGCTCCTTCTGGAGGCTCTATGGGAGAATGTTTCCTTGTTTTTTCCAGATTCTAGAGCTATATCTTTGCATTCCTTGGTTTATGGCCTCTTCCATCTTTAAAGCCAACAGCATAGTATCTACAAAACTCTCTACCTCCATCTTCATATCATCTTCTCTCTTATAAGGATTCTTGTAATTACATCAAGCACACCTGGATAATCCAGGATAATTGCCCTATTTCGGGGTCAAATGATTAGCAACCTTAATTACTCCAGCCATGTAACATAACATATTCATAAGTTCCGAGGAGTAGGACATGGAGATCTTTAGGGGGATGGTCATTTTTTCTTCCTATCATTCCTTGTTTTCAAATTTTGAATGATTCTTTGTAACCTCATACATTTTATTCTTGCTTTTGTCACTTATCTGTTTACTCAGCACATGTTGTATCACCCTATTCGTCTTTAAGGCTAGTTAGTATTCCAATTATGGAATTGCCAGAGTTCATCATTTCCCCATAGATAGAAAGTTAAGTTACCAATTTTCCATCATCATAAACAGTGGGGCAATGAACATCCCTGCACATATCTCTTTGTACAATTGTGACTATGTTTCCATTGGAAAAATTCCTGCAGGTTAAAATTCTGAGACAAAATTTATGCGAATTTTGACAAATATTAACACATCACCTTCCAAAAATGTGCACCAATATTTTACACTCATACCAATATTGTTTGAGAATAACTGTTTATTTCCCACAACACTTACACTAGCTATTTGGAATTCATTTTTGAGTCTTTCGGTATTTATATAGCTCTTTGAGATATCCATATAGGCTTTACTGGCACAAAATAAAAGCTTCATGGTTAGTGAGTTGAAGATAAAAACAATGAAAGTCCGTGTGTACAACTCAAGCATGTTTGTCCTAAAAATGATGCAATGGTAACAGATGTGTATAAATGTGTCTTGAATATTCTAAAGTTCTATTCAGATGTTATTTTCACACATGGAATATGTTCCTTTCACACTTAGTTCTCATATCTCACACAGGTTGGCCTTGATACTTACCTGTAGCCCCTCTAGGGGTAGGGCATCATTCTCTACCATCCACTTTCGCTGGCCTGCTCTTGAACTAGGAGTTAGCTTCTCAGCAGGAGAGCAGTGTTGGCAAGTAGAAGAGAAACTGGTTGTTTCTGAGGTCAGAGTTCATATAATCCTGAGCAGAAATTGTTCTCTTCAGTTTTCTTCTCACAGCCACAATTTGGGAGTGTGTGGATTTAAGAACACACAGAAGACAATTTCCTAAAACTAGAAAGGAAATAGGTCCCTCTAACATCCTGCCCCACCCTCCTTGCACCAATCTACAAGTACATGTGAACACACACTCAGTTTTCATCCCAGGCTTTTATGAGTGTGATCTTTCTCTCTCTAGAAGGAACTAGTGGGGCTTCCTGACGGTGTTTGGGTGAAAGACCGCTTAGTATGAATCCAGTCATAGCTCAAAAAATACTCCTGAAACCACTAACGTATTAAAATAATTTCACAAAGGACCTAAGAGGAATTAGAGGCTTGTGTCATGATTAAAAGTGTAAGATTAAGGATGAATCCTGGCTCTGACACTAGCTATGACCTTGCACAGGTCACTTAACATTTCTATGCCTTGAAATCTTCATCTATAAAATGGGGGATAACAGTACTTACCTCATAAGGGTTGTTTTGAGGATCGGATAAAATAATACATATAAAGCACCTAGTACTGTGCCAGGCAGGTAATAAGTGCTCATAAATATAAGTTATTATTGAATTTTGCCAAAGCCTCATACTCCTGTGCCCAGTATCTTTAAAATATTTGTGGAGCAAATGAAATGGACAACTATTAGTCTATTTAATACATTTCCCTAACATACTGATTTGCCCATACTTAGCCTACTAAATTTTTAATAATATGAGAACAGCTATAGTTACAATGACCTAGTTCTTTTCTCCTAAATTTGTGGTTTTGCCTTTTATATCCAGAAACCATTTGCTGTCCCCAGTTCCCATCTCTGCCTCCTCTTCCATTCAGCAACACTTATATGTACATACATACCCTGTGTTGCCTTAAGACTCCAGAGAGTAAAAAGAGGGTAGTCCACTTAAAAGTGTTTGCAAATGGGAGAGGGAGCGTCCCTTGCCCCACTACCATATTTCACAATTCCTTTCTTCTCCTGTTTATCTGGAAGATTTCTGTGGAACAGAAAGGCCACCACTTACAGGAAGTTCTGAGATTTCATTTGCATAATATATCACCAGAATCTCTTATTGGGTGAGGGCAGCAGGTTTTTCAGGTCAGAAGCTGCTCCACACCCCTCTCCGTAAACTCCCTGCATTCCCCAGATACTAAGTCACTGAGAAGGCTGGGGAGGATACGTGGAGGGAACATTTTGCCCAGTCCAGTACTGAGGCATGCTTTTTTGCCCTATGCAGCTCCACTGTAGCTCTGATTGGCCTGCCTGGCTCAGAGCGCAGGTGTCTCTCTCTACGTTTCCATAGCATCCACCGCTTAAGTAACTGATTCATGTGGCTTTAATGGATCAAATTATTGTTCCATACAGCTTCTGCTCTTAATTGAGAGCATGGTGACCATTAGGGAGACATTCTTTCTTGAATTCCAAAGAGACAATGTGTTCTTCATAAGGTCTGATCATTTCTTTCAAGTTCACCTTGAATAACGCAGTCAGAAGACGGCAGTGTGAGCTTTATATGACAACCATCAAAGACTCTTCTTCATCATGAAAAATGGAATGAGGGAGTTGAAGGTTGAAAAAGGAAATCTCGCTGGGCTCGGTGGCTCAGCCTGTAATCCCAGTGCTTTGGGAGGCTGAAGTGAGTGGATTGCCTGAGCCCGCGGGTTCGAGACCCGCCTGGGCAACTTGGCGAGACCTCATCTCTACAATAAATCAAAAATTAGCCGGGCGTGGTAGCGCGCGCCTGTAGTTCCAGCTACTTGGAAGGCTGAGGTGGAAGGATCACTGGAGCCCAGCAGGTCAAGGCTGCGGTGGCCAGGAGCAGCCACTGCACTCCAGTCTGGGTGACAGAGTGAGACTCCAACTCAAAAAAAAAAAAGAAAAAGGAAATCTCTGCTGTTCCAAAGCGGGTCACTGTACCCTTCCCCAATTAAGTATTCAATACTTTTAGCCCCCAAACAGTGGCTGGAGTTGGGAAACCCACACTAGCCATGCCAGGAAATAGGATAATTCTGGTTAGTAGTCCTGCTACTTAAAAGAGAGAGCTCCCTCAACATAATCTCCCAACACTGGATAAGAGGAGGCTAAATGGCTAAAGATAAAGTCTTAGCATAATCCCAAGAGTAAAACTGGATGAGGATGGGAAGTCTTAGGTTAGATTATTTACAATTCCTTGAAGTGCTGTGGTGGCCACAACTGGTACATGCTACTATGAAGTTCTTCTAATTTTCCTGGTCTGTTAGGGGCAAGAATTAGTTAGGTAAATGTTGGGATATTTGGTTCCAAGAGGCAGTGGCCATATTAACTTCAATTCCTTGGTTACCTCAGAGGTATCGGCTGACATTCCTATCAAAATACCCAACTGATATGAGACATAAACACTGAGATACACGAGAAAGGGACACATAGATTCATTCCCTGGAAGGGGGAGGGGTAGGACTGAGCAGAGGGTTCATAAATATATGCTCCTTATTAGAAAGTAAAATCCTGTGGGCAGAAACCAGTACTGATGATGATCTAATGTGACCTGGTTTCCCTCCTCTGCCTTCACTCTACCTCGAAGTGTTAGCCACTTATTCCAACCCCAAATAACATAAAGATTCCAGCCATTATTACTTTCTCTGTCTCCTAAAAAAACAAATCAAGGAAATATACAGGACAATAGCAGACACAAGCAGTCTTCATTTCTTTAACACATTAGAAACATTTTCAATTACAGTTCAGCTTCTCTGAGGTCCACATCAAGTAGTAAAATGCCAAGAGCACAGAAAAGCTAGGTTGGACAGAATTCCTCTTAATGAGGTACTGAGAGGTTTCATTCAGCCATTCTGCTTGACAAGTTGGATGCCCATGCAGGTCTCTGAGAAAAAGAATCATTCTGGCTTATGTCCTGAAGAAATCCTACTCTGCACTCCCTTCTCAGAATGTGCCTATGAAGAGCTGCTGAAAAGAGAGATCATTGCTGAATGACAACTAGTAAAATCCTAACAGAGAGCTAACTTGTTTGGAGCACAGCTCTTTTAATAGTTGGGCGGGGGTTAGGGGAGGGCGTCCTTCTTAGCCAGAGCTTCTCATTGGAACTAAAAGACCCCAGCTACATTTACAGTTCTGGATTCCACATTAGGCTGTTTCCTGGGAGGTACTCATAGCTAGCAATCTGTTACATCCTTTGATCAGTTATGACATATTGTAGTAAGATTTGGGACCTTAAGCTCAGTCCAGACAAGCTCAGTAATGCCTCAAGCAAATGAGCAGAACTAGATGATCATAGGTGCTTGGAGGTAAGTTATCTCAACTGACCTGGATAAGGAGCAGTGTGAACAGTATCTCTGACCCTTCCAGCTATACAGTGGATACCCTTAGTATCCAAATAAAGCAGTAAATCTTAAGAAAATAAAACTTAGTGGGAAGTAGCTTTTTTTTCAGGTAGGCTGGCTTAACAGAAAACTCAAGAAAATGACCTGATGGGTACCTCACTTGTGAAGCCACATCCTCTCCTTCAACTTCCCAGTTACTCTTGGCAACCCCCAACCCATCCTACAATACCCAGAAGATAGAATCAGACAATGCTTTGCCTTGCTTCAGCCTCAAAGGATGGCTCCACGTTCTCAGCCCCGCCCCTAGGGTGCCGGTGGCAGCAGACACAGTGGAGGTAGTCCACCACATTATGGGTGAAGAGTGAGCGCAGTGGATGCAAGTACTGGAAGAAAAGGAGCATGAAGCCAATGGAAATCAAATAAGCAATAATGAGCTGCAAGGCAATCAAAGAATGACAGTAATTCAGTAACACTTTCACTCCAAAGAACTTGAAAACCAAGACCATGATCACATTCTCTACCAACCTCACACTATAGTGTAGGCCCATATGTCCCCAGTTCTGACCTTTGTCAACAAGATCTCTGTCTGCCAACCTCAACTGCAAGGCTGACCAGCAAGAGAAGTTGATGCCAGCATAGAGGACAGTAACTGAAATCAGCACCACCAGAGTGCCAACCCGGCTGAAATTTTTCTCAATGTTATTGGGCATCTGGGCACCACTCCTCCAGAACTTAATCCAAGGCTCAAAGAGGATGATCAGGAAGTTGAGCACTAAGAAGGGCACAGCCTTCAATTTCAAGGTGGCTGAGAAGAGCACCAGAATCAGGAGGCGAGAAGTGATCTCCAATGTCCGCCAGATGGTGATGCAAAGGACTTCTAGTAGCCCAAGGCGAATCTTGTAGTCATCGTACTTGATCTGAATAGCCAACATATTGCAGAGGGTAGCCCCATAGGTGACAGATATCAGAGAAAAGACCATCAGCACAGCTGTAAAAACAAAACAAGGAACAGAAAAAAACAGGCAATCAGTCATTGTTGGTGGTGAAGCCTATATTTATATCTAGAGGTTTAAAGAGATGATCAGTGGGACTTGAGCGCTTCAGTTAAAAGCACTCATGTATGATCATAGCTATGTAACAAATAGCATGCACCTGAATAGACATTCTTCCAAAGAAGACATATAAATGGTCAATAACTATGTGAAAAGGTGCACAACATCACCAATCATAAGGGAAATGCAAATCAGAATGAGATCTCACCCCACACCTGTTAAAATAGTGACTATAAAAAAAGATAAGCGTTAGCAAGAGTATGGAGAAAAGGGAACTCTTGTACATTGTTGGTAGGAATGTAAATTGGTATAGCCATTATGGAAAACAGTATGGAGGGTCTCCAAAAAATTAAACAGAAAAAACACAGAACTACCATATGATCCAACAATCACAATTCTGGGTATAAATCCAAAGGAAATGAAATTAGTATCTTAGAGAGATATCTGCACTGCCATGCTTATTGTAGGATTACTCACAATAGCCAAAATATAGAAACAACCTAAGTGTCCACTGACAGATAACTGGATAAAGAAAATGTGGCAGCCGGGCTCGATGGCTCAGCCTGTAATCCCGCGCCTTTGGGAGGCTGAGGTGAGTGGATTGCCTGAGCCCGCGGGTTCGAGACCCGCCTGGGCAGCGAGACCTCATCTCTACAATAAATCAAAAAAAATCAGCCGGGCATGGTAGCGCATGCCTGTAATTCCGGCTACTTGGAAGACTGAGGCGGAAGGATCGCCAGAGCCCAGCAGGTCGAGGTTGCGGTGGCCGGAAGCGGCCACTGCACTCCAGTCTGGGTGACAGAGTGAGACTCCAACTCAAAAAAAAAAAAAAAAAAGAAAATGTGGCAAGTACACACACACACACACACACACACACACACACAAATATTAGTCAGTCATAAAATGAAATAAATCCTGCCATGTTATAACATGGATTAAACTAGAGGACATTATGCTAAGCAAAATGAGCGAGACATTGAAAGACAAATACATTGCATGATCTCACTTATACATGGAATCTTAAAAGTTGAACTCCTAGAAACAGAGTAAAATAATGGTTACTGGGGCTAGGGGTTAGGGACAATGGGAGGACTTTGGTCAAAGGCTACAAATTTTCACTTAAAAGATGAATAAGTTTGGGGAGATCTAATTACAAAATGGTGACTACAGTTGACAAAAATGTATCGTACACTTGAAATTTTCTAAACGTGGATCTTCAGAAAGTACACCCAGATAGTAACTATGTGAGGTGATGAAGGTGTTAATTAGTTTGGTTGTGGTCATTTTACACATATACAATGTATACATATATTAAAACATCAAACTGTACATCTTAAATATATACAATAAAACAAAATAGCATGAACAGAAAGAAAATTGAAAAAAAAATGAACCAAAATATCTTTTTTGGGTGATAGGGTTATATATCCATTTAAAAAAATATTTTTTCTACATTTCTCTAATTTATAAATTTCCCATGATAAATATATATTGTAATATTTTAATAATCATATAAATACACAAAATACACTTTTTAAAAAGAGTGGGTGCTAGAACTAACATTGAGAAGTCACTAACACAAGAAGAATACACAGAAAGGGATTAGGCAGACCTGATGAAGGAGGCATCTGAGTAAACACTAAATGAGGCAGAAATAACTCTACCTGAAAAAATGCAGTCTTTAGAGGCTCACAGAAAATACCCTTGCTAATAGAAATCCCTTCTTTAAATGTATATCTTCTTCAAGAAGCTAATTTTGCGTGTACTTCCAAAATGCTTAACTCCAGTGACATGTGCCAAAATGTATACTGGAAATTCCATGAGGGCAGAAGGGACCATGTCTATTTTGTTCACTGCTGTATCCCCAGAGCCTAAACACATTGCCTGAAACACAGTAGGTGCTCAATAAATGTTTGTAGAATTAATGAAGAGTTCAGAATTTAGAGAAGCAGCATAAAATACCTAGGATTGGAGATCCTTGGTTCAGCTGTGTGGGTGCTTGTGTAAGTTACTAAATATCAATGCACTTTAGTTTTCCAATTCATTGAGATAATCTAGAGTTGCCTGTAGTTATTATCAGCGACATCAACTCATTAACCTCATGCTTTAATATACTTTAGGAATCTCTGAATTTCTAGCAGAGTGGTTCAAAAATTTCAAAACCCTGTTTTCTAGCCGATGGAATCCACAGCACTATATGTTAAAGTAGGGGCCTGGAAGGCCAGAATGCTCCCTAACCTCTTCTACCTAAGCCTCAACAGCAGACCACACAGGTGGCCCTTTCCCTTTCTTTATGTCAAATAGTACTGCTTACTAAAAAAAAATATAGTGCTCTCAGGGAAAGTGGAAGGCTGAGGAATACTCATCTAAAGGAAAGCTGGAGTTTCTGTTCCCATAAAAATATTGGGATCTAGGGAAACTTAATCTGTAAGAAAAGTGGAGATTTCCCCATGAAGACCCAAAAAGAAGCACAGTTGTTTCTGAGTTCTTCTTCAGTTGTAAGTAGAGTGGTGAAATCTCAGAGACTGAAATGGGAGACTCCCAAAGTGGCTACTCTTGGCTTTCTCAGTTACTAGCAGTCCCATCCTCAAGAGATGATGCTCCTTGTGGAGCTGGGAATTTCAGAGCATACATCTAGTCAAGTGTGGCAATACTTTCCCTTACATTATAACTAATTTATTGATTAATAGTGTAATAGAAAGAAGAAAACATGTTTTTAATAAACATAAAAATGCTTTTCATCTGTCTCACTACAAATAGATTCATGCCATATAGATAAAAATGCTGCAATAGTTAGAAATGCAGGCTCTAGAGGCAGATACCCCTGAATTCCAATCCAATCTTTGCAGTCTACTACTTAAAGGACCTTGGAAAATTTACTTAACCTCTCAGTACCTCTTGTTTCTTCATTTGTAAAATTGGGATAATGATAGTTATCTAATAGGACTGTTGTGAAGATTAAATGAAATATTTACATTTGAAGGGCCTAGAAAAATGCCTGGAATCTAGTTAATTCCATCTTCCAGCCTCCTCCATTTCTTCCCCCACTCCCTCTTTCGCCATCCTTCTATTTCCAAAACCTGGGCACTATCCTGACATTTAGAAAATCAGGTCATTATTTCACAGCAACTTGGATGGACTTAGCGTCTATAATACTGGGTGATCTATAATATGAATATAATATAAATGATCACTGAGTGATCACAGAAACAAAGAACTGAGTATCATATGTTCTCACTCATAAGTGGACCTTGAACAATTATCATAATACTATAAGAAAAGGATGTCAGTAGTGGGAAATTGCTGGGGGGGGAGCAGGGGGTGGGACTGGCAGGCAGTAGTGGGATTCTGTGGGGGGGCACATCTCATCAACAAGGGTACCTGCATAATGAACATTTGTATACTTAACCCTGAATTGTACCTCACATCTTTAAAATTAAAAATAAAAAAAAATAGCCGGGCTCGGTGGCTCAGCCTGTAATCCCGCAGGCTTTTGGGAGGCTGAGGTGAGTAGATTGAGTGGATTGCCTAAGCCTGTGGGTTCGAGACCCGCCTGGGCAACTTGGCGAGACCTCATTTCTACAATAAATCAAAAAATCAGCCGGGGGTGGTAGCACACGACTGTGGTTCCAGCTACTTGGAAGGCTGAGGAAGAAAGATCGCCAGAGGCCAGCAGGTCGAGGCTGCGGTGGCTGGGAGCAGCCACTGACTCCAGTCTGGGTGACAGAGTGAGACTTCAACTCAAAAAAAATTTTTTTAATTTAATAAATAAATAAATAAAAGAAAATCGGGTCATTTTAAAACTGATAGAACATCTAGAAATAAACCTTACAAAAATGTGTAAGACCTATAGCAAGGAAACAATACAATTTTACTGAAGCACATTCAAAAAGATTTAATGAAATGGGTTTATCATCTTCCAATATGAAATTGATCATAAACATATAAACATGTAAACACGTAAATTTTCCCTCCAAATAACTTAAATAATTTAATGTAATCCCAATCAGAATTTCAATGAAATGTTTCTTCTTTTGTTGCTATGGTTTTTGCTTTATCTTATTTTTCAGTGGAGGAATTGACAAACTAATCTTGAAAATTAATCTATTTAGTTTGGAGTAAACTGCTCTACCAGAGGAAAGTTGCAAAAGGCCTTTGTAAGAAAGGCACAAAATCTAAAAGCAATAAAAAATCTGAATACATAAAATGTAATCCTTCAGAATGCCAGAAGACACTACAAAGTATATTGTGAATATTAAGTGCAATATTTCACACACATGTGATACATGACATGTGTATACACATTTAAAACATGTATGTACAAACAAAAATTATACAAATGTATGCATGCACTCTTACCCACAGCTGATAAAGGATTATTAGCCAGAATAAGTAAATAACTCCTACAAATTAATACAAAAAAAGACAACCCACTAGAAAAAGTAAGATACATAAATAAGCAATTCACAGAATACACTCAATGACCAAACATGAAAATATGCTCAGCTCCACTCAAAATCAGAGTGAGCATATTATTTTTAAAAGTCAATAATAATCAAGTAATATTTAGTTTAAGATATGAAGAAACAGGCACATTTGTATATTGTTAGTGGGAGTATATAGTCAAACAATCTTTTGGGAGGGTTATTTGGCATTATCAATACAATTCTAAACATACATATCCTTTCACTCAAAATTTCTACTACAAAGTCTCATTCAAGAACACAGACATTTATATAGACATCCACTGTAGCATAACTTTTTAATTATAAAAAAAATTGTGAAAAATTAGAAACAAACTTTAATCCTATCAATAGACAATGGGAGGGCACATAACACTAATAAGGGTACCTGATCCCAACCAGGCAAAGTGGGGACCAACAGGAGGCCCAAACTTCACCTGTACGATGACCACTTATGTAACTAATCCTGAATTGTATCCCACATCTTTAAAATAAAAAAAAAGGAAATTAGGAAAACAAAAAAGAATAGTCTATTATAAAATAAATCTATATTAAATATTTATTATTTTTATATATGTATAAGAGGGGGACCCCAAAAAAGCCCAGAATTATTTTTTGGAGGGCAGACCCTTGTAATACAGGCTTCTCATGCCTAAGTGTTCTACGAACTCATTGGCATCAGTGTATCAGCTAGCACTATTCTAAGAGGCTGCATTTGGTTTCAGTAAATTTTTAAAAATTTTTTTGAGATCTTCAATACATTTGCCCATTTCATGATGGGTGATTTATGATGAGCATACCTGCCCACATCTCACTGAGTGTTCAGCAATTTGGGACCAAAACCAGCATGATCCCTGTGCCCCACCCTCCCTATTCACCCAATCATGCTGTAAGAGTCCTTTTTGTTTCCCTGGATGAAAAAAAGTCCTCAAAGGGAAACATTTTGTCAATGTAGAAGAGGTGAAACAAAAAACAGCAAAAGCACTAAAAGGCATCAAAATTGATGAGTTCAAATATTTTTGAGCAGTGGAAAAAAATGTCTCAGTAGGTGTATTGTATCAAACGGAGAGTACTTTGAAGGTGACTGAAGTTTAAAAATGGAAGAATACACAATTTTTATAAATAAATTCCCATTTTGGGGTCTCCCCTTATATATAAATAACTGTTGGCAAAAGATGGCATACTATACTTTTGAAAAAGGCATGTTACTAAACAGAATGCTTCATACAAGTTAATTTTTTAGCAGAAACATATACAATATATGTTGTATGTTTTTTTTGTTTTTTGGGGTTTTTTTGAGTTGAGATCTCACTCTGTTGCCTGGGCTGGAGTGCAGTGGCACATTCACAACAATCACAGTTCATGGCAGTCTTGACCTGCTGGGCCCACGTGATCCTTCCACCTCAGTATCCCTTGAAGCTGGGAGTATAAGTGCCTGCCACCACACCTGGCTAATTTTTTCTACTTTTTGTAGTGACAAGGTCTTGCTATGTGGTCCAGGTTGGTCACAAATTCCTGGACTCAAGCAATCCTCCCCCATCGGCCTCCCAAAGTATTGGGATTACAGGAATGAGCCAACACGCCTGACCCATGTTTATATTTACATAGTAAAAAGAAATCTAAAAGGATATATACTGGATGATTAACAGATTATCTTTGGGGAGTGAGATTACATTTCCTATTTTATAACCTATTCTGTATGGTTTTTAATTTTTACCATAACCATGTCTTATTTTTATAACTAAAAATAAGGAAACAAAATAGTATACATCATCATGAAAAAAATTTCAAACCATACAGAAAGATTTAAAGTAAAAAGTAAAAGTCTGCTGACTTCCCATTCATACCCGTCAGAGGTAGTTTCTTGCATAGCTTTCCAGAAATTTTCTGTGCATATACAATTACCAGCAGGTCAATCAGTTTGTGCATATATTACTTTTGTAATGTACACATATTTTAATTAGATAATTTGATGATCCTCAAAATTCTCAGAAGGAAAACAATCATGATTTCCAAAGAGTTTTTTCCTCCAAGTATTGCTAATTCTACATATATGAAAAGCTTCAAGACAAAATAACTTCATGAACAATTCTTAGTGGAGAAAAGAAAAAAGAGGGCAAATTTCCTCCTTGCATTTACTTGAGACAGGGGACTTTACCAAATAGAGTTAGCCCTAATAATAAGAAAATGGCCCAAAGTTATACCCATACCTATAACAGCTCCTGCCCAAGCGGATGAAGCTAATCTGTCTGTTAAAACTCATTAACAGCACTTGACCTCAACTTTGAAAACACTGACTCACATGTCATTCTCTGCTAAAAATCTTACTCATTTCAAGTTCCCTCTTTTACAAGTGGGAAATTAAGGCAATCACTCTTTTGTGATTTTCTCCAAAGATCACGGTGAAGGTCAGAACTCGGACCAGGCCTGACTTTCATTAGTATTGTCCCGCACTCTTTTTATCTCTCTCCACTGGTATTGGGAGGGATGTTTAAATCTGTGGTTCTCAAATGTGGCTGATCAGAATCAACTGGGGTACTTTTTAGAAATACAGGTTCCTGGCCTCCCCACACTCTGGGATTGATTCAGATCTTAGGAGGGAATGTAATTTTTTAAAAAAACTTACTATGTGATTGATGATCAATAATATTTGGGAAATTTAATAAAGAGGACCATCCCCAAACAAACAAAACAACTAAACAACTAACAAAATAATGCAAACACTCTGGGCAAGGAAAAATATTCTACTGACTGCTGGTATTACTAGCGTATTCTGGGCCCAGAGAGGGTTTAATTGTGGCATTTTTAGTTTAAACATTAGCTTACCCAACTTTAAGAACTCTGGCAGGCCTGAGATGTCTGACTCCCCAAGTTCTTTGACTATCTACCAGTGCTGTCCAACAGAACCTTCTGTGATGATGAAAATGTTCTCTATCTATGCCATCCAATATAGTAGTCACTAGCCACAAGTGGCTACTGAGCACTTGAAATGTGGCTAATATTAATGAGGAAGTTTAAAAAAAATTTAAATTATTATTTTCTTTTGAAATAGAGATAAGGTCTTGCTATGTTGCCCAGGCTGGGTCTCGAACTCCTGACCTCAAGTGATCCTTCTGCCTTGGCCTCCCAAAGTACTGGGATTACAGGCATGAGCCACCATGCCCAGCCTAATTTTATTTAATTTCAATTTAAATAGCCACATGAAGCTAGTGACCAGTCTATTGGACAGCTTGGATCTAGACTTCTAAGACCCTTAATGTAAGTGAAGCCCTCCCTTCTCCTGACCCCACTCACCTCTAGCCAGGGGGACCTCTGCAGAGATCAGGGTCACATAGAGCTGATAGGTAAGCTGGGGCACTGAGCCCAGGAAGGCTTGGATCTGTGACATTCGTTTGTAGGCATTACGGTGCATAGCCAAGGTCCGGATGGAGTGGCCCACCTCCCATTCTATCAGCACCTCCTGGCCATCTATTAGCATCTTCTTTCGGGTGAGGCTGACATAGGGCTCCTCCTGCCCCTCTTTCTTCCACAGTGTGAGGTACTTAATCATGGCCTCCAAACATCTGCAGAAGTAAAGCATCATGGGAACTTAACTGAAACTGTCCTGGGAAGGGATGTTATAATGAGGGGAAAAAATAATTTGGGGGGGTTGTACTTTTTGCCATTTTCTCTCTTCTGCTCTGCTCACGTGTCATGAGTTGAAGGGTTGGTCATTCCTTCTACAAGTTACCTGAGTCTAAATCCGTTTTTGTTTGGTCATCCACTGACCTAAGAATGCCATTTCAAAGTACTTATTTAAGGACTTAAGTTGTTTTGTCTTTTTAAGAATAGACCCATGGTAGAAAAGTGCCTTGAACAAAAGGTGTTAATACTATGTTGATAGAGAATGATGAAGGTTCCCAAAGGCCCTGTGTGTATAACACCTCAAGTTCCTGAGGTAAAGCATTCCTTACTCAAAGCATTCTACTCCATAATTGAGGTTATTAGGTTCTGCTTTTCCAAGAAAGCACACACAACTATAAATGTTTCAACCAAAAAGTCTTGGGAGAGAACAGGACAAAACCTCTCATATACACAGAAAGCCATTTAAGCAATAATGGTACTTAAAAGACTTGACAATTCAGAACTGAATAAACAACATACCTAGGGATCCTAAAAAGATCTCCGTAAAATTTGTTTTTTGTGCCTCTTGACCTGCTTGGGGACAACAGCCTTTTAAACTGGATTCTTTCTTTAGAAAGAAGAAAGCATCCTTATGAGAGCCTATCATCTTGAAATAGAGATAAGAGCACATTTCCTGCTATACTCCTCCCATCTCCCCCATATAAATCAGAAGTCTTTAGTAGTTCTAATGTGGTGAATAGAAGAAAAACAACTAGAACATCTTGTTTTTGAACACCTGAGTTACCACTTCTCCCATTCACCTTGAAATGAATGGAAATTGTGCTTTTTATGACAAGTAAGAACATTGGTAATGGAAATTAAGACAGCTTTCTCAAAAGAATGAGGGCAAAAGTTGTATTTATCTTATTCACAACCCTTATCACATAATGGGATTTGATAAATATATTCTGAGTAAAAAAGAATGAGAAGGACAAAACGAATACAGGGTAAGAAATAATAGGAGAAGAGGATAATCATAATAGTAGCAATGCAATTTAACAGAAAAAAAGACCAAAGACAAGCTCAGAGATTTTATATGCTCTCTAGGCTTTGGCTCCAGATAGGAAGGGTTGGAATGTGTGCTGGCTGCCATTCTCCACAGATCACCCTAAGATTGGTTCATGTGTTCCACTCTGAACAGTATAGTTTGAAACTTCCACTTTCTAGGGAAAAACTCTAAGGCCTGGGAGAGAAAAAGATGGAAAGAAAGAATACAGCAGAAAAGGCAACACTCTTTTCCTGTTCCTGTTCTGCATAACTGCATTTTCAACAAAATATTTCAGATTTTAACTCACACCCATCAATGCTATTGCTGAATAAAACAAAGGGAAGGTGTGGTACGAAATGCTCTGTTTATGCTTCTGCTCTTAAGGCTATTTACTGGTTTAAATAAGGATGTTTGCCTTGCTTATAAGCTTCAGTAAATTAGAACACATTTTCATTTCCAGAAGTAAGCTTGCATTTCAAGGAAGGGAACCAGGCCCTACAAGCACCTTTATGTGCCTGATAGCACTAATCAAGTTCCTACTTACCTAAAAAGTAATTCTTTCCTCTCAATAAATCCTTTTCTAAAAAAGAAAAGAAGCAAATCAAGAATATAATTTATGAGTTTTTAATTATTGTTTTCTCTGCTGTGGGCTTAGCTGCCTGAGGTTATAAGTACTTCCCAGTCACTCCTAGTTGGAAGCTAAACAATAAAAATGAAAAAAAGTACTCAATACTCCATACAGAAGGTCCAAATCAAAGATGGCGTGGGGCCATTGTCTTGCTAAGGTATGGTATGGCCATGTGCTCTTTGAGCTTTGGCCCCCTCCCCTACCTTGGGGAGGTGAATCTCCTCTTTCTTTCTCTCTCTAATTTACCTTTAAATAAACTATATTTTCTAATTTAAAATAAAAAGATGGCTTGGGAAACCACAAAGCAAAGGAAGTCAAAATGGGAGGGGGGATGGGCACTTGCTAGAATTTGCATCTTGAGAGTTCTTGATCTATTGACAGCATTTGAAAAAGGACAGAATGGTTTCCTTGCTCTTCTAGTGGCATCTTTAAATTTCTTGGTTCCAAATTCAAGATGAGTTTACAGTTTACCTTCAAAGATTTAGAACTGGAAAGGACCTTTGTCACCAAGTCCAAAGATAGCATATAGGCCAGCTGAGTTACATTTGACCAACAGATGTGGTTTGGCCTATACTGTAGTATTGTGGTTTTTTTAGTCAGTTGTCAAAATTTAAAATCATGACATTTCATATAAAATCCTGTCTTGGGAGCTTCTCCTGAAAAGTTGGGGAATCCAACATGGAATAGGCTGGAGCTGTAGAGCAGTTGCCTCCTTTAGGCAGGTCACGCAGATTCCAGACTGCCATGGTACACACTACTCCTCATCATTTCTCTGACATGAAGACTTTGTTTTTGTTTTGTTTTGTTTTAATACTTTTGGGTGATACAAAGAGTTTTGGTCTGGGTTTTAAGAGTACCCACCACCTCACCTGAGCACATTGCACCCAATAGGTGATTTTCTTTGTCTCTTCACCCCTTCCTCCTTTCCCCCTTCTGAGTCTTCAGTGTCCATTATACTATTCTCTATGTCTTTACATATCCTTAGTTTAACTCCCACTTACAAGTAAGAACATGCAGTATTTGGTTTTCTGTTCCTGAGTTAGTTCATTTACAATGATGTTCTCTGACATTGACACTTTGTTTTCCTTTAGCATCAATACGAGGCTACTGTTTTTCTTACACTGAGCCAGCTTCACTCATTTATAATACTTGCCTGACCCCTGTAAGCATTTGAGTTTGAGACCTATGATCTAGCCCAAGCCATTTACTTTACAGATGAGAGAACTGAGGCCCAAGACATTTTCAGAGATTTTTATCAAGGCCACACAACTAGTCAATGACAGACGGAGGAGTCCCCAGACCACTGTTTTCTGCTCATATCCCATATTTTCTCTGTCAATTCCTCTAATTGATACCTTCCCATTAAAAATACATTGATTAAAAATGTCCAGCTTTTTTGAGGTATAATTGACAAATAAAAGTTATATATATATATATATGTTTATAGATAAAAACAATTTACAGATGGGGTTCTATCCTTAATCAGCTTTACAGCCTGTTTTTAGTTGTCTAATGATGAGCTATCTCCCCATTGCAACACCTCTGACCCACATTCCTCAGCTGACTTCAGTTGTCTGCCTCTCGCAATGGAGACAAACTTGGTCCATTCCTTCCATCTGACCTCATAAGTTTTGCAACATCATTCTACCTTGAAAACTCCATAGCATCAAGATGAGACAGCTGACACACATGCCTGTCTCCCTAGGATTAAGCAAGTTCTTTTCCCTTCAAGGCAATCTGAATGGAAACACAATACTATTACATTGTTCTACTGCAGCCACATAGAGAGATGAACTATCTTCCTTACTTTTGCCCCCTCCCAACTGTGTATTTTTATTGCAGAAAAACACAAAAAGATTAAAAAAGCTGGGCATGGTGGTTCACACCTGTAAATCCAGCACTTTGGGAGGTAGAGGTGAGAGGATTGCCCAAGCCCAGAGGTTCGAAACCAGCCTGGACAATTTAGTGAGACCTCATTTCTACAATAAATAAAAAAATTGGTCAGGCATTGCGGTGCATGCCTGTAGTTGCTAGTTACTTGGAAGGCTGAGGTGGAAGAATGATGGCCTGAGCCCAGCAGATAGAGGTTGCAGGTATTCGTGAGCATGCCACTGCACTCCAGCCTGGGCAACAGACTGAGACTACGACTCAAAAAAATAAGCAGAAGACTGATGAACTACATTAGGTTGGGGTACCAGATAACTACAAATGGTTTAAAATGCTTTCCAGATGTCAAACTACTCTGGAAAATTTAAAAACAGCAGTAGCACTGGCCCACGTAACTCAGTAAAGAAACTGAATATGAAATGCAATGATAGGCTATGAGGACTTTTATCCAATTTACAGAGCATCCAAAAGGCAAAGTCAAAACTACACACAGCAGGTATGGCCTGTGTGCATAGGTTGATCACATCTGTTGGTCTCATACCAGTTTTCACAGCCCAAATCTAGTCAGCAAGCACTGTCTAGTGAAGTCTTATCCATCATTCATAGTTTTGGAACACAGGTACATGCCACATGTTCATCATGGTGACATTTAGGATTTCAGATAAGTTTTTTGGATAGTAGACAGGGAAGCCAAGAGTGAGAGGGAATGGAAGAATTGATTAAAGGCATAGTATCAGTCTTGTAAATATCAGTTTCATATGTCTCTGCATGTGGCGGAGGTGGGGGTGGAGAAGAGATTAAAAAGTTGCTCACCTGATAATAGGTCCCAAGAGGATTAGATGCATAAATAATGATAGTGGTTTATCTTTAGCCAGATCTCTGTGGACAAAAATGAGGGTCAGCTGGACCATAATGGATGAAAACATAAAGAAGGAAAAGGTGTATGTCATCCAGTAGGTTTCACTATTCTTTCGATAGATTCTAACCATGTACAAGGCAGATGCAGCCTCTCCACAGTACAAAAAGGTGGAGAAGAGGATGCCAAATGGAAAGGTAAAGCGGGGGTTGGCCCCGCGGATGACATCTTCCTCCAAAGATGAAACCAGATTCACATTTGGCTCCTCGGGAATTTCATAAACTCTGTCCATTGCCGAGGTTCTTTCTGAGTGCTGTGGTCTGGTGTTCAGAGCACCATCCCACCCATTCCCAAGAGAATCCTGTAGCCACTGCAGTCCAAAAATCGGTGGGGAGAGTTCTGTCAAATCCAGTTCCTGAACAGAGATCCACTAGTTAGAGCAAGAGATCCCTTTCTTCTCGACTCAAATTCAACTTTGAGTCTGGGATGGAGAGCTCAGGAGTACCACTTTGAACTTGACTCTTGATTGGCCCAGAATTTCAATCGTCAACATGTACTGTGAGACTTGAACATGACAAAAAACAAGCATCCCAGTGCCCGGTTTGGAGCCCAATTCCAGGCGCATGAAGAGCCATGAGAACAGCTGCTCTGCTTCCGTGGCGGCTCCTTTCGCAGCTCCCCACCCCAGGCAGAGGGATAGATCCTCTACCGGGCACCGACACTCAGCAACTCTTCACAGTTCCTGTCCGGGGTGCCCTCTCAAGTCAGCGGAGAACTGAGCCAGGGCAGAAGAGGGGGAGCAGCCTGAGCGTCCCATCAGTTCGGTGCTCAGGTATCCTAGCTACTGCTGGGTGGTGGCGATGCGCTCGCCGGGCTCACCTGAGCTCTCCCAGGTCCTCCGCCTAGCCCAGGGTTCTCAGGATGGCTCTCCGGATTCCCCAAGCCCCGCCCCCAAGACAGCCTGGCCTGGGGCCAGAGTACAGCCACCACCCAGTCCCGCAGAGCAGTCCCCAGGGAGAGAAGCACAGCGCGCGCGCTCCACAGGATCAAGTAAAGGCTGGAGGGGTTTCTTCTCGGAGAAACTTTGCTAGTGACAGGCACAACGTGGGGGGGCGTCAACCTGGCTGGGCATATGTCACCAAACTCTTGGACGCCGGCTGCTGCCAGGGTCCTGTCTGGCCCGCGATTCCAGCCGCGAGAGGTCAGCAGCTTCAGGAGCTAAGGCACTGGGATGGCGAGGGCAGGCGACGTGGGTGGGACAGCTGGGGCCAAACAAAAACAGCCAGAGTTCCTGGGATGCCAGCCAGGGAGGGATGCTCCGTGTGAAGAGGCGTGACAAAAAGGAACTTGGGCCACTCTTCAAAAATACTTCTCCCCATGAATCCCGGACCCAGGAGGGAGCCACGGCTTTCCTCTTCCCTAAAAGCAGCAGGCACCCACTTCTACTCTGCCCTCCCTAAGTGACTCGCTTGCACACTCACTCAACCCACGTAGTTAGGCAGGTGTGTCCCCTGGGCCTCAGGGTTGAACCTCCCTAGGTCCTACTGCCCTCCAGATAATATTACCAGAAGGAGAGCCTGGGAGGCAATTGGGCCAGAGTTCCCAGCAGAGGAAAGAAAGAACTAGATAGAGGTGAGGACTCGAGGTCAGCCCACAGATACTGAAAGTTCATATTATATGGCTTGATTTCTCCACTTGCAAAATGAGGCCAGTATAGGAGCTTTAGAATGAACTTTCAGTCTTTGGTTAAAAGGTTCGGAAGAGGTGCCAGCCTCTAAATAGACTGGCAAAGAGCTAAGAGAACTGTTAGCAAAAACTGAGAGGGGTGTTTTAAAGAACTCGGAAAATTGCCTGGATTCTTAAGCACAATTCTCCCAACCCTCACTGAGCTTCTGTTTGCAAGACTTTATTTGCATAATTCTAAACCCCAGAGAAAAAGAGAAAACATCTGCCTCCTGGTAATAATATAAATGTAGCAGAGTGCTGCAGGAAGTCAGCAAAAGGAATCTATGTGAGAAATGGCAAAGTAGCAGCCACCGAAATAATGGCCTTAAGACAGACTTAGTCTTGTCATTGTGTGTGTGTTTTAAGGTTCCTGTGATTGTGGCCTCCTTTCTCCGGGGCTAATGCAGGGACAGATTCAACATCTAAAGGTTGTTGCCTTCCGAAGCAGTCTCCATCTTGGCCTGCACCTGTGCTAGCAGCTGGGCCAGGAGGCTGCTCCTTCCTCCTTTCGTTTCAGAGGAAGGTCAACACTATTGAGAACTTCAGTCAAAGTATTCTTTGATTGGTTAAGACATTCCAACTGGGCCAAGGTTGTCCACCAGCAGTATATGGTGTAGAATGTCTTGGGGCTGCTTTAGGATCCTGTTCACAAGGTAGATCTCAGTCAGGGTGACCAACTCATCCCACTTCACTGGGATGGGGTGAGTTTGTCACCCTAACGTGGGAGAGTGAAACTAGGAAGAATGTAGAAGGCCAACATTTTTCTTTTAGCCTTTCCTCCTTCTTCCCAGTGGCCTCACTTCTCCCCAAATACACAAATCTACAGTGCCTTCCTACTTTGTTCCAAAACAACTCCTTTTGCTTGTCAATTCAAGGCTCTCCATAATCACCACACTACTCCCTTTTCTTTTTTTTTTTTGAGTTGGAGTCTCGCTCTGTCGCCCAGACCGGAGTGCAGTGGCTGCTCCCGGCCACCGCAGCCTCACCTGCTGGGCTCCAGCGATCCTTCCGCCTCAGCCTTCCAAGTAGCTGGAATTACAGGCATCACTACCAGCCGGCTGATTTTTTGATTTATTGTAGAGATGAGGTCTTGCTGCCCAGGCGGGTCTCGAACCCGCAGGCTCAGACAATCCACTCACCTCAGCCTCCCAAAGGCGCAGGATTACAGGCTGAGCCACCGAGCCCGGCTACTACTCCCTTTTCAAACTTTGCCACCCATGTTACCCTACCACACACTCTTTGCTCCAGTCCTCATTTCTCATATTTGCCTTGCTCACTCCCACCTCTGTGTCTTGTTGATGCCATTGACAGCCCCTTCACCCTTTACTCCATTAATCCAAACCCTGACCTCCGTCTTGTTGATGCCATTGACAGCCCCTTCACCCTTTACTCCATTAATCCAAACCCTGACCTCCCTTCAAGGGTCAGCTCAAGGACTACCTCCTCTAGGAAGCCCTCTCTCACCTTTCTATCCTCACTTTTCTGTCTTTGTGTTACTGGCACATGCTCTCTTGCACTAGTTTTTCAACTCTTTGTGTGCTTGCCCTGCCTTCTCAGCAAGTATAAAGTTGGTGGGGGATGCTCAATGAATATTTACTGTGGCGCTTATTGATGACGATGGTGATAGACAAATAGTGATGATGGTGAAGCTTCCTCCCCCATATGTCCTCCATGAAACCATGCAAGACTGAGACACACTCACCTTAGAGGTAGCTGTAGCCACTGTAGCTGGGGCATGAAATCCTCTGACTGAATGAGCACTGTCTTATTCAGTTCTTCAGATCACAGAGGATGCCAGCCTACATGATCTGTCCCTTCTTGGAGTTCCAAAACCTTTTTTTGTTGGTGCCACAGTTTAGCACCAAATTACAAATTATTTAAGTGCATTAATTTTTATCCTCCAACTAAGTGATTGTAGGCTCCCTACAATTATACTTTTATTGAGTTCCACTGTGGCTGGTTTAGACCTGTAAAGTTCCTGCCATCTGATCCCCCTCACCCACCACCTTCTCTATTTTCAGCCCTAGGACTCTCTGGCGCTTTAGGTCACTAAATCCTCTGTTCTCTTATTTCCCTGTTCCTTTGCCCTGCTGGAAGAAGCTAACTGAGAATTTGCCCTGTTCTGTCCAAATACTCTTGCTCTCTCAAGCTATCTCTAGATTCCAGCTCTTTACTTTTCTTAGGACTAGAGATGCTGAAAATGTTGGCACTCATGAGCCTGCTGAGACTCTGGAAACCCCTTCTCCATTAAAAGCACTGATCTCCCAAGGACTGGCCATCTAAGGTGTCCCCAAGGTTGCCCCCTGAACACTATGTAGTGTTCAAGAGCCAAATTTCCCCCTCTGAGCAGCACCAGAATTCTGCAAGAAAGGAAGGGCCAAGATCTGACTCCTTACCCATCCCATCTCCATTTCCTGATTCAGCAGGAACAGAGAACAGGTCTAAACACTCTTGGCATCTATCAGCATTCAGAACCCCTCTCAACTATGTAGGCTTGGGGATAAGCTTGAGCCTTCCAAGCCACTGCAGCCTGGAGAAGACTGCTCATAGGCTTCCCAGAAGCTGATTTGTAAGAGGTGCCTATTATCCATGAGGGAAGAGGAGAGAATGGACAGAGAAGATGTGCAGTAACACTTATTGGTGGGAAGTGATGGGCAAAGCCAGAGAATCAGTAGCCTAGGATAAACGTATGGCTTCTTGCTATAGAATGCTCAATTTGGGCTGTTAGAATCCTTAAAAGATATTTAATGCAAAATCAATCACATACCAACTGGGTTGCATTTCTTTTTTTTCTGTAAGCTTCCTGAGGACAGACTCTTGACTGTTAGTTCTGAGCCACTCCTTTATCAGTATCATCCATAGCTGGGATCTGAGCCTAGAGTCAAAGACACAAGTGAGTCTCCTGCAGTCCTCACCCCTAGCCTTTTTCTTCAACAACTTTGAGTTAAAATGAACATCCAAATTAGTCTTGAAGGGAAAGAAGTGCTGTCACCTACTGAAGCATGGAATTTGGGCATGATGGGTGTTGCCAGGCAGCTGGCAAGCTCTATTTACATTTTCAAGTGGAGAGAAAGGGTGAGGGAGGAGGATGTAATGGATATTGTTTATTTTTCAAATAATAACTTTATTGAGATATAATTCATGCCATACAATTCACCCATTTAAACTGTACGATTTGGTGGTCTAGTACAAAGTCATGTACCCATTACTATGATCTTGTGCCAGAACATCTCATCATCCCAAAGAAGAACCCATACCTATTAAGCACTCACTCCCCCTCCCCACAAGGCACTAGGCAACTACTAATCTACTTTCCATCTCAATGGAATTGTCTATTCTAGATATTTCATATAAATGGAATCATATATGATCATACATGACCCTTTGTGTTTGACTTCTTTCACTTAGCATAATGCTAAGTGAAGAGTTCATGCTGTGCCAGGCACAGTGGCTCACGCCTATAATCTCAGCATTTTGGGAGGAGGATTCAAGATGATTGCCTGAGTACAGGGGCTCAAGACCAGCCTGGGCAACTTGGCGAGTCCTCGTCTCTAAAAAAGAATAAAAGGGCTGGGCATGGTGGCTCAAGCCTATAATCTCAGCACTTTGGAAGGCCAAGGTGAGGGGATTGCCTGAGCCCACGGGTTCGAGAAAAGCCTGGGCAACTTGGTAAGACCTCATCTCTACAATAGATCAAAAATTTATTGGGTATGGTAGCGCACACCTGTAGTTCCTACTACTTGGAAGGTTGAGGCAGAAGGATTGCCTGAGCTCAGCAGGTCGACACTGGGGTAGCCATGAGTGTGCCACTGCACTCTTGCCTGGGTGATGGAGTAAGACTCCAACTCAAAAAAAAAAGAAAAAGAAAAGCACATGTTGTAGCATGTATCAGTACTTAATTCCTTTTTGTGATGAGTAATATTCCACTGTATGGATAAAGCACAGAGAAACAATTGGGGTGGAGTGGAGGGGGATTTATTGTAAGGAATTGGCTTACACAATTGTGGGAGCTAGCCAGTCTGAAATTCAGGGCTAGACTGGTGTTTGACCAAACAACTGGGCACAATCACCTAGCCATGTTGACACATAAAATTAACCATCACAGGCTTGTTTCCACTTCTTGACCCTTGCTAGGAACATTTATGTACAAGTTTTGCATGAATATATGTTTTCAATTCACTTGGGCATATACCTAGAAGTAAAATGCTAGATCATACATACCTACATGTAAACATTTTTTTTAAGACAGGGTTTTGCTCTATTACTCATGCTGGAGTGCAGTGATACAATCATAGCTCACTGTGACCTTGGACTCCTAGACTCAAGTTATCCTCCCACCTCAACCTTCCAAGTAGCTAGGACAACAGGCATGTGCCACCATGCCTGGCTAAATTTATTTTATTTTATTTTATTTTATTTTTTGAGTTGGAGTCTCACTTGGTTGCCCACACTGGAGTGCAGTGGCCGCTCCCGGCCACCGCAGCCTCGCCTGCTGGGCTCCGGTGATCCTTCCACCTCAGCTTTCTGAGTAGCCAGAATTACAGGCATACGCCACCACGCCTGGCTGATTTTTTGATTTATTGTAGAGATGAGGTCTCGCTGCCCAGGCGGGTCTCGAACCCACGGGCTCAGGCAATCCACTCACCTCAGCCTCCCAAAGGCGCGGGATTACAGGCTGAGCCACCGAGCCCGGCTTTTGTTATTTATTTTTAAACATTATTTTGTAGAGATGGTATCTTGCTATTTCGCCCAGGCTGGTCTCAAACTACTGGCCTCAAGTGATTCTCCTACTTTGGCCTCCCAAAGCACTGGGCTAACAGGTGTGAGCCACTGCACCCAGCTGGTAAACTTCTGAGGGACTGCCAGACCTTTCCAATGTGGCTGCAGGATTGTACATTTCCATCAGCAGTGTATGATGGTTCCAATTTTTCCACATCCTTGACAACAGTTATCTGTCTTTTCGATTATAGCCATCCTGGATGTGGTTTGCATTTCCATGATGTCTAAGTTGATTGACTAATTTGCTGATTGATTGTGTGTGTGTAAGGCCATTTGAACACCAGCTGCCTACACTCATTCAATTATTTCGATAGACATTTATTTGTAAATATATGTAATTGTAATGAACAAGACAAAGATCTCTGTTCTCAAGAAGTTCACACAATATAAGGGACATTTGTCCTTTGGGGGAAGTTGCTGTCCAGCATCTGAGCTCCTTTATTTGGGAGAGAGAATTTAGGAATCTTGGTGGAAAGCAGGTCCTCCTTGCAATCCCATCACAGGCATATGATTTAGGCACACTCAGTCCAAGAATCCATTCCTTGAAATGGGAGCCAGAAAACCAAAGCGGTGGAAAATATCTGCTGGAAACAGCTATGAAAATGTACCTCTCTGGCCGGACTCGGTGGCTCAGCCTATAATCCCAGCACTTTGGGAGGCCGAGGTGAGTGGATTGCCTGAGCCCGTGGGTTTGAGACCTGCCTGGGCAACTTGGCGAGACCTCATCTCTACAATAAATCAAAAAAATTTAGCCGTGCGTGGTAGCGCATGCCTGTAGTTCCAGCTCCTTGGAAGACTGAGGAGGAAGGATCGCCAGAGCCCAGCAGGTCGAGGCTGCAGTGGCTGGGAGCGGCCACTGCACTCCAGTCTGGGTGACAGAGTGAGACTCCAACTTAAAAAGAAAAGAAAAGAAAAGAAAATGTACCTCTCAGTTCTCCCACTCTGGGGAGTATAACTGACCTTTGCTCTGGCTGCTATGTTCTAAATTCACCCCAAATTTGCTGCTTTGCTCTGAGGCCACTCTGCTTCTAGTCAATAACTGAGCACAGTAAGGATACTAAGTCAGGCCCATTTCTGGGAGACACACAAATTTTCCAATACGCAATTTTGACTACAAGACTCCCACTAGCCTGGCCAAATTTTAATTGAACTGTACTTCAAAGTCTCTTCCGCCCCAACCTTCTTATCTTCGCTTATCCATAAAGGTCAGATTTACATTGCAGTCTAACAGCTCTCCCATCCTCTTCCAGTTCCCACCCTGTTTTCTGCCATGGGCATTTCCCCAAATTGATCCCTTGCAGGTTTGATCCCATCTTGGTACCTGCTCTTTGGAGGACCTGAGCTAACACTGACGGCAGTAGCAGAGGTGTTGGTAGCAACAGTGGCAGTCGTGATGTTGGCTATGCAGTCCTGAGTCTGGTTCTCCAGCCCAACCAGTGATTCTGTGAGCTATTCAATATGCCTTCAATACATATATTTTCTGCCTAAATTAGCCAGTTTCTGTTGCTCACAGCTAAAACCATTTGGATTATACAGGGAAGGGACAAAAATATTCCATTACAATACAGCATAATAAGGGTTATGACTGAAGCATAGAATGTGTGGGAGCACATCGGGGTCACCTAACCCAGTCATTATGTCTGCCCAAGTGAAATAACCATATGAGACCTAGAATTGCTAGCCAGCTCTTGTCACTAATTTTATAGGCTGCCCCAAATTGAAAGACTCATGACCATCTCCCAACTTATCATTTCTCAGGCAGTAGTTCTCATAGTTAAGTTCACAAAAGAATCACTTGAGGGAAGAGGAGGACTACTTGCACACTCTTGGGTCCCAACCTTCAAGCAATACAAGTGGTCAAAGAAGGAAACTTTGAGAAAAACTGTCCTAGAGATAGTTCTACAGCCTGTTCCTAGAACTGTTTCATTCATTATCACAGCATGCATTTCATAAATATTTGTAGCAGTTGACCCCTCTGTAGCCAGACAAGAGTTAAGATCAACTTAAGAGTTGCACACAAGGGTCTGTCCCTGACACCAAAGTCCCCTGATTTCCTCGTGCTGTAGACAAATAATATTATCTCCTTGGTGTAATTCAGTAAGAATAAAACTATGTGCATACACTTTCATACACTTGGTACTCGAGGTGTTCAATCTTATGGCCAAGAGAAAGAGATATTCTAGCAGTGCCAAGAGGAGAAAGGAACTTTCCCTAGTAGACTGCATGAGGACTCAGTGGATGAGCTAAGTAAGAGTAGAAAGGAACAGGAAAGGTATTAATCACCTCCCTAGCACTACTGCCTCTCCTACTTGGCTTTACTACTAAAGAAAGGGTCCGCAAACTATAAAGGATTTCAGTTTTAACTTAAAAAGGAAAAAGTGGTTATGATTAATCCGAGCAGTTATTAATAGTGGTTGGAGCAGCAGAGAAAATCAGGTTGGCAAAGTAAGACTCTGGAAAGAGAAATCTGGTAAAGACAGGATAGGGACATCACAGCAGGCCAGAAAGCACACAGTCCTGCTTGTTGAAATCAGGGCATGCCCAATCTCTCTCCCACACAGCAGTATGGTATAGTAAAAACAGCTACATTATGGACTAACTCTCTTTGTGATCTTGGCTTTCTTTGGAATCTCTAAGATCCTTTCTAGCTATAACATCCTGTGACCCCATATTTAAGCATGACATATTGATTCCACACAGAGTATTGTGGTTATATAGTCACTTGAACAGGCCAATTACCAAAGTGCCCTAACCAATTTACCCTAAAGATATACTCTCGGCCAGGCGTGGTGGCCCCTACCTATAATCCTAACACTTTCAGAGGCCAAGGCAGGAGGATCGCTTGGGGCCAGTAGTTCAAGACCAGCCTGGGCAAGTGTATAAGTGAGACCCCCCCATCTCTAAATGTATATAGAAAAAGTATATATGTATATTCTTGTATGTGAAATATGTATGAGCATGTTGGTAATAGCCAAAGATAGGATGCAACCTAAACATCCATCAATAAAGAACTACTGAAATACATTCTGGTACATCTGCAATAATTATGGAATACTATGCAGTCATACAGTCATAAAGAAGCTTTGTATGTACTGATATGAAACAGTCTCCAATATATATTAAGAAAAAATGCAAGGTACCAGATAGCATTTATGGTACATTACAATTTGTATGAAAATTGTGTACATCTACGTATATGTACAGAATATCTGTGAAAGAATAACAAAAAACTAGTAACAGTGACTGAGGTAGGGAAGAAAAATGAGCAAGTGGGGAGATGGCAATTTTTATCAATCTTTTCAAAACATTAAAAAAGAATCTTAACCAACTATGTCACAGACCTATCTTTTTCATCTAACAGAACCTGAAGGAACAATGCTAGGAGTGACTTTGTTTCTGAAAGCAGAATGAAGAGTCTAAAGTAACATCCTGGCTTAGTCTGGGCCCAGAAGAGTACAGGGAGCTATCGGGAGTCCAGTTGTATCATTTCCTCTCTGCCCTCAAGACTTGAAGGTACATCTTGAGAGTTGCTTCAGGCAGCTGACTATGTAAAAGAAACTGGCAAGGCTAGAAGCTTCTTTTCCAGCAAGGCCTGGAAGAAGAGTAAAGCAGCAACCAGAGGTTCATAAACTACCAAGTTAAGCACATGAGGGAATTTTCTTATTCCTTCAGAAAGCTGTTGCTACATACCCAGGGTACATCTGGGATCAAGGGACACTGGGCCACATACTAAGAAACTGAATTTTGTTTTGACTATCAGTCCCCTAGAAGAGAAGAAAAAAAGGAAGTCCTTTCTTTTCTTCTTCTTCTTTTTTATTTTTTCCTGAGTCGAAGTCTCACTCTGCCACCCAGGCTGGAGTGCGGTGGCACACTCATGGCCACTGCAGCCTCAACCTGCCAGGCTCAGGGGATCCTTCTACCTCAGCTTTCCAAGAAGCTAGAACCACAGGTATGTGCACCACCACACCTGGCTAATTTTTTTTATTTATTGTAGAGAGGAGGGCTTGCCATGTTGCCAAGGGTGGACTCGAACCCCTGGTCTCAGGCAATCCTCTGGCTTCTGCCTCCCAAAGTGCTGGGATTACAGGCATGAGCCCTTTCTTTTATTCTGAAATGAATATCATGAACAGCATTCACTGAAAGCTGGTAGCAATATAAAAAGTACAAAGTTTAAAGACATATGATGGGGACTCAAAAAAACTTGGAATTTACTTATAAAAAATATGAATTTATTCTTATATGTTTAAATGTCAGTCACCTTCAAAGTACTCTCTGTTTGATGTGGTACACCTATCGAGATGCTTTTTTCACTGCTTAAAACAGTTTTTGAACTCACCAATTTTGATGTCTTTTAGTGTGAGAGGACCGTAATAAAGTATACCATAGACTTAGGTTAAGAGCATGCTATAACCCAATAAATATGTAATCAGCTTGTGGACAATAGCACAGCCATTTTTAGTTTTCTGTCTTAAAACATAACCTGTAACTGTTTAAAGTTCCAGTTAGGGGAAAAACTGCAAAGCTTCAACCCCTTCCCTTATTATTTTCCCCCTTAGCAACATCCAATCAGGTGCCGGGGGGTAATCACCTAAGTTTCCAGATGTCTCTGCAACTTCCTAGCTAGTGGACCAAGGTCGCCGAGTCAGGCTACCCAATCCTCCAAAATTTAAAGCTGACCACCAGAGGTTACTACCTAATTAAATGGTAACACAACTGGAAAGCCCCCCCAAACTCCTCCTCCCTTTGTGTAAAAGCATAAAAGTCATCTGTTTAAAGGAAATCAGAGCCTCTGAAGTACCCGCTGTGTCAGCTGTCGACTGGGGGCCCCGGCTCGAGCTTGTAAATAAAGACTCTTGAATTTTCTTTGGGAATTGGTTTGGGGTGGTCCCCGGATTGAACTTTGGGCCCACTACAAGTGCTTTTGCCATTTTTTGTTTCACCTCTTCCACATGGGCAAAACATTTGAGAACTTTTGAGGACTTTTTTCATCCAGGGAAACAAAAAAGTCACTAGAGGTGAGATTGGGTGAATAGAGAGGGTGGAGTATGGAGGCCATGCCGTTTTGGGTCAAAAACTGAACACTCAGAACAATGTGGGCAGGTGCGTTGTCATGGTATTTGCCATAATTCAAGACGTTTCTTTAGCAATGCAGCCTCTCACAAGAATATTATCTGGTACACTGATGCTGATGGGTTCCTAGGATAGTTACCTCGTGGGGCCTACCCTCCAGAAGAAAATTCCAGTTTTGGGGGGTTCTGCTTGTATAATTCATAGCCAAGAAATAAGCATAGGTTAATACAATCAGTGAAAAAAACAATTCATCCTCTGATTAAACTTAAATTTAATGAAGAATAATCTATGTTAAATTAAGGAAGTTTTATGCTTTGAAATACAACTCATTAAGCAGAAAGTCTAGGACTCAGTTTAACATGCCAAATGGATACATTTTCAACACCTTTTTTTGGTGAAATGTACCTGACTGGTTTGAAGGATTATACAAATTGGATGCTATATCAAAGGCAGGGAAATTTTAAAAACAAATTGGAATAAACTAAATAACTCTTTAAATAATATAAATACCAACATTTACTGGGTGCTTACTATGTGCCAGGTACTGTTGTAAGTCCTTCATGATCTCATGTAACACAATGGCCTTATGAGATAGGAGCTATGATCATCTCCAGTTTACAGATAGGAAGTAGAAGCCCAGAAAAGTTATGAGACTCATCTAAGATAAAATAGCTTAGATAATAGAACTGGGATTTGAACCCAGGAAGTTAGGCTCTGGTGCCTGAATCCTAGTCATTTAAAACAGCAAATAAATTGTGTTGAAAATTCAAATATGGCCTGCTGAGAAATTTTAGGAATTGACTTGCCAATTCCAAGAATACCAGCCAGAAAGAAAATCTGAATTTGTGAAGTTCATATCTGAACTACTTTAACAGCCACCTGTTTCCTTACTCTAGTTTCTAAATCCTATACCTTCACACCTTATTAAGCTTCCTAAGATACCTCCATCATCATGTCACTCTTTTGACCAAAAGTTTCCCTTCTGCCTAATAGGTCTCAAACTTGAACGAGCATCATCAACACCTGGGGAGTTTGCTTAAAATACTCATTTCCTAAACTCCAACCCAGAAAATTTGATTTAGTAGCTTGAGGTGGGGCCTGGAAATCTGTGTTTTAAGCAAGTTTTACAAGACATTGGCCTATGTGGCAGCCTAAACTCTTTGTTCTAGCATTCAAGACTGTCCATGACCTGGCCCAAAGGCACCTAACTTTCCATATGAATGCTGTATTTTGGAATAATTGTCCTCCTCAAACTTCTCATATAAAAAGGCATTTCTAAAGCCAGGCTCGGTGGCTCAGCCTGTAATCCCGCGCCTTTGGGAGGCTGAGGTGAGTGGATTGCCTGAGCCCGCGGATTCGAGACCCGCCTGGGCAGCGAGACCTCATCTCTACAATAAATAAAAAAAAAAACAGCCGGGCGTGGTAGCGCATGCCTGTAATCCGGCTACTTTGGGAAAGGGTGAGGCGGAAGGATCACCGGAGCCCCGCAGGTCGAGGGTGCGGTGACCGGGAGCGGCCACTGCACTCCCCGTCTGGGCGACAGAGTGAGACTCCAACTAAAAAAAAAAAAAAAGAAGGCATTTCTAGTCAGGCATGGTTACTCAAGCCTGTAGTCCCAGCACTTTGGGAGGCTAAGGTGAGAAGATTGCCTGAGCCTGCAGGTTCCAGACTAGCCTAAGCAACATGGTGAGACCTCGTCTTCACAAAAAATCAAAAAATTAGCTGGGCATGGTAGCACGCGCTTGTGGTTCCGGCCACTTGGAAGGTTGAGGCAGAAGGATCACTGGAGTCCGGCAGGTGAACACTGTAGCCATTAGTGTGTCACTGCACTCCAGCCTGGGTAACAGAGTGAGACTCCAACTCAAAAAAAAAAAAGAAGGCATATCTAGTTCCAAACCTTTGCCTACCCCTCCAACCATCTGGAATAACCTCTTGCCTTCTTTTCTCCTATCCAAGCACGATACATCCCTCTAGGTCAAGTTCAAATTTCACCTGCTTCACAAGACTCTCTTTAAATTCTCCAGTCTAGAGGCTATCACTTGTTTTCTGAACAATTAAGTCTCTCTGTCTGACCTTACTTTTTTGTATTTAAC